>CAWUFW010011425.1:50000-550000 GCA_963921515.1 Calotriton arnoldi | reverse complement strand
TCATTCCAGCTTCACTGTGGTATGTTGCGATTTGCCTTCTCTGTGAGCAGAGTCTCTTTCCCAGAGCAGGTGCTTTCTCTGAACTCTGGCTTGTAAGAGTGCTGGGAATGGCCCTCCCCAGCCCCTCACCCAGATAGATACATTTACCTGCAGAGCTCAACTTTGGAGAAAGAGATCGGGCAGAGAGTGCAAAGGGGAAGGCCCACAGTGCACACCTTATTTTACATAAAACCTCGGGCTCGTGGGAGGACAGGGACATGAGGGTTCTCAGGGAAAGCCATCCCAGGAGTTGTTGAGGGCTAGGCCCTGAAACACAAGAATCCCGGAACGGCCATGCATAAGATGCCTGTGCAATAGGCCTGATCCTAGGCTTCTGGGGCTCTTACTCTCTAGAGGCCCCAGTGGTCTAAGCCCGACCAGGGCTGTAGGCCAGCGTTGGGAGCGCGTTAGGGACACGTAAGGGACGCAGGGCGCAGAACTCTGCCTGTTTCACACCAGAATTTTGGGGAGGACAGGGAATCTGGCAAAGCCAGTGGGAAGGATTTTTCAAGAGGAGAGTTCAGTGACAGGATCTGAAACACAATAGTGCTGGTGATCTGGAGGGTGCCTTATGTGAGCCACTTCTGTCTGGAGCAGCCTGCCATCATGCCCTGATAACCACAACACTAGTCCCAAGCCAGTGACCTAGGCAAAAGCAGAGACATTCATACTTATTGTCTCCTGCATCTGATTCTTGCCATCATCATGTGAAACGTTGGCATTCCAATGTCTCCTGCGCACACTTGGTTCATAGGTGTACAATTTGAGTGCGTGTGCCTCATCACTGTCTTAGACAGAGCTCTGCCTTTAAACTGCCAAAGTACAGCATTGGTGGTTCAGTGGTAGAATTCTCGCCTGCCACGCGGGAGGCCCAAGTTCGATTCCCGGCCAATGCAAGGCTGCCTTCTTTTGACTTTGCTTTGGAAGTGAAATATATGGACTTGCTTCTGTTCTGCTGGGGCGATGGTTATATTTTTAATCTCCTGCTTGCCGATACACTGAAACTCTGGTATTTTAGATCTTGAATTGGGGACAGCTTTTTGTTTTTAAAGTTGCTATCGTTTTTAATTGTTTTTACCATTTCTTACTGGCTGAGCAATTTACCTCTTGCTGTTTGCACATCCCTCTGCCCCTCCCCGGTCCGCCGCGGCACGAGCCGTTTGAAGCGGAGGGAGGGTCACAGGCATTGATTTATTTCCGGGGCACTACTTCCGCCCGGTCAGCGCTCTAGACTTCAGCATCGCCTATTTAGGGGCGAGCTGGAGCGAACGCGCAGCCGACTTGCTTCTGTTCTGCTGGGGCGATGGTTATATTTTTAAACTCCTGCTTGCCGATACACTGAAACTCTGGTATTTTAGATCTTGAATTGGGGACAGCTTTTTGTTTTTAAAGTTGCTATCGTTTTTAATTGTTTTTACCATTTCTTACTGGCTGAGCACTTTACCTCTTGCTGTTTGCACATCCCTCTGCCCCTCCCCGGTCCGCCGCGGCACGAGCCGTTTGAAGCGGAGGGAGGGTCACAGGCATTGATTTATTTCCGGGGCACTACTTCCGCCCGGTCAGCGCTCTAGACTTCAGCATCGCCTATTTAGGGGCGAGCTGGAGCGAACGCGCAGCGGACGCGTGCAGCGGGCGCGCCGCTGGCGCGCCGAAGGCGCGCCTACGGCAAGCCCGTCTGCGCCTGTCCGCGCCTGGAACGAGCCCAGAGCCAGGATTCCTGGGTCACAAAATATTTCGAAGCCCAGAACTACTTATTCAAGGGAGAATCTTCTCTTGCTTGGTCAGCAAAGGGGTAAGAATTGCCATCAATATACGGGTGAAGAATTATTTAGAACTGTTAACCCTTACTGTATGGAATGCTCAAATAAACTTCCCAAATATTGCAGTGACAAACCAAAACTTGATAGAAGTCCAATCAAGGTTAAGAAAATAAAATCATAGTTAAAATTGGCACTTATCAATGCAAGGTCCCTGATTAAACACAAATATGAGATTGCAGATTTTATCTTAGATAACAAGCTGGATGTCCTGTTTGTTACGGAAACCTGGGGTGGGGATTCATCTGGCCCCGATTTTAATATTGCGGTGCCTGGTGGTTATACAGTATTCAGGCATGATAGACCAATCTAAAAGAGGGTGGACTTGCACTAATTCATAGAAGTGAACTTATAGTTCATTGCTCAACCCTTCCCTATGTGGAATGTGAGGCCCTTTTATTTAAAATTAGGGCCTCTGAACAGGAAACTCTGAAAGGATTATTAATTTATCGCCCACCTGGATCTAAATCTAGCTTTCTCACTAACCTGTCATCTATGCTTGAACTGGGTATCCAATCCAGGTGTTTTTCCATGCTGGGTGATTTGAATTTTCACCTAGAAATACCAGGCGATAAGGAAACACAGGAACTTCTGGATATCACTTCGGACGTAGGGTCTCCGACAGCTGGTTCAAAGGTCTACACACCAAGCAGGGCATACCTTGGATGGTGTGTTTACAAATAATTCAGCCATTTCTATTTCATCCATTCTCCCCCTTACATGGTCCGACCACCACGCCATCTTATTTCATTGGGACCTAAGTGGTCCCATTACCACTAATATGGCTAGCCCTAAGCTCTCGAGGAGAGCTTGGCATAATATTGATTTAGGTGTATTAGAAAACCAGCTCACAAAAAGCACTCCTAGTCCTGAGTTAGAAGTTGAGACGGCAGCTAGCAACTATACGGCCTGGTTAGAAACCAGTTTTGCTAAACTAGCTCCGGTTACGGGGATATATAGAAATAGAAAAACCCCATCTGCACCATGGTTCTCCGAAGGCTCTTAGACTGGATAAACAAGCTTGCAGGAGGCAGGAGAGAACATGGCGGAGAAACTATGATATAGTGGAGAAAGAACAATATAAGCGTATGCTAGCGGACTATAAGAAAAAAATAATCACGGAAAAAGGCCAATACTTTACTCTTAAAATAGAGATGGCAGGCAACTCAAGCAAAGAACTTTTTCAGTCATGAACAAGCTAACCGCGGTTAATAACGGCGCGAATGTGAATTGCACCCAAGATTTCTGCAACTCACTGGCTCGGGCATTCAAAACAAAGGTCGATATAATATACGACCAATTTGCCTCAAATAATGGCAACAACTTTGATACAGAACAGGAACCTAAGATAACAACATCTCTTTTAAATTTTAATGCTACTTCATCAGAGCAGGTCGCTACCCTTCTTTTAAAGACTAAATCGGGCTCCCCTGACGACCGCTCCCTCCCAGAATACTATATAATATCAGTCATATCATCAGTCCCCAGCTATCTGGTATATTTAATCAGATGCTGGTAGAGGAATTTTTCCAACATTGTGGAAACAGGCCTGTATACTTCCGTTATTAAAAAAGCCCAGCCTTGATGCTGCAGATCCGGCCAACTACAGACCGATTGCAAGACTCCCGTTGCCTGCAAAAAATTTTGAGAAAATTGTAAATAGTGAACTCTCTACTTATATTATAGATAACAATGTCCTGGATCACAGCCAATTTGGCTTTCGACCTGGTCACAGCACCGAGACAGCCTTGATTAAGACCACTGAGAAAATTCGCACCGCATTAGATGGTGGGGGATCAGCAGCTCTTATCCTCCTTGACCTGACCGCAGCGTTTGATACTGTGGATCACACTTTACTGATAGAACGTCTGAGATCTATTGGTCTGGGAGGAAAGGCTTTGTCGTTGTTAACATCTTTTTAACAGATAGAACGCAGACAGTGCAATTAGGCAATTTTAAATCGACATCCTTTATTCTGCCTTGTGGGGTCCCGCAGGGCTCTTCATTGAGTCCCACGCTTTTAATATATATGTGTCCGAGCTAGCACCCTTGATCAGAAGCTTTGACCTAGTTCCAACCTCGTACGCTGACGATACCCAGTTGGTCATCTCGACCATAGACAAGGATGTTGACCACTCCAACAAATTGCATGATTGCATGGTCGCCCTGAGCAATTGGATGGACAGACACTGCCTGAAGCTTAATTCGAACAAAACCGAGGTGGTACTATTTGGAAAGCTTTCTCCTCAGTGGTGCCCTGCCTGGTGGCCAACCACATTGGGCTCTCTTCCTACACCGGTAGAAAAGGTTAAAAATCTTGGAATTATAATAGATGATAAGCTTAATTTCAAATCCCAGGTTTCAAAGGTGGTGTCTTCCGCATTTCTGACAATTAAAACTGTGCGGAAAATTCTTCCTTTTATTCCAAAAAATACTAGGAAAATTGTTTTATCCACCTTGGTTTTATCTAAGTTGGATTACTGCAATTCTTTATATATAAACTTACAGGTGAACCAACTTAGAAGATTACAGGCAGTGCAAAATGCAGCGGCCAGATTGGTACTTGATGTTCCCAAACATCAATCTATTAGGGATGGAATCCGAGAATTGCACTGGCTGCCAGTCGCCCAACGTGTGAAATTTAAGGCTCTTTGTATAGCATACAAGGCACTTTATAGACAAGGTCCTCGATTTTTATGGCACTGTTTTAACTGGTATTCCCCCACCAGATGTCTGCATCCAGAGTTAGAACGATGAACTGGGGAGGGAGGAGTTTTAGACACAACACTATAAGGCTGTGGAATTCACTTCCGCTCGCCCTCAGGAGGATTTCCTCCCTACTTGAGTTCAGCAAAAATCTTAAAACATGGCTTTTTAAATATTAGTCCCCCTTTTTTACAGTATGCAGTCCGTAGCGCCTAGACACCCAAGGGTATTAGAGCGCTATAGAAATCATTATAACATAACATAACATAACTCAGTGGGGAATAAAATGGGAAGCAGTGACCCCGACGTGATTTGAACACGCAACCTTCTGATCTGGAGTCAGACGCGCTACTGTTGTGCCACGAGGTCCCTACACTTGCAACCTTCGGAGCCCTATCAGCAAATGCTGTGGGCCTTACGATTTTCTTTTGCCTCCTTGTATGCCTACGGTTGAAATACAAGGCTTGGCCTTTTGTTTTCTACCCTATTTATGAAATTGACCGCAGGTGCAGAGAGAACGCAGAGGATTGAAATGTTCAGGTAAAGGATCTCAAGCGGGAGCTCTAGGAGCAAAGAAACACATGTGTGTTTTATTTGAGCGCTTTATGCTGGCAAAATGACACGTCCCGGGGTGGGCTTGAACCACCAACCTTATAGTTAACAGCCTAACGCGATAACAGATTGCGCCACAGAGACTAGTGACTAAAAAGTCTTTGCTGTGACTCAATATACATGTTTACTTGTGTGCACCTTCCTGGAGCTTGTGTTAAATCAGGCATCTTTATGCTGCACAGCATTTGGCATTTGCATGGTGTCTTGACACTGTTGGATGTTATGATGCACAGACTACTGTCTAATGCTGTCAGGGCCAGTATTACTACCAGTCCCAGTGTATAAGACACATACATGACTTTTCTGTTGCCTGCTTAGCGTAGCTCCCTGCTCCTCTGTTGCTGTGCTTCCAGCCCGTGAGGGGTGTGTCTTGCCCATTCCAGCTTCACTGTGGCATGTTGCGATTTGCCTTCTCTGTGAGCAGAGTCTCTTTCCCAGAGCAGGTGCTTTCTCTGAACTCTGGCTTGTAAGAGTGCTGGGAATGGCCCTCCCCAGCCCCTCACCCAGATAGATACATTTACCTGCAGAGCTCAACTTTGGAGAAAGAGATCGGGCAGAGAGTGCAAAGGGGAAGGCCCACAGTGCACACCTTATTTTACATAAAACCTCGGGCTCGTGGGAGGACAGTGACATGAGGGTTCTCAGGGAAAGCCATCCTAGGAGTGTTGAGGGCTAGGCCCTGAAACACAAGAATCCCGGAATGGCCATGCATAAGATGCCTGTGCAATAGGCCTGACCCTAGGCTTCTGGGGCTCTTACTCTCTAGAGGCCCCAGTGGTCTAATTCTGGGGCTCTTACTCTCTAGAGGCCCCAGTGGTCTAAGCCCGACCAGGGCTGTGCCCGACCAGGGCTGTAGGCCGCATTGGGAGCGCTTTAGGGACGCAGGGCACAGAACTCTGCCCGTTTCACACCAGAATTTTGGGGAGGACAGGGAATCTGGCAAAGCCAGTGGGAAGGATTTTTCAAGAGGAGAGTTCAGTGACAGGATCTGAAACACAATAGTGCTGGTGATCTGGAGGATGCCTTATGTGAGCCACTTCTGTCTGGAGCAGCCTGCCATCATGCCCTGATAACCACAACACTAGTCCCAAGCCAGTGACCTAGGCAAAAGCAGAGACATTCATACTTATTGTCTCCTGCATCTGATTCTTGCCATCATCATGTGAAACGTTGGCGTTCCAATGTCTCCTGCGCACACTTGGTTCATAGGTGTACAATTTGAGTGCGTGCGCCTCATCACTGTCTTAGACAGAGCTCTGCCTTTAAACTGCCAATGGACAGCATTGGTGGTTCAGTGGTAGAATTCTCGCCTGCCATGCGGGAGGCCCGGGTTCGGTTCCCGGCCAATGCAAGGCTGCCTTCTTTTGACTTTGCTTTGGAAGTGAAATATATGAACTCAGTGGGGAATAAAATGGGAAGCAGTGACCCCGACGTTATTTGAACACGCAACCTTCTGATCTGGAGTCAGACGCGCTACTGTTGCGCCAAGAGGTCCCTACAGTTGCAACCTTCGGAGCCCTATCAGCAAATGCTGTGGGCCTTACGATTTTCTTTTGCCTCCTTGTATGCCTACGGTTGAAATACAAGGCTTGGCCTTTTGTTTTCTACCCTATTTATGAAATTGACTGCAGGTGCAGAGAGAACGCAGAGGATTGAAATGTTCAGGTAAAGGATCTCAAGCGGGAGCTCTAGGAGCAAAGAAACACATGTGTGTTTTATTTGAGCGCTTTATGCACGCAAAATGACACGTCCCGGGGTGGGCTTGAACCACCAACCTTTTGATTAACAGCCGAATGCGCTAACCGATTGCACCACAGAGACTAGTGACTAAAAAGTCTTTGCTGTGACTCACTATACATGTTTACTTGTGTGCACCTTCCTGGAGCTTGTGTTAAATCAGGCATCTTTATGCTGCACAGCATTTGGCATTTGCATGGTGTCTTGTCACTGTTGGACGTTATGATGCGCAGACTACTGTCTAATGCTGTCAGGGCCAGTATTACTACCAGTCCCAGTGTATAAGACACATACATGACTTTTCTGTTGCCTGCTTAGCGTAGCTCCCTGCTCCACTGTTGCTGTGCTACCAGCCCGTTAGGGGTGTGTCTTGCCCATTCCAGCTTCACTGTGGCATGTTGCAATTTGCCTTCTCTGTGAGCAGAGTCTCTTTCACAGAGCAGGTGCTTTCTCTGAACTCTGGCTTGTAAGAGTGCTGGGAATGGCCCTCCCCAGCCCCTCACCCAGATAGATACATTTACCTGCAGAGCTCAACTTTGGAGAAAGAGATCGGGCAGAGAGTGCAAAGGGGAAGGCCCACAGTGCACACCTTATTTTACATAAAACCTCTGGCTCGTGGGAGGACAGGGACATGAGGGTTCTCAGGGAAAGCCATCCTAGGAGTGTTGAGGGCTAGGCCCTGAAACACAAGAATCCCAGAATGGCCATGCATAAGATGCCTGTGCAATAGGCCTGACCCTAGGCT
Source organism: Calotriton arnoldi (assembly GCA_963921515.1). Classification (NCBI taxonomy): domain Eukaryota; kingdom Metazoa; phylum Chordata; class Amphibia; order Caudata; family Salamandridae; genus Calotriton; species Calotriton arnoldi. The sequence goes on along the minus strand of CAWUFW010011425.1, from coordinate 542,344 downwards.
TCTGGGGCTCTTACTCTCTAGAGGCCCCAGTGGTCTAAGCCCGACCAGGGCTGTGCCGGCCAGGGCTGTAGGCCGCGTTGGGAGCGCGTTAGGGACGCAGGGCGCAGAACTCTGCCCGTTTCACACCAGAATTTTGGGGAGGACAGGGAATCTGGCAAAGCCAGTGGGAAGGATTTTTCAAGAGGAGAGTTCAGTGACAGGATCTGAAACACAATAGTACTGGTGATCTGGAGGATGCCTTATGTGAGCCACTTCTGTCTGGAGAAGCCTGCCATCATGCCCTGATAACCACAACACTAGTCCCAAGCCAGTGACCTAGGCAAAAGCAGAGACATTCAGACTTATTGTCTCCTGCATCTGATTCTTGCCATCATCATGTGAAACGTTGGCGTTCCAATGTCTCCTGCGCAAACTTGGTTCATAGGTGTACAATTTGAGTGCGTGCGCCTCATCACTGTCTTAGACAGAGCTCTGCCTTTAAACTGCCAAAGTACAGCATTGGTGGTTCAGTGGTAGAATTCTCGCCTGCCACGCGGGATGCCTGGGTTCGATTCCTGGCCAATGCAAGGCTGCCTTCTTTTGACTTTGCTTTGGAAGTGAAATATATGAACTCAGTGGGGAATAAAATGGGAAGCAGTGACCCCGACGTGATTTGAACACGCAACCTTCTGATCTGGAGTCAGACTCGCTACCGTTGCGCCACGAGGTCCCTACACTTGCAACTTTCGGAGCCCTATCAGCAAATGCTGTGGGCCTTACGATTTTCTTTTGCCTCCTTGTATGCCTACGGTTGAAATACAAGGCTTGGCCTTTTGTTTTCTACCCTATTTATGAAATTGACTGCAGGTGCAGAGAGAACGCAGAGGATTGAAATGTTCAGGTAAAGGATCTCAAGCGGGAGCTCTAAGAGCAAAGAAACACATGTGTGTTTAATTTGAGCGCTTTATGCAGGCAAAATGACACGTCCTAGGGTGGGCTTGAACCACCAACCTTTCAGTTAACAGCCAAACGCGCTAACCGATTGCGCCACAGAGACTAGTGACTAAAAAGTCTTTGCTGTGACTCAATATACATGTTTACTTGTGTGCACCTTCCTGGAGCTTGTGTTATATCAGGCGTCTTTATGCTGCACAGCATTTGGCATTTGCATGGTGTCTTGTCACTGTTGGACGTTATGATGCGCAGACTACTGTCTAATGCTGTCAGGGCCAGTATTACTACCAGTCCCAGTGTATAAGACACATACATGATTTTCTGTTGCCTGCTTAGCGTAGCTCCCTGCTCCTCTGTTGCTGTGCTACCAGCCCGTGAGGGGTGTGTCTTTCCCATTCCAGCTTCACTGTGGCATGTTGCGATTTGCCTTCTCTGTGAGCAGAGTCTCTTTCCCAGAGCAGATGCTTTCTCTGAACTCTGGCTTGTAAGAGTGCTGGGAATGGCCCTCCCCAGCCCCTCACCCAGATAGATACATTTACCTGCAGAGCTCAACTTTGGAGAAAGAGATCGGGCAGAGAGTGCAAAGGGAAGGCCCACAGTGCACACCTTATTTTACATAAAACCTCGGGCTCGTGGGAGGACAGGGACATGAGGGTTCTCAGGGAAAGTCATCCCAGGAGTGTTGAGGGCTAGGCCCTGAAACACAAGAATCCCGGAATGGCCATGCATAAGATGCCTGTGCAATAGGCCTGACCCTAGGCTTCTGGGGCTCTTACTCTCTAGAGGCCCCAGTGGTCTAAGCCCGACCAGGGCTGTAGGCTGCGTTGGGAGCGCATTAGGGACGCGTAAAGGGACGCAGGGCGCAGAACTCTGCCCGTTTCACACCAGAATTTTGGGGAGGACAGGGAATCTGGCAAAGCCAGTGGCAAGGATTTTTCAAGAGGAGAGTTCAGTGACAGGATCTGAAACACAATAGTGCTGGTGATCTGGAGGATGCCTTATGTGAGCCACTTCTGTCTGGAGCAGCCTGCCATCATGCCCTGATAACCACAACACTAGTCCCAAGCCAGTGACCTAGGCAAAAGCAGAGACATTCATACTTATTGTCTCCTGCATCTGATTCTTGCCATCATCATGTGAAACGTTGGCGTTCCAATGTCTCCTGCGCACACTTGGTTCATAGGTGTACAATTTGAGTGCGTGCGCCTCATCACTGTCTTAGACAGAGCTCTGCCTTTAAACTGCCAAAGTACAGCATTGGTGGTTCAGTGGTAGAATTCTCGCCTGCCACGCGGGAGGCCCGGGTTCGATTCCCGGCCAATGCAAGGCTACCTTCTTTTGACTTTGCTTTGGAAGTGAAATATATGAACTCAGTGGGGAATAAAATGGGAAGCAGTGACCCCGACGTGATTTGAACACGCAACCTTCTGATCTGGAGTCAGACGCGCTACCGTTGCGCCACGAGGTCCCTACACTTGCAACCTTCGGAGCCCTATCAGCAAATGCTGTGGGCCTTACGATTTTCTTTTGCCTCCTTGTATGCCTACGGTTGAAATACAAGGCTTGGCCTTTTGTTTTCTACCCTATTTATGAAATTGACTGCAGGTGCAGAGAGAACGCAGAGGATTGAAATGTTCAGGTAAAGGATCTCAAGCGGGAGCTCTAAGAGCAAAGAAACACATGTGTGTTTTATTTGAGCGCTTTATGCAGGCAAAATGACACGTCCCTGGGTGGGCTTGAACCACCAACCTTTCGGTTAACAGCCGCAGAGACTAGTGACTAAAAAGTCTTTGCTGTGACTCAATATACTTGTTTACTTGTGTGCACCTTCCTGGAGCTTGTGTTATATTAGGCATCTTTATGCTGCACAGCATTTGGCATTTGCATGGTGTCTTGTCACTGTTGGACGTTATGATGCGCAGACTACTGTCTAATGCTGTCAGTGCCAGTATTACTACCAGTCCCAGTGTATAAGACACATACATGACTTTTCTGTTGCCTGCTTAGCGTAGCTCCCTGCTCCTCTGTTGCTGTGCTACCAGCCCGTGAAGGGTGTGTCTTGCCCATTGCAGCTTCACTGTGGCATGTTGCGATTTGCCTTCTCTGTGAGCAGAGTCTCTTTCCCAGAGCATGTGCTTTCTCTGAACTCTGGCTTGTAAGAGTGTTGGGAATGGCCCTCCCCAGCCCCTCACCCAGATAGATACATTTACCTACAGAGCTCAACTTTGGAGAAAGAGATCAGGCAGAGAGTGCAAAGGGGAAGGCCCACAGTGCACACCTTATTTTACATAAAACATCGGGCTCGTGGGAGGACAGGGACATGAGGGTTCTCAGGGAAAGTCAACCCAGGAGTGTTGAGGGCTAGGCCCTGAAACACAAGAATCCCGGAATGCATAAGATGCCTGTGCAATAGGCCTGACCCTAGGCTTCTGGGGCTCTTACTCTCTAGAGGGCCCAGTGGTCTAAGCCCGACCAGGGCTGTAGGCCGCGTTGGGAGCGCGTTAGAGACGCGTAAAGGGACGCAGGGCGCAGAACTCTGCCCGTTTCACACCAGAATTTTGGGGAGGACAGGGAATCTGGCAAAGCCAGTGGGAAGGATTTTTCAAGAGGAGAGTTCAGTGACAGGATCTGAAACACAATAGTGCTGGTGATCTGGAGGGTGCCTTATGTGAGCCACTTCTGTCTGGAGCAGCCTGCCATCATGCCCTGATAACCACAACACTAGTCCCAAGCCAGTGACCCAGGCAAAAGCAGAGACATTCATACTTATTATCTCCTGCATCTGATTCTTGCCATCATCATGTGAAACGTTGGCGTTCCAATGTCTCCTGCGCACACTTGGTTCATAGGTGTACAATTTGAGTGCGTGCGCCTCATCACTGTCTTAAACTGCCACAGTACAGCATTGGTGGTTCAGTGGTAGAATTCTCGCCTGCCACGCGGGAGGCCCGGGTTCGATTCCCGGCCAATGCAAGGCTGACTTCTTTTGACTTTGCTTTGGAAGTGAAATATATGAACTCAGTGGGGAATAAAATGGGAAGCAGTGACCCCGACGTGATTTGAACACGCAACCTTCTGATCTGGAGTCAGACGCGCTACCGTTGCGCCACGAGGTCCCTACACTTGCATCCTTCGGAGCCCTATCAGCAAATGCTGTGGGCCTTACGATTTTCTTTTGCCTCCTTGTATGCCTACGGTTGAAATACAAGGCTTGGCCTTTTGTTTTCTACCCTATTTATGAAATTGACTGCAGGTGCAGAGAGAAGGCAGAGGATTGAAATGTTCAGGTAAAGGATCTCAAGCGGGAGCTCTAAGAGCAAAGAAACACATGTGTGTTTTATTTGAGCGCTTTATGCAGGCAAAATGACACGTCCCTGGGAGGGCTTGAACCACCAACCTTTCGGTTAACAGCCGCAGAGACTAGTGACTAAAAAGTCTTTGCTGTGACTCAATATACTTGTTTACTTGTGTGCACCTTCCTGGAGCTTGTGTTATATCAGGCATCTTTATGCTGCACAGCATTTGGCATTTGCATGGTGTCTTGTCACTGTTGGACGTTATGATGCGCAGACTACTGTCTAATGCTGTCAGGGCCAGTATTACTACCAGTCCCAGTGTATAAGACACATACATGACTTTTCTGTTGCCTGCTTAGCGTAGCTCCCTGCTCCTCTGTTGCTGTGCTACCAGCCCGTGAGTGGTGTGTCTTGCCCATTGCAGCTTCACTGTGGCATGTTGCGATTTGCCTTCTCTGTGAGCAGAGTCTCTTTCCCAGAGCAGGTGCTTTCTCTGAACTCTGGCTTGTAAGAGTGCTGGGAATGGCCCTCCCCAGCCCCTCACCCAGATAGATACATTTACCTACAGAGCTCAACTTTGGAGAAAGAGATCAGGCAGAGAGTGCAAAGTGGAAGGCCCACAGTGCACACCTTATTTTACATAAAACCTCGGGCTCGTGGGAGGACAGGGACATGAGGGTTCTCAGGGAAAGTCATCCCAGGAGTGTTGAGGGCTAGGCCCTGAAACACAAGAATCCCGGAATGCATTAGATGCCTGTGCAATAGGCCTGACCCTAGGCTTCTGGGGCTCTTACTCTCTAGAGGCCCCAGTGGTCTAAGCCCGACCAGGGCTGTAGGCCGCGTTGGGAGCGCGTTAGAGACGTGTAAAGGGACGCAGGGCGCAGAACTCTGCCCGTTTCACACCAGAATTTTGGGGAGGACAGGGAATTTGGCAAAGCCAGTGGGAAGGATTTTTCAAGAGGACAGTTCAGTGACAGGATCTGAAACACAATAGTGCTGGTGATCTGGAGGGTGCCTTATGTGAGCCACTTCTGTCTGGAGCAGCCTGCCATCATGCCCTGATAACCACAACACTAGTCCCAAGCCAGTGACCTAGGCAAAAGCAGAGACATTCATACTTATTATCTCCTGCATCTGATTCTTGCCATCATCATGTGAAACGTTGGCGTTCCAATGTCTCCTGCGCACACTTGGTTCATAGGTGTACAATTTGAGTGCGTGCGCCTCATCACTGTCTTAAACTGCCAAAGTACAGCATTGGTGGTTCAGTGGTAGAATTCTCGCCTGCCACGCGGGAGGCCCGGGTTCGATTCCCGGCCAATGCAAGGCTGACTTCTTTTGACTTTGCTTTGGAAGTGAAATATATGAACTCAGTGGGGAATAAAATGGGATGCAGTGACCCCGACGTGATTTGAACACGCAACCTTCTGATCTGGAGTCAGACGCGCTACCGTTGCGCCACGAGGTCCCTACACTTGGAACCTTCGGAGCCCTATCGGCAAATGCTGTGGGCCTCACGATTTTCTTTTGCCTCCTTGTATGCCTACGGTTGAAATACAAGGCTTGGCCTTTTGTTTTCTACCCTATTTATGAAATTGACTGCAGGTGCAGAGAGAACGCAGAGGATTGAAATGTTCAGGTAAAGGATCTCAAGCGGGAGCTGTAGGAGCAAAGAAACACATGTGTGTTTTATTTGAGCGCTTTATGCAGGCAAAATGACACGTCCCTGGGTGGGCTTGAACCACCAACCTTTCAGTTAACAGCCAAACACGCTAACCGATTGCGCCACAGAGACTAGTGACTAAAAAGTCTTTGCTGTGACTCAATATACATGTTTACTTGTGTGCACCTTCCTGGAGCTTGTGTTAAATCAGGCATCTTTATGCTGCACAGCATTTGGCATTTGCATGGTGTCTTGTCACTGTTGGACGTTATGATGCGCAGACTACTGTCTAATGCTGTCAGGGCCAGTATTACTACCAGTCCCAGTGTATAAGACACATACATGACTTTTCTGTTGCCTGCTTAGCGTAGCTCCCTGCTCCTCTGTTGCTGTGCTACCAGCCCGTTAGGGGTGTGTCTTGCCCATTCCAGCTTCACTGTGGCATGTTGCGATTTGCCTTCTCTGTGAGCAGAGTCTCTTTCCCAGAGCAGGTGCTTTCTCTGAACTCTGGCTTGTAAGAGTGCTGGGAATGGCCCTCCCCAGCCCCTCACCCAGATAGATACATTTACCTGCAGAGCTCAACTTTGGAGAAAGAGATCGGGCAGAGAGTGCAAAGGGAAGGCCCACAGTGCACACCTTATTTTACATAAAACCTCGGGCTCGTGGGAGGACAGGGACATGAGGGTTCTCAGGGAAAGCCATCCCAGGAGTGTTGAGGGCTAGGCCCTGAAACACAAGAATCCCGGAATGGCCATGCATAAGATGCCTGTGCAATAGGCCTGACCCTAGGCTTCTGGGGCTCTTACTCTCTAGAGGCCCCAGTGGACTATGCCCGGCCAGGGCTGTAGGCCGCGTTGGGAGCGCGTTAGAGACGCGTAAAGGGACACAGGGCGCAGAACTCTGCCCGTTTCACACCAGAATTTTGGGGATCACAGGGAATCTGGCAAAGCCAGGGTGAAGGATTTTTCAAGAGGAGAGTTCAGTGACAGGATCTGAAACACAATAGTGCTGGTGATCTGGAGGGTGCCTTATGTGAGCCACTTCTGTCTGGAGCAGCCTGCTATCATGCCCTGATAACCACAACACTAGTCCCAAGCCAGTGACCTAGGCCAAAGCAGAGACATTCATACTTATTGTCTCCTGCATCTGATTCTTGCCATCATCATGTGAAACGTTGGCGTTCCAATGTCTCCTGCGCACACTTGGTTCATAGGTGTACAATTTGAGTGCGTGCGCCTCATCACTGTCTTAGACAGAGCTCTGCCTTGAAACTGCCAAAGTACAGCATTGGTGGTTCAGTGGTAGAATTCTCGCCTGCCACGCGGGAGGCCCGGGTTCGATTCCCGGCCAATGCAAGGCTGCCTTCTTTTGACTTTGCTTTGGAAGTGAAATATATGAACTCAGTGGGGAATAAAATGGGAAGCAGTGACCCCGACGTGATTTGAACACGCAACCTTCTGATCTGGAGTCAGACGCGCTACCGTTGCGCCACGAGGTCCCTACACTTGCAACCTTCGGAGCCCTATCAGCAAATGCTGTGGGCCTTACGATTTTCTTTTGCCTCCTTGTATGCCTACGGTTGAAATACAAGGTTTGGCCTTTTCTTTCTACCCTATTTATGAAATTGACTGCAGGTGCAGAGAGAACGCAGAGGATTGAAATGTTCAGGTAAAGGATCTCAAGCGGGAGCTCTAAGAGCAAAGAAACACACGTGTGTTTTATTTGAGCGCTTTATGCAGGCAAAAAGACACGTCCCTGGGTGGGCTTGAACCACCAACCTTTCAATTAACAGCCAAACGCGCTAACCGATTGCGCCACAGAGACTAGTGACTAACAAGTCTTTGCTGTGACTCAATATACATGTTTACTTGTGTGCACCTTCCTGGAGCTTGTGTTATATCAGGCATCTTTATGCTGCACAGCATTTGGCATTTGCATGGTCTCTTGTCACTGTTGGACGTTATGATGCGCAGACTACTGTCTAATGCTGTCAGGGCCAGTATTACTACCAGTCCCAGTGTATAAGACACATACATGACTTTTCTGTTGCCTGCTTAGCGTAGCTCCCTGCTCCTCTGTTGCTGTGCTACCAGCCCGTGAGGGGTGTGTCTTGCCCATTCCAGCTTCACTGTGGCATGTTGCGATTTGCCTTCTCTGTGAGCAGAGTCTCTTTCCCAGAGCAGGTGCTTTCTCTGAACTCTGGCTTGTAAGAGTGCTGGGAATGGCCCTCCCCAGCCCCTCACCCAGATAGATACATTTACCTGCAGAGCTCAACTTTGGAGAAAGAGATCGGGCAGAGAGTGCAAGGGAAGGCCCACAGTGCACACCTTATTTTACATAAAACCTCGGGCTCGTGGGAGGACAGGGACATGAGGGTTCTCAGGGAAAGCCATCCCAGGAGTGTTGAGGGCTAGGCCCTGAAACACAAGAATCCCGGAAGGCCATGCATAAGATGCCTGTGCAATAGGCCTGACCCTAGGCTTCTGGGGCTCTTACTCTCTAGAGGCCCCAGTGGTCTAAGCCCGACCAGGGCTGTGCCCGACCAGGGCTGTAGGCCGCGTTGGGAGCGCGTAAAGGGACGCAGGGCGCAGAACTCTGCCCGTTTCACACCAGAATTTTGGGGAGGACAGGGAATCTGGCAAAGCCAGTGGGAAGGATTTTTCAAGAGGAGAGTTCAGTGACAGGATCTGAAACACAATAGTGCTGGTGATCTGGAGGGTGCCTTATGTGAGCCACTTCTGTCTGGAGCAGCCTGCCATCATGCCCTGATAACCACAACACTAGTCCCAAGCCAGTGACCTAGGCAAAAGCAGAGACATTCATACTTATTGTCTCCTGCATCTGATTCTTGCCATCATCATGTGAAACGTTGGCGTTCCAATGTCTCCTGCGCACACTTGGTTCATAGGTGTACAATTTGAGTGCGTGCGCCTCATCACTGTCTTAGACAGAGCTCTGCCTTGAAACTGCCAAAGTACAGCATTGGTGGTTCAGTGGTAGAATTCTCGCCTGCCTCGCGGGAGGCCCGGGTTTGATTCCCGGCCAATCCAAGGATGCCTTCTTTTGACTTTGCTTTGGAAGTGAAATATATGAACTCAGTGGGGAATAAAATGGGAAGCAGTGACCCCGACGTGATTTAAAAATGCAATCTTCTGATCTGGAGTAAGACGCGCTACCGTTGCGCCACGAGGTCCCTACACTTGCAACCTTCGGAGCCCTATCAGCAAATGCTGTGGGCCTTACGATTTTCTTTTGCCTCCTTGTATGCCTACTGTTGAAATACAAGGCTTGGCCTTTTGTTTTCTACCCTATTTATGAGATTGACTGCAGGTGCAGAGAGAACGCAGAGGATTGAAATGTTCAGGTAAAGGATCTCAAGCGGGAGCTCTTAGAGCAAAGAAACACATGTGTGTTTTATTTGTGCGCTTTATGCAGGCAAAATGACACGTCCCTGGGTGGGCTTGAACCCCCAACCTTTCGGTTAACAGCCAAACGCGCTAGCCGATTGCGCCACAGAGACTAGTGACTAAAAATTCTTTGCTGTGACTCAATATACATGTTTACTTGTGTGCACCTTCCTGGAGCTTGTGTTATATCAGGCATCTTTATGCTGCACAGCATTTGGCATTTGCATGGTGTCTTGTCACTGTTGGACGTTATGATGCGCAGACTACTGTCTAATGCTGTCAGGGCCAGTATTACTACCAGTCCCAGTGTATAAGACACATACATGACTTTTCTGTTGCCTGCTTAGCGTAGCTCCCTGCTCCTCTGTTGCTGTGCTACCAGCCCGTGAGGGGTGTGTCTTACCCATTCCAGTTTCACTGTGGCATGTTGCGATTTGCCTTCTCTGTGAGCAGAGTCTCTTTCCCAGAGCAGGTGCTTTCTCTGAACTCTGGCTTGTAAGAGTGCTGGGAATGGCCCTCCCCAGCCCCTCACCCAGATAGATACATTTACCTGCAGAGCTCAACTTTGGAGAAAGAGATCGGGCAGAGAGTGCAAAGGGGAAGGCCCACAGTGCACACCTTATTTTACATAAAACCTCAGGCTCGTGGGAGGACAGGGACATGAGGGTTCTCAGGGAAAGTCATCCCAGGAGTGTTGAGGGCTAGGCCCTGAAACACAAGAATCCCGGAATGCATAAGATGCCTGTGCAATAGGCCTGACCCTAGGCTTCTGGGGCTCTTACTCTCTAGAGGCCCCAGTGGTCTAAGCCCGACCAGGGCTGTAGGCTGCGTTGGGAGCGCATTAGGGACGCGTAAAGGGACGCAGGGCGCAGAACTCTGCCCGTTTCACACCAGAATTTTGGGGAGGACAGGGAATCTGGCAAAGCCAGTGGGAAGGATTTTTCAAGAGGAGAGTTCAGTGACAGGATCTGAAACACAATAGTGCTGGTGGTCTGGAGGGTGCCTTATGTGAGCCACTTCTGTCTGGAGCAGCCTGCCATCATGCCCTGATAACCACAACACTAGTCCCAAGCCAGTGACCTAGGCAAAAGCAGAGACATTCATACTTATTGTCTCCTGCATCTGATTCTTGCCATCATCATGTGAAACGCTTGGCGTTCCAATGTCTCCTGCGCACACTTGGTTCATAGGTGTACAATTTGAGTGCGTGCGCCTCATCACTGTCTTAAACTGCCAAAGTACAGCATTGGTGGTTCAGTGGTAGAATTCTCGCCTGCCACGCGGGAGGCCCGGGTTCGATTCCCGGCCAATGCAAGGCTGACTTCTTTTGACTTTGCTTTGGAAGTGAAATATATGAACTCAGTGGGGAATAAAATGGGAAGCAGTGACCCCGACGTGATTTGAACAGGCAACCTTCTGATCTGGAGTCTGACGCGCTACCGTTGCGCAACGAGGTCCCTACACTTGCAACCTTCGGAGCCCTATCAGCAAATGCTGTGGGCCTTACGATTTTCTTTTGCCTCCTTGTATGCCTACGGTTGAAATACAAGGCTTGGCCTTTGTTTTCTACCCTATTTATGAAATTGACTGCAGGTGCAGAGAGAAGGCAGAGGATTGAAATGTTCAGGTAAAGGATCTCAAGCGGGAGCTCTAAGAGCAAAGAAACACATGTGTGTTTTATTTGAGCGCTTTATGCAGGCAAAATGACACGTCCCTGGGAGGGCTTGAACCACCAACCTTTCGGTTAACAGCCGCAACCGATTGCCCACAGAGACTAGTGACTAAAAAGTCTTTGCTGTGACTCAATATACTTGTTTACTTGTGTGCACCTTCCTGGAGCTTGTGTTATATCAGGCATCTTTATGCTGCACAGCATTTGGCATTTGCATGGTGTCTTGTCACTGTTGGACGTTATGATGCGCAGACTACTGTCTAATGCTGTCAGGGCCAGTATTACTACCAGTCCCAGTGTATAAGACACATACATGACTTTTCTGTTGCCTGCTTAGCGTAGCTCCCTGCTCCTCTGTTGCTGTGCTACCAGCCCGTGAGGGGTGTGTCTTGCCCATTGCAGCTTCACTGTGGCATGTTGCGATTTGCCTTCTCTGTGAGCAGAGTCTCTTTCCCAGAGCAGGTGCTTTCTCTGAACTCTGGCTTGTAAGAGTGCTGGGAATGGCCCTCCCCAGCCCCTCACCCAGATAGATACATTTACCTACAGAGCTCAACTTTGGAGAAAGAGATCAGGCAGAGAGTGCAAAGTGGAAGGCCCACAGTGCACACCTTATTTTACATAAAACCTCGGGCTCGTGGGTGGACAGGGACATGAGGGTTCTCAGGGAAAGTCATCCCAGGAGTGTTGAGGGCTAGGCCCTGAAACACAAGAATCCCGGAATGCATAAGATGCCTATGCAATAGGCCTGACCCTAGGCTTCTGGGGCTCTTACTCTCTAGAGGCCCCAGGGGTCTAAGCCCGACCAGGGCTGTAGGCCGCGTTGGGAGCGCGTTAGAGACGCGTAAAGGGATGCAGGGCGCAGAACTCTGCCCGTTTCACACCAGAATTTTGGGGAGGACAGGGAATCTGGCAAAGCCAGTGGGAAGGATTTTTCAAGAGGAGAGTTCAGTGACAGGATCTGAAACACAATAGTGCTGGTGATCTGGAGGGTGCCTTATGTGAGCCACTTCTGTCTGGAGCAGCCTGCCATCATGCCCTGATAACCACAATACTAGTCCCAAGCCAGTGACCTAGGCAAAAGCAGAGACATTCATACTTATTGTCTCCTGCATCTGATTCTTGCCATCATCATGTGAAACGTTGGCGTTCCAATGTCTCCTGCGCACACTCGGTTCATAGGTGTACAATTTGAGTGCGTGCGCCTCATCACTGTCTTAAACTGCCTAAGTACAGCATTGGTGGTTCAGTGGTAGAATTCTCGCCTGCCACGCGGGAGGCCCGGGTTCGATTCCCGGCCAATGCAAGGCTGCCTTCTTTTGACTTTGCTTTGGAAGTGAAATATATGAACTCAGTGGGGAATAAAATTGGAAGCAGTGACCCCAACGTGATTTGAACACGCAACTTTCTGATCTGGAGTCAGACGCGCTACTGTTTCGCCACGAGGTCCCTACACTTGCAACCTTCGGAGCCCTATCAGCAAATGCTGTGGGCCTTACGATTTTCTTTTGCCTCCTTGTATGCCTACGGTTGTTTTCTACCCTATTTATGAAATTGACTGCAGGTGCAGAGAGAACGCAGAGGATTGAAATGTTCAGGTAAAGGATCTCAAGCGGGAGCTCTAAGAGCAAAGAAACACATGTGTGTTTTATTACAGCGCTTTATGCAGGCAAAATGACACGTCCTTGGGTGGGCTTGAACCACCTACTTTTCGGATAACAGTCTAACGTGCTAACCGATTGCGCCACAGAGACTATTGACTAAAAAGTCTTTGCTGTGACTCAATATACATGTTTACTTGTGTGCACCTTCCTGGAGCTTGTGTTATATCAGGCATCTTTATGCTGCACAGCATTTGGCATTTGCATGGTGTCTTGTCACTGTTGGATGTTATGATGCGCAGACTACAGTCTAATGGTGTCAGGGCCAGTATTACTACCAGTCCCAGTGTATAAGACACATACATGACTTTTCTGTTGCCTGCTTAGCGTAGCTCCCTGCTCCTCTGTTGCTGTGCTACCAGCCCGTGAGGGGTGTGTCTTGCCCATTCCAGCTTCACTGTGGCATGTTGCGATTTGCCTTCTCTGTGAGCAGAGTCTCTTTCCCAGAGCAGGTGCTTTCTCTGAACTCTGGCTTGTAAGAGTGCTGGGAATGGCCCTCCCCAGCCCCTCACCCAGATAGATACATTTACATGCAGAGCTCAACTTTGGAGAAAGAGATCGGGCAGAGAGTGCAAAGGGGAAGGCCCACAGTGCACACCTTATTTTACATAAAACCTCGGGCTCGTGGGAGGACAGGGACATGAGGGTTCTCAGGGAAAGCCATCCCAGGAGTGTTGAGGGCTAGGCCCTGAAACACAAGAATCCCGGAATGGCCATGCATAAGATGCCTGTGCAATAGGCCTGACCCTAGGCTTCTGGGGCTCTTACTCTCCAGAGGCCCCAGTGGTCTAAGCCCGACCAGGGCTGTAGGGAGCGTGTTAGGGACACGTAAAGGGACGCAGGGCGCAAAACTCTGCCCGGTTCACACCAGCATTTTGGGGAGGACAGGGAATCTGGCAAAGCCTGTGGGAAGGATTTTTCAAGAGGAAAGTTCAGTGACAGGATCTGAAACACAATAGTGCTGGTGATCTGGAGGGTGCCTTATGTGAGCCACTTCTGTCTGGAGCAGCCTGCCATCATGCCCTGATAACCACAACACTAGTCCCAAGCCAGTGACCTAGGCAAAAGCAGAGACATTCATACTTATTGTCTCCTGCATCTGATTCTTGCCATCATCATGTGAAACGTTGGCGTTCCAATGTCTCCTGCGCACACTTGGTTCATAGGTGTACAATTTGAGTGCGTGCGCCTCATCACTGTCTTAGACAGAGCTCTGCCTTTAAACTGCCAAAGTACAGCATTGGTGGTTCAGTGGTAGAATTCTCGCCTGCCACGCGTGAGGCCCGGGTTCGATTCCAGGCCAATGGAAGGCTTCCTTCTTTTGACTTTGGAAGTGAAATATATGAACTCAGTGGGGAATAAAATGGGAAACAGTGAACCCGACGTGATTTGAACACGCAACCTTCTGATGTGGAGTCAGACGCGCTACCGTTGCGCCACGAGGTCACCACACTTGCACCCTTCGGAGCCCTATCAGCAAATGCTGTGGGCCTTTCGATTTTCTTTCGCCTCTTTGTATGCCTACGGTTGAAATACAAGGCTTGGCCTTTTGTTTTCTACCCTATTTACATAGCTACCAAGGTTTCAGATTGCTATGTGTGACACTTTCAAAATTTCAGTGTAATTATGAGTGACATTTCAACGTCTAGGAGTGACACTTTCTCACGGGCAAAATCACTCAATAAAGATGAAGGAAACATTCAAATACCAGCAATTACACCCATTTGATTATGGGGAAACTCTAACATCTTGAAACAGGTGCAAAGCAACTGATCTTTGCAGCATGCATTTTAACCCTATGCGCAATTTTATGGAGAGTCAAAACTGCTACTAGACAAGTAACTATCGAGCAGGGTCTTTTACACCCATGTCTAAGTCCATCATCCTGTTTTCCCGCTCAGCCGCAGGTGCGGCTGAACCACAAGTAAGAAAATTATCTCTGTCGCAAAAGCAATAGCCCACTGAGCGGTATACATAAAATACAGTTCCTGATGTCAAGGTACATGAGTCTCCTGCAGGAACTTTTACACCCAAGCACACCACCCCGTCTCCCATCTCAGCCGGAGGTGCGGCTGGACCAAAAGTAAGAAAATAATTGCCGTGGCTCAAGCAAAAACCCTCTGGCTGTCTACATAAAATACAGTTCGCCATGTTGTAATGTTAGGGTACACGTTCTTTGGTGTGTGCACTACTATATGGTGAGAGACAACTCATAACTGCCACTCACAGCTGGCATCAAGGGCGGTAAGTGTTTAGCAAAAAAGAGTCAACCCGAATTTAAAAATTAGCTCTAAGCAGTCCGCCCGGGTCGGCGCGCTGCTACCTACAGTCCAGCTATTCAGCCAGTGTCCCAGATGAGCTGCCTAAGTAATGAGTTAATTCACTAACTCATACACTTGACAGCCGCGGGCATCGATTGGGGGCGGGTCGGTAATTGTTTGTCTGAAGACAAACACTCAGTTTAGTTTGTACACACTGGTCGGTGCCCAATGACCTCTGAAGGATTGACTCACACAGCAGCCCCGCCGCTCGGCCTACAGATAATTAAACTGATCTATAAATGCAGATTATATCATCTAGCAGATAACCTCACACTCTCTGACTCAGTCTCAGACAGGATGAAGAGTCAGAGCAGCCCTGCCTGCAGATTTTTTTGTCTGAAATTCAGATCAACATCATGATCTCACTAATTTTCAGCGTGCGTGCGGCTCGGTGCTAAGTACACACACTGATTGTGATAGAGACTATTTAACTTACCGCACAGTGTGGCAGCAGCCACAGTCCAGACTGCCCAGTGGCGGAACTTAGTTGACGGGGACGGGTCACGGCGGGCGCACTGGCTGGCACATGACATGATGACCGGCTGCAGCACCACCAGTCACTCTGGCAGTCGAGTCAGACTCCCCCCCCGCAGCGCCCACGATGCCAGTCATCATGCAGCGCCGGGGCCCGGCGGGCCGAGATGATCATCATCATGATCTTCTGACACTAGTCACTGTCAGCCAGAGTAACTGTGACTCGCGCTGCCTGCCGTCGTCCAGCGGGGCGGCTCAGGGCTGCGCTGGCTGCCTGGTGGAACCCGGCTCAGGCAGCTCAGCTTGGTTGAACTGGCTGCGCAGCGCCAGCCAGCAGCAGCTGCTGAGGCAGCACTCACTCAGTCAGTGCAGCTCAGCTGCAGCCGAGCGCACCGCACGACTTCACTCCACGAGTGAGCGCGCCTTCTCTGGCGATGACCTCACTTCCTACAGTGTGCAGGAGGACCGCGTGAGCTGAGGTCACATCCGGATAATCATGGGCAGGCCCCGGTGCCCTGGTGAGTGTGATACAAAAGGGGATGATGGACGGAACGTTTGAGCCAATCAAACACTCACCCCCAGTCAACTGATCTGGGTTTAATCCATCATCATTCTTTAGCTCACTCCACCACCCCAGTTCAGACATGGCCATATGCAAATCAGTCTGACCCTGTGCCTCATGGGAACAGTCCAGCCCGAACTGCCAAGCCATGTCTTCCCTGGACCGGAAACAAGCATCCTGGGACCGGTTTCGGGTTCAAAACCCTCATCAGCCAGGCTATCTTGAATCCAGTGGCAAAGTGAGCAAGGGACCCACGTCTGGGCGTACCCTGCCAACTTAGGGCGAACAAAGTGATACCAAAGGGGATGATGGACGGAGCGCTAGAGCAAA
Organism: Calotriton arnoldi; assembly: GCA_963921515.1. Taxonomy (NCBI): domain Eukaryota; kingdom Metazoa; phylum Chordata; class Amphibia; order Caudata; family Salamandridae; genus Calotriton; species Calotriton arnoldi. The sequence goes on along the minus strand of CAWUFW010011425.1, from coordinate 526,028 downwards.
TCAAACACTCACCCCCAGGAATAATAAAGCCAGGCTGGCAGGCGGCGCGGCTCAGTGAGGCCGCAAATTGTAACACTGTAGCTAGCACTGCAGCACTCTGACTCCAGCCAGAGCTGCATGATGACGATCCTTAACTGTTTATGAGCCAGACAGAGCGCTCAGCGGCCTGCTGGCGGCAAGTCTGCTGGAAGCAGCAGAGCCGGCGCGCTAGTAGTAGCACCCAAGACAGTGGCATTAAAAATGCGTGACAAAGCATTTCAGTGCGGTGATGCGGAACACCACACTGAAATGCGTTAGTGTCACACGTGATGCGTGATACTTGGCAGGACTGTATTTATGAAATTGACTGCATGTACCTGCAGAGCTCAACTTTGGAGAAAGAGATCGGGCAGAGAGCGCAAAGGGGAAGGCCCACGGTGCACACCTTATTTTACATAAAACCTCGGGCTCGTGGGAGGACAGGGACATGAGGGTTCTCAGGGAAAGCCATCCCAGGAGTGTTGAGGGGTAGGCCCTGTAACACAACAAACCCAGAGTGGCCTAGGCTAAGATGCCAGTGCAATAGACCTGACCCTGGGCTTTCGGGAGGGCCCTAGGCATGAGCATAGGATTTTGGAGGTCTTGCTCTGTAAAGGCTCCAATTGCTATAAACCCAAACAGGGCCGTACCCGACCTGGGCTGTTTGCCGTATTGGAAGCACTTCAGAAACTCGACAGAGGACTCAGGGTGCAAATATTTGCCCATTCCACCCCAGCATGATGGATATGGGGATGTTGTTCCAGATCTTGGGTGTATAGATGGAAAAGTCCTGCTGCCTTGTTACTTGTCTTTTACATTTCTTGTCCTGTAGTCTGATGGTGTCTTGGCTGCTAGTGTGCCAAGAACCAGTATGTTATTTAAAGAAGCAGTAATAAAGTGGTCCCCTAATTGGTGGCCAGGAGAACTGGGTCCGGCCCCGTCCCCAAAGCAAGTGGTAAAGAACCTAGGGGTCCAAATTGACCAGAAGCTAAACTTGGAGAAACATGCTACTTCTACCGCAAGAGCCTGTTTCCACATACTAAGCCTACTTCGCAGAGTATTCCCCCTACTCCCGCTGTCCACACGGAAAACTCTGATACAAGCATTGGTCACTAGTCGTCTGGACTACTGCAATGCGCTGTTGATTTCAGCCAAGGAATCCTCCTTAAACAGACTGCAAGTGGTCCAGAACACGGCAGCTCGATTAGTGACCAACACCCCCCCCCCAGAACAGCTTCACTTCCACTTCTCCGCAAACTACACTGGCTCCCTATTCGTAAAAGGATTAGATTCAAAATTTGCTGTATGGTCTACAAAGCCCGTAACAACCTGGGACCAAGGTACATTACTGACAAACTGGTCAGATATACCCCCTCAAGGACCCTTCGCTCAGGGTCCAAAGACCTTCTTCTTATGCCTCGCATAAAACAGGCTAGGTTGGGGGGAAAATCCTTCTCTTATCTAGCCCCATTGTATTGGAATCAACTGTCCATCCACCTTCGACGCTGCACCAACTACACATCCTTCAGAAAGCTGTTAAAAACCGCACTATTCTGATCCTCCTGTACTGGTAGCCAAGGACCATTACAGCGCGGAGATACCCCGGTCGGGGTGATTCATGCGCTTTATAAATGACACAAATAAAATAAATAAAAATAAATAGATTGCAGGCGTGTCTGTAAGATAAGCAGGGATGGTGGTTGTGATGACTTTCTTTGGGTTTCAAGATGGTGTGGGCTGGCAAGGGGAGCACATGGAGTTCCATTGGAATAGGGGTGATGTGATCATATTTCTTCAGGCCCTGAAGGAGATGTGATGTGGATGTAGGATTTCCAGTGTGGACTTTGGTAGGCCACGGAGCACGGCATTACTACCATCCGGATGTGAGATTACAAGGGCTTGGACAGTAGTTCTTTTTTTATTTGATTTTTTTTTTTTATTCATCACCAACTTTAAATATAAATATAATTCATGAGGAAATTCCACAAATAAAGACAATAAATGCCATACAATATTACAATATTACATAATAGATCCATGGGAATTAGTAAGCCAACAGTTTAAAAGCAACCGTTTGATATCATACTAGGGGCCAGAAGTACAACTTTTTTTTGCGGCCGCAAACGGGAGATCCTCCTGTTTGCGACCGCAAAAAAGGGTGATGGCATGTACAAATGCTATTTTGCGAGTCACTGAGTCGCAAAATAGCATTTGTGACTCTCGCTATTAGGAAGGGGCGTCCCTTTCTAATAGCGAGTCACCATGCCATGTACTGTTGTTTTTCAACCGCATTTGTGGCCACAAAACACTTGCAGTTTACCACCTACTTCAAGTAGGTGGTAAACCACTCGCAAACGGGAAGGGGTCCCCAGAGGACCCCTTGCCGTTTGTAAGTGTGTGCGAAAATATTTTTCAGAGCAGGCAGTGGTCCCAGGGACCACCGCCTGCCCTTAAAAAATAAAACTGAAAAGTTTCATTTTTCCTTTTTAAATGCAGCCCGTTTTCCTTTAAGGAAAACGGGCTGCATTTTTTTTTAAAAAGACTGCTTTATTTAAAAGCAGTGCCAGACATGGTGGTCTGCTGATCCCAGCAGGCCACCATCCCTGGGAGTGCTGGCCAATCCTAATGGGGTCGCAAATTGCACCTGCTGCATTGATATTCATGAAGCGGAGGAAAGGAAATACACGGAGGAACTAAAAAACCACTGCAAAAACCCCTATAAACAACCTACAAGAATAATAGTACAAACAGTACCTTCTAGGAGCCCAGGGTACTAACTGTACCTGCTAGGAACCCTCTGAGCCCAGAAGCTTCTCTGTAGAGACTCACCAGGGTCCAACTCATCTTCAACATAACCAAACAAAACCCCACAAGGCTCATTGTGGGACGTGGACAAAAGTGAGAGTTCCAAATGAGGTTTGACTGCATGATCAACATTTAGAGACTCCAACCTCGACTCAGCTTTGACAAGTTTAGCAACATTCCACCAATTGCGACCCTGGACCCTAACAGCATTCCCACACACCTTGTCAATAACAAAAGGGTCAGAAAGCTTCGGCTCACCCTCCTTGACAAACCCAGGTGTTTTGATGCGTACAGAATCACCAACCTTAAAAGGACACACTTTCACTTTCTTCCTTGCATCAAAATACATATTCTGTTTCTGCTGAGCGGATTCAACATTTTGTTGGATAAATTCATTGCGACACCGTTGTGACAACTCTTTTTTTAGGAACTTACTCATCCAGGCCGGCCTAAACTGGGTCGCAGCTTTCCTTCCTTTTAGAGCCTCAAAAGGGGAAAAGTCTGTGGCGGAATGCGGTGGTCATATAGAACCACAACATAGATTGAACAGCATTTTGAACATCACATTTGTTAGCAATAGCCCACATCACACACTCACCAAGAACCCTGTTAAAGCGTTCCACCAAGCCATTGGTTTGCGGTTGGTACAGAGAACTCTTCAGATGCCGAATGGAACTCTCACTCAGAAATTGTACTACCTCACCAGAAACGAATTGCACCCCATTGTCTTAGATGATCTCTTCAGGAAGACCCTCATTGAAGAAAACATCTTTGAGGAAGACAATGACAGCTTTGGAATCAGGTTCACCAATAAATTTGACAAAGGGCCACTTGGAGTAGTAGTCCATAAGGACTAACGCAAAACAAGAATTGTGTGACAAAACATTAAAAGGTCCCAGCAAATCAATGCCTAGTTTCTTCCAAGGTCCAGCTGGACAGTCAATAGATTTTAAAGGTGGGGTTGAAGTCTTAAACGATTTATCCGATGTAGAACACACCACACAACTCATGACCAAGTAGTCAATATCACCATCCATCTGTGGCCACCAGAATGACTCCTGAACCCTGCGTTTAGTCAACATGGATCCCAAATGGCCCTCATGAGCTTTGGACAAAATACTGCACCTCAACTCGATGGGAGGAATAAGTTTCTCCCCTCTCAACAGTAGGCCATCTTCAATGGTTAACTCCTCAGAAATTTTAAAATAGGGTTGTAAGTTCATCTCAATAGAATTTTCCCTGGGCCAACCTGACTTAACATAATCCATAATCCTTTTCAACAAACAATCATCACCCAAACTTTTTCTCCACAAATTTTTAGTGAATTGACTGGAATTCTCGACTTCTATGGCATCAATGAAACAACATTCATCTTCGCACTCACATGCCAACTCATCATTATCAACAGTGGGATTTCTAGACAAATAATCAGCCCTCATATTTCTCCCACCAGAGATGTGTACAACGTCAAAATTGAATTGGAGCAATCTGGCGGCAAATCTTGCAATTCTGGGAGTACTACTCTTGCAGTTGGTACCATTAAGAATAGAAACAAAAGGTATATGATCAGTTTGTAAAATGAAACTTCTTACCCAGAAGATAGGACTTAAATTTTTCTATGGCCCACCAACACGCCAAAAGCTCTTTTTCAATCACAGAATAGTGAATCTCAGTGTCCCTTAGGATTCTGGAAGCAAACCGAATAGTGTTCTCGGCATCTGCATCCCTCTGTGTCAAAACAGCACCGACCCCAAACTTGCTCGCATCCACAGTCGAACAACATCTGAGGTTCTGATCAAAAGATTTGAGTGCACACGCCTTGACCAACTGCTGTTTGATGTCAGAGAAAGCTGTAGAACACTCATCATTCCAAACGAACACGGACTTGTCCTTCAACAACAGAGAAATGGCCCTCACCCTGGATGCAAAGTCAGGTATGAACAGTGAATAAAACTCACAAAGACCCAAAAAAGACTTTACACCAGCTTTATCCTCAAGGGGTGGGGCTTTCACAATGGCATCGACTAACCCAGGCTTGGGGCGAACACCCTCCTCAGATACAATGTGGCCATGATACTCCACAGAGGATTTAATAATTTGACCCTTCTCCCTCTTGAAACCACCCCAGCCTTGTCAAAAGCCACAAGTATTTGCTTCAAAGTGAGGTAATGTTCGGAGCGAGAACAGGCATGAATCAATACATCATCCAGAAACACTGAAACATTTGGGATCCCCTTTAGCAATTCAGACATAAGTCTCTGGAAGACAGAAGCCACAGAGGCCAAACCAAAAGGCATGCAGCAGTACTGGAATGCCCCCACAGAGGAAACGAATGCAGTAAGATGACGCTACTCCTGGGCCAACTCCACCTGATGGTATGCAGACTCTAAATCAAGTTTTGTGAAGAGCTTGGCCCCAGAGATGGAAGACAGCATTTCACGAATCCTGGGTAGGGCATGTGAATCCACCCAAATTTCTTTGTTCAGGGCTCTGAGATCAACACAAATCCTCAAGTCTCCATTTTTTTTCTTGGCAACAACCAAAGGAGAAAGCCACAACGAGGACTCTACGGGCTCAATTATCCCTTTCTCCCGTAAACCTTCCAACTCCATTTCCTAGATGTTTAAAAAAATACAAACATTCGTAATTAGATGGTCAGCTGCGATCTATTGCCATGTCTTTATTCCTTCCACCTATAAATCAGGGCCCAGATGCGCTTTCCTAATCTTCTTGCTCTCCGGACCTTCCTTTCACACACCCCCATTTCTAAGTTAAAAATAGATAGCAACCTCCCAAACCATTACTGAAACGTAGGGGCAAGCGGATCCAGCCACGCCAAGAATATGCAGATTCTAGCCACTGCTGTGGACAGAAATAAAAAGTATTCATGTGAAACGAGTGTTGCATCACTACTGACCCCTAGCAACATTAATTCTGATGTTAGAGTTGCTTTTATTTTCAGAGATTGATATAGAAACTTTTCTATTTCCTTCTTCAGGGTTTCTAAAGGGGAAAAGTTGAGAACATATCTATCTGGTATGCTTCTGTCATGCTGATCCCTGCTTACCCCCCCCTCACCCCATTGCGCTACTTTGGCCGGAGTATAATATAATGAAAACATTGTTTGAAATGCTGTGCTTGAAATCGGGCAGAACACAATATTGTCTTCCCTAGCTCCAAGGAGTCGAAGAAACTACCATGGTTTATATCTAACTTGTGTTCCCATTTTGCCCCTTGCTACTCCAAATCATCCTGCTTCAATTGGGACAACTCTGCATAAATACGCCTAATGGTGCAGTCCTCATTGTCCCTGACCACCTCGATAATACAATCTTTACTAAAACCCTTTGATCCCCCTTTCTTCTTTGCTAAAAAGCTGTGTATTTGCAGGTAGTTAAAGAAGTCTCTCCTATCGATTCCAAATTTAATTTGGACATCGTTGAATGACTGAATTCCATCCGTATCCGCCAATGGGAGCCCACCGATTCTGCGACCCACGAAGGTCCGGAGGCACAAGCTCACTGACTGTTTGATGACAGGCCCCATTGGTGGTCGCTGGATGTTGGAGGGCCAGGCAGTGTGGACTGTGAGCGCCAGTCAGGGGGCCTGCGGGTGGGTGGTATTTTCCGTGGGGCCCCTGAGACAGGCCTGAAACAGCGGGGGCCCTCCTTCAGCTGGACTCGCTCCTATCAACTGGCTGGTGATGTTGGGAAATGTCTGGTGCCTAGTAGCTACTGAGACCTGTGGGTGACCCCAGTATCCCAATTTGGGGACGCTTTGGAAAACACTGGCACGCAAAGCTTACTACATGGCTTCCACCAGGCCCCAATGCAACGACGAAATCAGGGAGATCTTTCAGGGCTGCGCTACGAAATGCAAAGGAGATGTTTCAAAAACTCTGAAACAGGCCCCAAGCCTACGTCATCACAGGGCCGAGGACATGGCCAACAAAGATGCCAAACTCACCAAGAGCTTCATGACCTACATGTTTATGGACTTAATAAAAGAAATTGATTCTGTGAGAATGGACTTGAAACAGAGCCTCTCAGAGGTCTGTTGTGACCATGACGATCTGGATCACAGGGTGAACTCCCTGCAATTGGCCCAAAATGAGTGGTGCCTGGACCTCGAGGAATATTGAGCTGGCTTGATCAACCTACAGGACCAGATAATTCAACTACAAGAAAAGCAAGAGGACCTGGAAAATAGATCCTGGCACGCCAACCTATGCATAAGAGGGGTCCCTCCATGGAAAGATGGCAAAGACTTTAAGCAATATGTTCAAGGACTCTCAGAGATGCTTCTGTAGGTTCATGGCCTGGAACCCCTCTGGATTATTGCTCCCACAGGGCCGGCCCCCAACCTGAAATTTGCGATCTGGATTGGATATTCTTGTGTGCTTCCACCACTATTTGGACAAAGAGGCCCTACTGGAGACACGAAGAGGGGGAGGTCCTATAAGATACAATGGGAATTCCATCCAGATCTTTCAGGACATGTCCGCTATGACACAGGCCAAGCGAAGGGCCTTCTGTCCAATCACTGCCTTCCTCAAGGAGAAAAAACCATCTTATAAATGGCAGCATCCCTTCTGCCTGCACTTCGAATGGAGGGACAAGCGGTGGGTGACCAAATTGCTTATGGAAAGTTGCCAAATCCTCAGACAACCCACAGCCAGATGACAACCAAGAGAGGCTGGGGGGCCCCCCAAAACCACCCAGTCTGATTTGGACAACGGTCCACCGCAACACGCAATGGAGGTCTAGGAGTAAAGAAGACTGTCTGGCTGAGCGTAAGGCAGCACTTGAACCGGTACAGAGAGTCAGTGGGGTTCCCTGGCCTCAGATGCACCCATGGTTCTACCTGTGGAACCTCGGCTATGATGCAGCAGAGCGCCCCCTGGCACCAGGGACGCAGACATCACTACAGCGATCTGCATGCGGGTAAAACACTTCTAGGAAGGGGACCGCCTACTATAGACATTGCACAGCTTACGTGGACCTGCGCTGGGGCAGCAAGGGCACCCCAGAGCTAACAGGGGCCCTACTTTGACACAGCCCAATCCTCATATGACTGGGAGAGAGTCAGGATGTGACACCCCTGGGGGGGCAAATCTTTGGCCACAAGTTTGGTTGGTTTAGTGGTTTGGTTATGGGTTAGGCAGGAGGGAGAGCGTTAAAGGGTGGGGGTAGGTGGAAAACCACTAGCCTGTGTAATAGCCAGCTGGAGCTGGGGAGATAAGAGCAAGTACATGGTGACACTCAACATATACGTAACCACATATAATGTACGAGGCTTCAACAATCCCCAAAAAGGAGAGCCATACTGCAAGAATTTAGCGACCTCTACACGGACATACTCTTACTTTAGGAGACACATCTCCTGAGCTGCGATTGGTCGTGGATGCAAACCCAGTATTTTCCACTGCAATATTATGCTTCAGGGAAGAAAAAGACAGGGGGAATGGAGATATTGGCATATTCATGCTGCCTACTGACAGTGGAGTCAACCTGCCAAAATCCGAACGGGCGATGGTATTAAGGAATACATAAAGCTTAAAGACACGAGAAACAACAGCGGAACCAAATGAGACACCCTGAAAGCGGTGGTGAGGGGACATTTTATAGCAGAGGCAGCTCGATTGAAAAAGGTTTGGGAGGAGCTGTACCAGAGGCTCTTGCCCGGCTTGAAATCACTTGTGGGAGAGCATAAGTGCACACATTCCCGAAGGGCTGGAGAAAATCCTAATGACCCGGGGCCAGCTCAGGACACTGGAGATGGAGAGGGTGGCGTATTGCCTGACGAAACTCGACAATAGGTATTATCAATGCATAGCTGCCAAATTTTGCATATGTGTGACATTTTCATGTTTGCACTCTGCAAATGAGTGACATTTCCTGGCATTATATATGGCAATTTCAGTGACCCTTTATAGGAAACTTATTTATTGACCTCCAACACAAGAATGCTACCCATCTACAACAAGAATTTACACAGTTGTCGTCAGCACTATAAATCATGGCTATGAATCGCGGCCACTTACAGGACTCCATGTGAGCACTGCTTCCATGTCGTCAGCCAGGATTGGCTCGCTTCAGGTCATCTGCTGGCTGCACTGACGCCCTCCAGATTGTAAGCAAGCACAACTTCTGACAGTTCCCCTGCACGCACTGCCTCCCCACCGGCTTGCCTGCAGACACTAACGTGTAACATCCACATTTTTTGCAGGCATCTTCAGGCTCTAATGCCAATGGCTTCAGCTTTCTAAATGAGGTTGATGCCTTGTATTGAAACAGAGATCAGCAATGTTGTGTATGGCTGCTTTGGAGGCTATCAATAACAAGACAAAGTTTACCTTGCAAATATCACTGAGTAGTGCAGTGATTATATATGTCCATAAACCTTTTCATTGGATCTCTATACATATAACTCAAGTTATTATATGCCATGTGCAGGTGCATTATAGTACTTGTAGTCCTATATAGTTAAAAAAACAGGACTGTTTGAACCACATAATCTTGAAAAAGAATACTTTTAATGTTTGTAAATTGGCTTCCTACAGGTACAATTCACTGATGTTTTCCATCTTAAAGAATGTACTATGTATGCATTCCTGTTTATGAAGAAATGTATGGTTCATATGTGTGGTGCATTACTCACAAAACAAGGACACATATACAAAAATAACTAAATCGGACTAACAAACGGAGGGAGAAAAAAACCTAAAAAGAAGATACAGACAGATTAGCCACTTAATTCCTGGCCAAAGCAACCCACGTTGATAAACAACTAAGGGACCCTCTTTGGGAAAACCCTTAGGGGGATATTCTCAAGAACGTGTGTTAACTATCGCCAAATCCGCTTAACGCAACTTCTCACATCGCAGTCCATCGCGGGAAAATAACACCGTGTTAACGCAGTATTCCCAACCCGGCGGCACCATGCGATAGTCTCACGATAACACGACAAATGCCCACATTAAAATGTACGTGACGCAGAAAAATGCAAAACACGAACGCGAAAAAAGTGGCGATGTACCCAATGGCGATACAAAAATCAGCGATAACCAGCGACAGGCCTGCGATTCCCACGCGCCATGCGTGAGAATGCACTAGAAAAGCAGAGAAAAAAATGTAAATGCGTAGCACCATGGACGCACCCGGACCAAGTGCAGAGGACAACGCGAACCCCACAAGCCCCACAGACGACCAGCCCGGAACCCCAGGCCGGGGAAGGGCAAGGAGAAGAGGAAGACAGGGTTCAGTCCGCAGGAAAACCGGATCATCGTCACGGAGGTGACAGAACACTACCAACAACTGTTCGTCACCTCCACTGTGTCATCGGCAACACAAACGGAAATATGGCAGTCCATCGTGAATAACGTGAATGCAGTCGGAGTGTTGAGGAGGTCAATGGAGGAGGTCAAGAGGCGCTGGCATGATGTGAAAAGCCAAACCAAGCAGAAACTCGCTGCCAACCGGAAGGCAGCAACGGCGACTGGAGGTGGGAGTCCTGAGCCACAGGAGGAGCTGGATGAGCTGGAGGAAATGGTGGCCACAGTCATCAGTGCGGGGACGGTGCAAGGAGTCGGGGGTCCGGACACTGCTCGATATGACCTGACCCAACAGCAACAGGGTGAGTAATGACCAGGGACTGGGGGGACGGGGGGAGATGGGCACAATTGCACACATGCACAATTATGTGTAGCACCCTGCACACCCACAATGACTATGGCACATGTCCCTGATGGCCTTGGCACACTGCAGCACACATAGAAACACCAAGTAGGCCCCCGTCCACCATGTGCACAAATGGCCCCCCCCTCACCAATCTCACAACCTACCCATGCACATGTGCTGAACACAGCAAAGCAGCGGCTCTGTGAGCCACACTGTCAATGCAAGTGACACTGCATGACCAATAGCATGGCTGCAGTCAAAATACATGACATGGCGCACGACACGATACTGAGGTGGCCCAGTGTGGATAACATCCTCAAAGGAGCAGGTCACACTCTGACACATCCACGTGCACATACAACCCCTGACGTCAACAACACATCTGCAGACAAACAATGCACAAGAGTCCATAATCCGTCCAAGAGCACAAATGACCCAAGTCGCCAACATCTCAGCACCGTAAAAGCACACAAGTCAAAGGCACACCGCCTCAAAGGGACAAGGGGCCGCTAAATCAGAGCTGCAGGGGTGACTCATCCACAATGCAGCACACACACATAGCAATCACAGCACATCAACATTGACGACAATGTGGTACAAAGTGCCACACTTACACCACAGAACAGAGGACACAACTGGTGCCGCATGTGCGTAGAAACTGGCCAATCACATCATGCATAGCAGGAAACTGTTAGATGATAATGTACGAGTACAACCTCACATCCGTCATGTAGTCAAAATGTCCACTGTCTCCCATCAAACACCCAGCTCCTCCAAAACAGTCACAATGTACATTGTCATGCATTATGAATGTAAATATGTACAATGCGTGCACAGACATGGAACACACTGTTAACCTGCATCTCCCCTTCACATTACAGAGGGACAATCAACACCTCCTGCAGAGCAGACCAGACATCTCTTCAGTGATGAGGAGGAGGACCCCCTGGCCATCTGCTCCGACACCCTCCAACGGCTCATGGACAGCCTCCACACCCCACCTTCAGGAGCAGGGCAGCCCAGCTGCATCGAGGTGATCCCACAACCAGCACAGACCACACAGCAGGAAGCACCCACCACCACGGCTGGCTCCCAGCACCTCACTGAAGAACACATGGCATTCCAACGCCGTGTGTCAGACTGCCAGAGGGGGCTGGCTGAACAGGTGCGGCTGGGTTTCGACCTCATGGCAGCCAAACTAGATGCCATACGTGGGCGTCTTAGTCCCATCAGGGACCACTTACAGACCCTAACGGACACCCACAGTCCGCTCCATGCCCTACAACAATCCTTGGCTGACCTCGCTGGAGCCATTACTCGGATACAAGAACTGTCTAGTCAGACAGGCTCCAGCGACGACAGCACAGAGTTGGCACAGATGCGGGGGACAATGGAGAACATGGAGCGGATGCAGGCAGGCAGGATGGCTGCCACGGCTGAACACCAGTGAGATGTAGCTGGGATCTTCCATGCCCTGCAGATCCTCATCTTGCCATTGCTGCCACAGAGCCTGTCCCAGATGACTGCTGCAGGAACTTCGACACACACATCTCCACCCCCTGATGTGTCAGTGGCACACAGTGATGCAGCCATACCACCTCCGCCCCCTGATGTGTCAGTGGCACACAGTGATGCAGCCATGACACCACCACAAACACCTGGCACACCTGACACAGAAGACATATCTGAGGACGAAGATGTGGATGGTAATGACTCTGTGTCAGAAAGGAGGTTGTAGCATTCATCCCCCGCCATATGGCCTGTTTCTGCTTGGTACAGCCCTCTGCATCATGCCCTGGTACAACACCTTCCACTGTCCCCCGAAACACTCCTTGAGAATATGCCCCTTAGTGTTTTTAAAATGGCCTTCACTCACTAAATAGTGACATGCTTCATCATAGAGCCGTTAACACAGCCTGGCACAAGCCAACATTCAGAGTGGAGCGATATTATTATTTTTTTTTGAAATATTTTTATTTTGTTTTGCCAATAAAATAACATATAGAACACAACATGAGTACTCGACACGATAGGTTGTAGAGCAATTTCAGCCGGCCAGTGTTCATAATGAATATCCACCACAGGACTACACATTGCGGGACATGAAAGATCCAATTGTATATACATCATGACATCAAAATTACACATTTCCTGTTCAGCGCCAAGTGGGTCATAATATACCTCATTCAGGGTTCTTCCCTCAACCTCCCAGACAATGAACCCTCACTCTCTGATTCCCCATCCAACTCTAAGCTATAATATTTCATCCATGGTGTCCATATTTTCTTAAATTTCTGCGGGCAGCCCCTAGCTTTGTATGTCACCTGTTCTGCAACCATGTATAGGTCCAAACATGTCCTCCATTCCTTCAGTGTGGGTATTTGTTGCACCCACCAATATTTCGCTATGTCACGCTTGGCCACCACTAGTCCCAGGTTAGCTAGTAGTAGTTTTCGTCGTGGGATATCCACCTCTGTGGGAATACCCAAAAGAAGGAATTTCGGCTCCATTTCTATCTGGACCTCAAGTATGCTATTAAGCTCATCCATGATCTTACCCCAGTATTCCTGAATTTCTCTACACTCCCATAGGGTATGTATGAAGGTCCCATCGATCCCATGACATCTAAGGCATTTCGGACTATCCGCCGTCCCCATTTTGTGAAGTTGGGCTCTGTCAAAATATGTTCTATGTAAAATTTTGTATTGGATGAGGCGTAATCGAAGCTTGATTGCCACCTCTCGTGGGTGCATGAGAGCGGCCTCCCAGTCAATGTCTTCCAATGTTCCGGTAGTCCCCTCCCATTTGGTTCGAAGTGGACCAAGCTTATCCGGCATATTATTGAGTAGGGTTTTATATGTGTAGGAAACAGCTTTAGTTGGAATCTCTTCTAGCAGTAGGCGACCCTCTAGTGGGGCATACTCTGGTAATGCCTCCCCCTCTAATCCCTCCGCCATCCATGCATGTTTTAAACGAAGATATGCATAAAGTTGTGTAGCATGAAGTTGGTATCTGTCTTTAAGTGTCTTGAACGAGGCCAGCACCCCCCTTTCCAGAAGGTCCCCTATCTTGGAAATGCCAATTAGGTTCCATTTTTTAAAGCCTCTAAGCTTCCCTTTTTCGGACAGTCTATTCCCTTCCCATAGCGGGGTCTCCCTGGTACATTTCTTGTCCCATTGCATTTGCCTCTCAGCGTGTTTCCAAGCCTCCAATGTCCTCTGGGTTGCCTGAAGTAGTTGGCTACTGCCTTTCCCACCATATATATAATGGAGATATGTGCGATTTCTAAATTGTAGTCTTTCCAGCCTATATGTCGAATGATCCCCTTGTATATGGATCCACTCATTAATAACAATAAGGTGGGATGCCCTGTAATATGCTCTGATGTCTGGGAGGGCCAGACCACCATTATATGCACTTCTTTGCAAGGTTTGGAGTGCCACTCGTGGGTAGGCCCCGTCCCACAGAAGCAAGCGTACCTCACTATCTATTTGATTAAACAATGTGTCTGGGATTTTATGATAAATATTTTGCAGCACATAGAGCAGCTGGGGAAGCGTAATCATTTTATACATGGCGGCCCTTCCCATGATAGTTAGTGGGAGTTTGCGCCACCTCTTTACGTCCTCTTGAAAATTGAGGATAACCATTACGTACCAGGCTCTCAGCAACATCAGTGGTAATATAAAGGCCAAGATATGTGAAGCCTTCTGTCGACCAACGTAGACAGTCAGGGAACCCCTGTGGTTCCGCCACCCCCCCAATTGGGTATAATGTGGATTTACTCCAATTAATCTTATATCCTGCATGTTTCCCGTATAGCTCACAAATCTGCAAGATTTGGGGGAGGGTCACACTAGGGTCAGTCACATACAATAATATATCATCTGCATATAAAGATATGCGTTCCTCCTTGAGCATTTTGGCATCATCTACGAACCCACCTAATCCGGGGGTAGTTCTAATAACACAGGCAAGGGGTTCCAAAATAAGAGCAAAAAGTAATGGGGAAAGGGGACAACCCTGTCTAGTTCCCCGTTGTATCGGCCAAGGTTGAGAGAGAGCCCCATTGACCCGGGCCCTAGCCACGGGTTTCGTATAAAGCAGCGCTACCCAGTCTCGGAAGCTTGGCCCGAATCCAAATTTCTCCAAAACACACCTCATAAAGGGCCAGTGAATGGTGTCAAACGCTTTTTCAGCGTCTAGGGATAACAGTAAGTGTGCCGTTTCCCGATCTCGAGTGGCATCTATCCAGTTGGCCACCCTGCGTAGATTGTAACGAGTGGCACGTTTCGGCATAAAGCCAGATTGATCGTCTTGAACCAGTGATGTAATCACCCCTATGAGACGTGTAGCAAGGATGGTGGCTAGGATTTTAGTTTCAATGTTCAACAATGATATAGGGCGGTAAGAGCCACAATCATCTGGGGGTTTCCCGGCCTTGTGAATCACCACTACAGTCGCCTCTCTGAGATCGGCAGGGAGTAACCCTTCCTCCTTAGATTCCTGGAACATCGTAAGTAGATGCGGCGCCAGAAGAGAGGTATGTTTATTTTTAAATTCTCTTGGGAGGCCATTAGGACCCGGGACTTTCCCCAGCTTCAACCTATTAATAGCTTCTGACACCTCTTCCAGTGTGATGTCTATGTCAAGAGCCTCCGTCTCCTCCGAGGAGAGACAAGGAAGTTCAATATCTTCGAGGTATTTGCATATTTGTGTATCGCACACCTGTGTTTGGGCTGCATAGAGTGTGGTGTAAAATCGGGCAAAGGCCCCAGCTATATCTTGTGGCGTAGTGTAAGATTTGTCTGCCTCCCTAATAGAGGTAACCCACCTAGATTCTTGTTCCTTTCTTCCCAGCCATGCCAGTAGTTTACCCGCTCTATCCCCAGTTTCATATAATCGATGTTGTATTGCAAGCTGGTGTGAACGCACTTCCCTGGTAGCCAACGCTTGATATTCTCACCTGGTGATGTCAATTTGGCGGAGGTGGTGTGAGTCAAATGCAGAGGCCCCTTTGTTCTCGAGTTCAAGTAGTTTGCGTTCTAAAGACAGGAGTACTTGAGTTTCGCGTCTCTTCTAATGTGCAATGATATTTTGTGCTCTATCACGTAACACTGTTTTAAAAGCTTCCCAGAGTGTGATGGTCGATTGAACTGAGCCATTATTTTCCCGAAAATAAAGTTCTATTTCTACTTTAATTTCTTTGGCTACTTGTGGATCCCTCAGGGCCCATGCATTCAACTTCCAGGAGGCCCTGTGCCCACCCCTTTGTTTCCCCACTTTCAAATAGAGCGGTGAGTGGTCAGATATACCTCTAGCCAAGTATTCCACCTCTTCTACATGGTTAAGTTCTTCAGCTGGGGCAAATAAGTAGTCCAACCGTGAGAACACCCTATGGGCTCCGGAGAAGTAGGAATATGCACGTCTAGACGGTCAGCTGAAATTTCGCCAGTGCAGTGGCCTCGCCAGTCCCACTCCGGGCCAGCGAGCGGTCCAGGGAGAGATCACTTACGTCGTTGAAATCACCCCCAATGATATGTGTGGCAGGGCCTGCCTGCCGAAGGATTGCAGTTATCTTATCTAACGTGCGTTGCTGGAGACATGGGGGAGCATATACGCTAACCAATACCCATGAAGTGTGGTTCCAGACCCCCTGCACCGCCACATATATGCCATCTGGGTCTTCCCATTTTCGTATAACCCTAAAGGGAGGCGACTTTCGTGCTAGGATCGCTACTCCTCTCGAACCTCGAGTAAAGCCCGCATGTGCCAGAGTAATGTATTGCCCCCTATTCAAAAATGAACAGTGTGGACCCATAAGATGTGTTTCCTGTAACAGTACGAAGTTTGGCTTGAGCCTTTTGAGGTAGTTCGATACTAACCCCCGTTTGATCTTATTCCCTAACCCATTGACGTTCCACGTCAATACTGTGTAATCCTCTCTGGCCATAGTATTGGCAAATGTAGTGTGCGTAGTCCCCACTGCCGTCCCCATGGAATGTATCTATTGTATTACTCTTGATCCAATTGTACGTGCATGTGTTTTGTACCATCCAGTATGTAAGTTTCTTCCTGCAATGCATATCCCGAACACTACCCGGACCCCATCATTCCCGTCAGCACTCATGTTATAAAACCAAAACAACTTACCCTGTGCCCTTCCCAGTAGACAATACTCAAAACGAATTGCATTAGTCACTGTATCCCCCTCCCCACACTCTGCAGGCCCCCCCACCAACCCCAATTTAGTCAACATGACAATACTGGTGTAGGAAACCGCTCAGAGGTCTGTACCCCACCCTCTTCCCCTTAATCACACAAATAGAACCACAATATGAGAATAACAACCCTCTGTATACTTCCCTTCGGTATGGCTAGATCCCAAAACGTGCGCCAACTCTCGGAAGTCTTACAGTGTCCTTATGTGGGCGCCCGGCCCCAAATCGTCATTCATCCTCACCACCTCGACAAAGTTGTTGTTTGTGTAAATCAGTCTCCGCCTGTGTGAGAAAGTGCCATCTTTCTTGCATGGTATGCCCCCCACTTTTTGCTGAATTGCTGATGTACTTCGACTGAGTGTGCCCTGGGCTCCTGCCAATCAGGTGCCCAGGGCCTGTGTTCATTCCCTAAAACTGCATTACAGCCTAAACCCAATTGGCACCTCTGGCCACATGTCAGCCCCTGGTAAATGGTACCCTAGGTACCCAGGGCATTGTGACCAGAGAAGGCCCCTAAGGGCTGCAGCACTTATTGTGCCACCCTTAGAGGCCCTGTACCCTGACACACACACCCTGCCTTTGCAGGCTGAGTGTCTTGGTGCAGAACTAAACAGAGAGTCGACATGGCACACATCCCTGTGTGCCATGCCCACAAACACACTGCCCTGGCATACCACAGTCACCCCTCTAGCTGGGTGCACTATGCCAGTGGTGTGGGCACAGGTGCATGAGCCCTGTGCCCCTACAGTACCCAGGGCCATTCCTGGGCACTGTAAGTGCAGTGATGCCATTAAGAGTGTATGGTGCTGGGAGGTTGTCATTATGAACTCCACAGCACCATAATGGCTACACTGAAGACTGAGAAGTTTGGTATCAAACTTCTCAGCACATTAAACCCACACTGATGCCAGTGTGGGATTTAATGTAAAATGCACGACAGAGGGCAACTTAGAGTTGCCCCCTGAACCTAACCTACAATCCACGTCCTGTCTGAGGGGCTGCCTAGGCTGCCACCCAGCAGACATGTTGCTGGACCCCTGGGTAGAGAGCCATCCGCTCTCCCGGGCCTGCAACAATGCACGTCCTGGGCGAGGTGCTAGGCCTCCTCCCCCAGGATGGGCAGGGGAAGCTTCAAAGGCATTCCGCCTTTGTGAGCTTCCCAGACCACTTGCTGTACTCAGCAACTGGTCCCCACTGGTTCTAGCCCCCACTCTGGCGGGAAGACTGGCGGGAAACACCAAGGGAGGAAAGGGTGTGTGCCAGCCTCTGCCAACCCCACCCCTCAGGTGGGGGAGGCGAGGTGAAGCACATCTCCGGGCTCTCGCCATCTTGAAGATGGGGAGCCCTACCCAATCAGGACTAGGCACCTGCCCCCCTCCCACTGGAGAGTGGCAGGATAGGGGGTGTACCCACCCCAGGGAAGGGACCCATTGGTCCCTGCTCTTTACCTACCTGTAACGCCCCTAAATCTAGTATTTAGGGGCACCCTGAACCTTCCTTCCTTAGTTCCAGATTCCGAAACAAGAAAGAAGAACAAGAAACAAGAAGACCTGCCGTGCAGCTGCTCACAAGAGGAAGACACCAACTGATTTGGCCCCAGCCCTACCGGCCTGTCGACCCTCGAACCTGCTCCTGCTAAACCCCGGTGTCTCCAGTGGTCAGCAACCTCACAAACCCCGGAGGACCTGACTGCCTTGTGACTCTAACTACCTGGGACTCCCAAGAGCAGTGGTACTGCTCAAAGCAAGCAACAACCCCTGGTGCCAACCGGGAACCGCGAATCCTGCACCCTCTGCACCCGCCGAGCCCGGCCTGTGCCTGAGTGGGCAAATACCACGAGGACGTCCCCCCGGCGACTGTGACCCAGAATCCAGCACCCAAGGACCCTCCTCGACGCTCCTGACGACGCCTGCAGCCTCAGAACCAGGGACCCCTCCAACCGCGACCAGCCGAGGGGAAGATTTCCGACGCCTAAAGACACCCCTACACCCGACGCCCCACGGCCTCCTGTGCCCAACTCCTGAGTGCCTACCCTTCCCACAGCTTCCCAACTTACCTCTCGAAGTGGTGGTCGCACCTGAAGAATCACCGTCCCCGAGCTTGCAGTCTTTGTTCGTCACGCAGCTTTCCCATTGAAAACCATTGGGCGCCCGACGGCCCAAAAGCCCACTGCACCCGGCCGCCCCAGTGCCGCTGAGGGTGCACCAACTACCCTGTTCGACTTCCCCACTTGCCCTGAGTAAGTGACCAGGAGCTTTGCTCCCACAGCCGAGTGGCCTGCTAGCCAGCAGCCACCAACCAAAGGCCCCCTGCCATCCATAGGATAACATTGGGCCTACTCACTCTGCACCCGGCCGCCCCTGTGCCGCTGAGGGTGTAACAACTGTACTTACCTGACCCTGGGGGACCCCTGAGTCTATGCCCAGAACCTTAACTCTGCCAGTCGAGTACTTACCCAAAAGCCGATAACTCACTTTTCTTCCATAGGGTAACATTGACTGGTTTCACTTGAAAATTCTTCGAAGTGTGGAGTTTTGAAACTTTAAAATATTCATCAAAAATCAACCGAATTACGAAAACGAATTTACTCACCTGTTATCAGGAGAGATCCCAGTGCTGGATCTTGGTGCCAAGCACTGACCCTGAAAAGTAATCATAACTGTACTTACTACTTACTTACTAGACCCTTCTTCTCCAATATCACCCACAGATAGGGCCAGGAGACCCTATCAAATGCTTTCTCAGCATCTAATAACAGTGCCATAGGGTCTCCTTGGATTTTGGCCATTTCAAATAGAGTGATTACCCAGCGGATGTCGTCTGTAGTGCCCATTCCCGGGATGAAACCATGTTGAACAGGTGAGACAATTTTTTTGATAACCTTGGATAGTCTTGAGGCTAAAATGTTAGCGAAAAGCTTAGTGTCCGAATTAATTAATGTGATGGGCTGATAGGATCCTAGTTGATTCACTGCTTTTCCCTTTTTAGGGAACACTACCATCCTAGCTGAAGCCCATGAATCAGGAGGAGAGTTACCCTTCTGAATGGACAGAAATACCTGCAGTATAAAATTATTAAGGGTAGAAGCAAAAACTTTGTAAAATTCCCCCGGGATAAAATCCGTCCCAACGGCCTTTTCAGATGCTAATCCCGACACTGCTGCTAAGATTTCTTCAATTTAAATGGGTAGATCTAAGTGCTCCCGATCCTCCCTGCCCAGACTATCCATAGACACTTGATCTAAATATGACTCGATCCCTTCCAGATCCGTTTCCTCCTCAGCATACAGTTTCTGGTAGAATCTTTGGAAGGCGGAGCGTATCCCCTCTGCTTCAGAGATGGGGCCCATCTCATGATCTAAAATTAGTTTGATATCGCTGTATGTTGTCTGCTGTCTAGCGCAAAATGCTAAGTTATGCCCCACCTTTTCACTCAATTCATAGGCTTTGTTTTTCCATACCGTGTATTTTTCGGCCGCTTTTTTAGCTGAGATATCCCCTATAGCTGATTTAGCTAATATAACCTGAAGTTGGGCTGCTTCGATGTCAAGGCCCCTGGTAACAGCCTCCACCAGGCCTGCCTCCGCCTGTTCTAGACCCTGGTAGAGTCCCTGCAGAGGGGGTTTCGATTTTTTCTGCCTATTCCAGCTGTATCTCGTAGTTTCCCCACGGATCCCGGCTTTAAAAGTGTACTTCAATGGGAGCAGTCCCTAGATTTTCAGCCATAAATAGCGAAATCCACTCCCTAATATAAGAAATATACTCCTCATCCAACAGCAGAGCCCTTTCAAATGACCATCCCACTTTAGGTTGTAAAGTTGCATGGATATCAAGTTCTAATAATAGGGTGATGGTCGGACATCACCCGTTGATATTTAAATATGCGAGAGGCAGAGACCAACCTACTAGAGATAAAAAAGTAGTCTAGGCGTACATGGACCTGATGAGGGGCGGAATAATAGGTCTAGCCTGGGTCTAGTGGCCCATGTAAATTAACCAGCTGAGCCAATGCTCGGAAAACCTTGGGCTTACGCCCTTGATACATTGCAGTCCTTGATAACAAGGCCTCCCTTTTTAGATTAATGTTGAAATTCCCACTTACTACTGAATGCATGGGCCACCCCACCAATTCTATTGGAATTCCAGTCCAATAGTGCAGAATCATCGGTGACAGGACCATATATAGAGCAGAGTGTAAACCCCCCTCCATCATATATGCATTCTGCAATGGCCCATCTCCCGAATTTATCCACTTTAGATCTAATGAATCTAATCTTGCCCTTATGTGCGAGTATCGCCACCCCTCCCGTGCGGGTGCCTTGCAACGTTCTAGAAATAACTTGATATCCAGTAAGTTCCAATAGATGTTTCTGAGACCCTTCCACGTGGGTTTTCTGTATACAGAGTATATCAACTTTTAGATACTGTATATCAATATTAACCCTCTGTCTTTTCCGGAAATTATTTAAGCCATATATATTAACTGAGGCAATTCTTAAGCTAATCATTCTTTAATACAAAGTATAACTTCTTGCAGGTTACCGACCACAAACTCAGCCGATAACCGTGCTTGGATCCCCCTGCCCCCTCCCCCACCTTCCCAATCCCACCCCCTTCCACCTCACCCCCATTCCGTGAGCAAAGGGTCAATCCTGACCCTGGTCATGGTGCAAACCCACATGCCGCCACCGCTTCCAGTGCCCCCGCCCCAAACCGCTCGACCCCTAGTCAAACCCAGAAAAAGAAGCCATAGAGAAAGAGAAAAAAGGAAAGGGAAAATGGGAAAAGGAAACATCCAACAACAACGGGAAAGATCCCCAGCACAATGAGCCTAGAAAGGCCTTATAAGAATCCTCAAGACAAATTTTGAGAGAAGGAAAGATCCCTAAGGGTTAAAGAACAGTATGATCTAGCACAGTGTTCATTTTATGCCGGAGGTGCGAAAATACAAAAAGGAAGTCTTTTATCAGCCCGGTCCAGCTTCGTTAGATATTTCTTTCAAATATTCTTGTGCCTTGACCTCCACGAGAAGGGTCCGGGTGTTTCCCTTGAAGATCACCTTGAGACAGGCCAGTTTTAGCAAACATACTTGACATCCAACCTGTTGAAAGGGAGAAAATAGCTGCCAGAGTCTCCACCTCCTCTCGACTGTCACATGGCAAAAGTCCGGGCGGACGAAGAAGGTATGCCCGTCGAATAATCTCTTAGCCTCTGGCCTTGCCTTGTCAAAGATCGCCTGGCGTAGAAGGAAATTACCAAAGTAAACCAGGATGGCTCTTGGATGATCTGGCTGGAGAGTGGAATTTTTCTTGGGAGTCAGGGGAAATCGATGGACCCTTTGAACTTCAGCCTCCCAATTCCATTGGACAAGCTCTGGAAAGGCACCCTTAAGCAGCTCGATCATGAAGTGTCTAATGCCGTTTCCCTCCACGTTTTCTGCGAGGCCAAGAAACCGCAAATTGTTTCTGCGCTGCCGGTTCGTAAAATCCTCAATCTTCCACATCACATATCTGTGTTTCTTGAAGTTTTTGTTTTTTCTCGATTGTTGCCACTGTTGCTTCTGCTGCTGCTATCCGCTCCTCCACTCAGGTGACTCGTTCTGCCTTCTCAGAGCAGATTTTGGTGACTTTTCGTACTGCGCCTTGTATCTTCTATGTGGCTAGATGTGCTCTCTTATGTTCAAGCCTTGCCTCCGATTGCATCTGCTTCAGCATAGAGAAGATTGTGTCCAATGTAGGAGCAGGATTCGTGTCAGGTAGTGGAGTCCCTCGTGGTGTACCAGATCTCTCTCCTTCCACATCGCTATAGACCTGACAGGTTGCAGAGTAGTCCCACTTCAACTGTTTGGAGGTGTTAAACTCCGGTCCAGAGTCCTTCTCGCTCCTTCTTGCTCTTTCACTCCGTCTTTTGGAGAGGGAGAGATGTTTTTGTGTCGAGGGTTTCTCCTTTCCCCCACTCTGACTATCCCCCGATGAGTAGAGAGCCGAATCATCATCCGTCATTTCTTCACTGAGGCCTGAGAGATCAGAGTCATCAGTCAAAGAATAAACATTTTCGGCCGCTTCAGGGAATCCTCCTACTGCCCCTGGATCCAGAACCTTCCCTGGGGGACAGCACTTGTCACCCTTACTCAGTCCATGAACACATAATGCATCAGTGCTGGGTGTCAGACCCTGTGTCCCGGCCCTGGTCCCAGCCCCTGCCGTTTCTCCCATATCTGTGAGGTTTCCCTTTTCCTTTTCCAATACCCCTTGGCACAATGAACCAGCTCCCACTGTCTCTGAAAAAGTACTATGTTCACCTGTCTCTGGTGTAGCCGGGGGGAGAGGGGCAGCGGGAAGTACAGGGGGGGAGGACTTACCCTGCTCCTTCAGGTGTAGTCCAATGCGCTTCCCAGAGAAGATCTCTGGAATTGATGGTTGCCTTTCTTTTTCTAGAAAAGCTAGTGTTCCTTGATTTTTTGACACTGCATCCGTTTTCAGCCCCTCTTTGCCATTGAGGGGCCTCCTAAATGAGGCGGCAGCTCCAGTTATCTCCTCTGCCTTGCGCACTGTCAGCCTCTTGCTGTGCGAGGCTGTGCGAGCAGGCAGTACAGACAGGGCGGCTGGGCCCCCAGGAGCTCTGCCCGCTCCTTCAGAGGTTTTCTGGCTTTCAGGGGTATTCCAAGGCTCCACAGTGAATGAGGCGGTCGGGGCTGGACAAGGTCGATGCTGCCGAAATACGCCGCTCTCCAGGCGTTTCTGCCTGAGGCCAGCAGCCTGAGCGCGCAGTCCAGGTGGTGAAGGAGCTGCACACCGGCACGCTCGAAAAACGCGGTGAGTGTCTGCATCGGCGCCGGCAGCTCAGAGTGGGGAGAAGGAAGCGCTTACTGGCAAGTTAGGCGGCAGCCATCTTGCTCCGAATCGCTCTTCATGATGATATCTTTCTGATGTACTCATGCTATGTTTTTTTTGCAGGCGGGAGGGTGGGTGGGGCTGCTCTACTCACGGAGCAGGGCAGGGGCAGAGTGGTATGCCCACTCAAGTGCACAATGACTGTTTGGTCTGCCCTCTCAGGCCGCCCAAAGCAGTCATGCGCACATCCCTGTTCGCAATGCAGGTTGCATTACAGCCTGCATGGAGAACATGCCCACCCCTCCAGCACCTGGATGAACGCCTTGTCATGGCGGTCAAGATCAATCACAACGCCGCATTGCAGCGTTGTGATTGGCTTAGGGGAGGGAGCCTGGATGCTTGCTTCCTGTTCCTGGAAGCAGACTCAGGAGCGCAGGAGCACAGTTGACGTGGGACCTGGCCTCGAGGTAAGAATTTTGTTTAAATATATTTACAACCCCCACTCCCCCTCCCCGCGTCCCCACCACCTCCAGTGTCCTTTCCTGCGTTTCCCGCCTCCCAGCTGTCCAGTCACCCCCGCAGCACTACATAATGGCGGCCGCTGTGCGGTCATGCGCAGTTACCTAGAAGGGTAAACCCAAATAACGTCACTGGGACCTGGGTATAGAGCAGTACATACGGAGAATGGTCCCAGTGTACGAATTACTGTGTTTAAAAGAACCAAGAAAATCATACACAGTTATACACAGAATCGTAGTATTCTTAATGAACAGTGTTATTTAATCACACTGAACAACCTGTATTTTATAACATATGTTAACACATTATTCAAAGCAGTGCCCCAGGAGGGAATGGTGAGGGTGTAGTGGATGAAGTGAGGATAAGGTAGTGAATGGAACAGTGTACAATTCACAAACTTAGTTATTTCTCAGGAAAGGGCTCATACAAGAGCCAAATACATCACATTACATCCAGATATTTAAATAGCCATAGTTATAGATAAAGCCACAGTGATCAATCGCTGTTGGTCAGACTGGCTAGTGTGGTAGATGTCGACGTTTCGACCCCTGGAAAGTGGTAGGTAAGTATGTCCCTTACGATGGGGTCTTCCTCAGGACAGGAGTGTGGGGAGGGGAAACTGGGGGTGAGTTACCATAAGTAGCCCAAACGATGGGCCCAAGGAGAAAACAGGGCGCGTAGGCTCCAAATCGGTGTGAGCGAGCAAAACACTCTATTGTTGCTGTTTAAGGAAGGAAAGGTCTAGTCAGGATTAGTCTGCTGGGCCTGGGAAGTGAATTAAAGTATTCACAGCATCGGGCAAAAAGGCTCCGTATTCATATAATTCGTAGGTAAAGGAAACGTCTCAGTCGATTTGGAGCCTACGCGCCCTGTTTTCTCCTTGGGCCCATCGTTTGGGCTACTTATGGTAACTCGCCCCCAGTTTCCCCTCCCCACACTCCTGTCCTGACGAAGACCCCATCGTAAGGGACATACTTACCTACCACTTTCCAGGGGTCGAAACGTCGACATCTACCACACTAGCCAGTCTGACCAACAGCGATTGATCACTGTGGCTATATCTATAACTATGGCTATTTAAATATCTGGATGTAATGTGATGTATTTGGCTCTTGTATGAGCCCTTTCCTGAGAAATAACTAAGTTTGTGAATTGTACACTGTTCCATTCACTACCTTATCCTCACTTCATCCACTACACCCTCACCATTCCCTCCTGGGGCACTGCTTTGAATAATGTGTTAACATATGTTATAAAATACAGGTTGTTCAGTGTGATTAAATAACACTGTTCATTAAGAATACTACGATTCTGTGTATAACTGTGTATGATTTTCTTGGTTCTTTTAAACACAGTAATTCGTACACTGGGACCATTCTCCGTATGTAGTGCGGTCATGCGCAGCGGGCGTGTCACTGGTGCACCAATGGCAAGCCCGTCTGCATCCAGCCGCCCCTGGACCGCGCCCAGCACCAAGGATCCTACCTCTCGGACACTCCACCGCTATGATGCCAGCACCCTCCTCGCCATCAACCCTGGACGTCACATCACCTGCCATCGAGCAACACTGTAGAATTCTCTTGCACCCTGCACCTGTCGTAACTGCAAACGCACCTTCTGCCACATCAGCACACCAGCGCCTCCTGCCGCCCAGCCGACCAACAGCGCAGCCGACCGGTTCAACTGCATCCTCCTCAACGTGCGGTCCCTCCACAAACACGCAACAGAAATCTGGGACCTCCTCAACGCCACCTCTTCAGATATCGCCTTCTTCATGGAAACCTAGACCAACCTCTGCTCCGGACTGGACATTGCCATCACCATCCAAGACGGCTACAAATTCACCCGCATGGACCACCCCGAGCGGCCAGGAGGAGGCATTGCCATTGTCTAAAAAGGCACACTCCGACTGACCATGCACTCTAATGACCCGACGATGACCATGGAACACCTCCACTTCCAGATCTAGACCAACCCCAACCCCACCCTCCGGGCACCCTCATCTAGAGGCCCCTGGGCCATGAACCCCCATTCACCGATGCCATTGTAGACCTCATCGCACCCCAGGCTCTCCCATCCACGACTACATCCTACTCGGAGACCTCAAGTTCCACCTGGACAACCCCAGTGACAAGAACACCACCCCCCTCCTGGGTAACCTCGCCAACATCGGACTCAAGCAGCTAGTCACCGCACCAACCCACATGACACACGCTCGAGCCCGTCTTCTCCACCAGCGGGAACTTCAACTACAGCCACACTACAGGACTCTCCTGTACTGACCATCATTGTTTACATCACATCTTCACCACGCCCACTGTACACCATTGCCTTCATCATTGCCCACCCCCCGTTGCAGCTGGATCAAGGCCACCAAAGAACTTCCTGTCAACTCCCTCAGCACCACCACTCCGCCAACGCTTACAGACGCCAACACCGCAGCGCGCAACCGCCACCGATGGATCTCCAACTGCGCCAACACCCTGGCACCCCTCAAGAAAAGACCAGGCAAACAACACTCCAAGAAGGCCAACTGGTTCACTCCTGCCCTCCACTAGTCCAGCCCCACATGCAGAAGTCTCGAGAAGAGATGGAGCCACAACATCAATCAACCCCGCAACACAGTCACCCTTGCACCATGGTGCAAGTGTGCCTGAGTTGGCGCATGGCAGCCATTGTGCGCCAACGTAGGGGAAAAAGACAGGGTGGCTTATTTATGAGCCCTTTCTGACAGTTTTCTTCATGTACTTGCAGCGTGATTCTTGCACCACATTGCGCCGTATTTGCAAAGTGACGCATCTAGGCATATGCGTGACCTTGTGAAGCCCTGTGCCACATTATACCTGCATCAGGTATGATGTATGCAGAGTGGGCATTCCCACGCAACAAAGCCTCATAGGAGTGGCGCAGTGAAATCCATCAGATTTCACTGCAACTAGTGTAGGACGCCACTGCGTCAGTACCTTACGCCTGCCTCATGACAGGCGTAAGGGTGACGCAGTGCCCCAGAGATAGGCTGGCCCCATGCATTGCTGGAGTTGCGTCATGCTTGTGACACAACTGTTGCAATGCGTGACTTTAGCGCTGACAGATACGTCAGGATTCCAGACGTATCTGTCATTAATTGCGACATGGAGTGCCGTACAGTGAATACAGCGCATCCATGGTGTCACAAGAAGGGCGTAGTGAAAAGAGTTGCAACGCTGTTTTGTCGCAGCGATGCAACACTTTTCATGAATGAGGCCCAGGAATGCTCCCTATCTTATTGATGGTGCGCATTCCTGCCCTGTAGTTTTGTCGCAGGGCAGCGCAGCAATATTCCTTGCAGTGCTGTTCAGCACCAAAACCTTTTAAAATGAGGCGCCAAGTGTTTGCACCATTTTTAAGAGCAGCTATTTTCTGGTCTTAAAAAACTGCCTCTAACTGGAGTTAGAGGCAGTTTTTTGGGTTTGGCACCATACAAGGAATTCCTTGTAAATATTGCGAAGTGGGGTTAGCTGCAGTTTTTGCACGGGAACGCCCACCTTGCATCTCATTTTTGTTAAGTCCCGCTACCAGAAGTGGCGATCTTAAAAATTCACGTTAACACCGTAAGAGTGCAGCTAACTGCAGTTAGCGGCAACTTGTAAATACGGCGATTTAAAAAAATGCCGCCGCAAGGTCAAAAAATTGATGCTGCGGCGGCGTTAAGTCCTTGTACATATGCCCCTTTGTGTCTGTGTAATTTACAACACGTACACATCTTCTTCACAGCACTATTTATCACTAGTGTTTGTACTTTGAAGACGTCGCAGGCTGGTCTCTTCCTCTGATGTTTACAATCTAACATGTGGTCGAGAAGGCCCTTCATCAGGGTTGCAGCTTCCCTTCTTTGCACAGCCTGGTGCGGTGCAGGTAAGGTGTTTTCTTTCCTCCAGCATTTGGGTTCTGTGCAGTGTACACATTCGAGCATTTTCACAATATTTCTTTACACAGCTCATACCGAGGCTCAATGGGCAGTGGAGCACTTAAAACAAAACACAGGATTCTGTGACATCATATGTTTATTACAAATGCATGTCGGACATTTACAACTGTAGGCATATTGTAAACTCTAGAGCTTATGCACCACAGCCTAAACCGCTTAAATACCCAATTTAAACACACTAGATTTAGTGACTTTAGAAAGAGGGAAGGCTTGTCTCGATCCGAACTCATGAGCAGCAAAGCTCATCTTTCAGTTTGTGTTCACCCACTGAACCAGCCTGCAGGAACCGTTCTGTAGATACAGCTTGATATGTCTCTCTACCTCGGTGAGCCCAGAGTACATGATCTGATGAGCGCACTCTACAGCTGTTAATATTTTTATTAGGTCAAGCCTACAGACAGATCGTGAACTTAAAGTATTTGTGAACAAGTAATGTTGCTTCAGGGCTGAACATAAAAACCCAACTCGTATCTATTGCTCTGATCCTACTATTTAAAAGGCCTATGATTTTTAATGGCACCTCAACTCATGGGATGGCTTCTGTCCTGAATCAATCATGCAACAATCTGAATGCCTGTGTTCCACCCATAACATTTATTTCAAATGGATTTTTTTAGTCAACTTCATAGCCAAAGGGTCCTTATTATGCTGTTATTCAGAACTATTCATCCATAAGATGTGTGCGATTAAATTTCACAATTCCATCACACACCTCGTAGAACAGGCTTCCTCCCTTATAAGGCTAGATTCTTTGAATTTGGCCCGATTTGTACTAACGCTTGTGGTGTGTGCTGTGTAATATGCATTTAACATATTTGGAAAGGCCCAAAAACTTTAACATGCACTACCCCCATAGCTCTCAGGTTGCCAACTTCTATTCTTTCTTCAGCACTATTTATAGCGGCTCCCAAAAGCTTTTCAAAATAACAAAGGGGTACTTCATGCTGTCCGAAATACTACAGAAAAGCACACCTCAGAGTTTTTCATATTTTATTAAGGTGGGGAGAGCATATTTATATCCCACATCAAAACTGAATTAACCTCCTTGCGACACGATGGATGCGCCGTATTTATTGTACGGCGCTCCATGCCGCAAGGAAGGCAGATACGTCAGGAATCCTGACGTATCTGTCGGCGCAAAGTCACGCATTGCTGGAGTTGTGTCGCAAACATGACGCAATTCCAGTAATGCGTGTGGGAGGCCTATTTTAATGCACTGCATCACCCTTACGCCTGCCATGAGGCAGGCGTAATGTTTTGACGCAATGGCATCCTAGAAGTGGCGCACTGAAATTTTATAGATTTCAATGCACCACTTCTACGAGGCTTTGATGTGGGGGAACGCCTACTCTGCTTACATTATACCTGGCGCAGGTATAATGTGCTGCAGGTGTTTACAAAGTGACTCATCTGCATAGATGCGTCTCCTTGCAAATATGGCGCAACGTGGCGCATTGTTTTTGCCGCCGCTGCGTTACAAAAAGTGATGCAACGGCATGCAAAGGTGTCGCAAGGGGCTCATAAATAAGTCCCTGTGTTTTTTTCTCCCATAGTTGCTCTAGCATTACCACCTTCATCTTAAGGAGGCTCCGGTTGGACATGGTTCTTCAGCTTCCACTTCTCCTGTTGTGGACCTTCCTGGAGTACTCTTACCTGGTGTTCCGATTTCCTTAGTGGGACTCAGATTCAAAGACTTCTGCCGAGAAATGTTTACTTTTACTGTGGCCTGTTTCATAATTCTATCAATATTTCCTTTGATCATGGATCATTGACTTCTCGCTCAAGAAAAGAGAGCTGTTTGCAGCCTCCTTCTCTCCCTAAGTTGCACCATTGACTAGTGAGGTTTCCTCACACATGGAAGAGGGCGGTGTTCCTCCAAGGCCTCCAATAAAGGAGGGGAATTCTAAGACACCTTCTAAGTGCAAAACTAAATAAAAAAAATACACAACAGAAGTTGTCAAAAGTCATTTCTAAAATCATTTCTAAAATTATGGATACAGATGACGACATGGGAGACAATGACACTGATGATGACAAAGATAATTTTGGGACCTTTGAACCTGTCCCCACACCCCTTGCAATAACCTAAACTTCCTCTTCCTCGAATCCCTTTGTTGTAAAAACTGTTTTAGAAGTCGAAGACATTCCTATGTTTGATCCTACTCTTATACACCACCCTAATACAACCGAATGGTTCCCCGCGGAACATGTAGGGAATTACATTTTGTCCAGACTACGTTTGGCCTTAAGCAAACACACCAGAGCCAAACTAAAATCAGAGGGGCAGATTTAAAAGCCCCGTGCGTCATTTTTGAGCTGCAGTTGCATCACTTTTTGTGACGCAGCAGTGGCGTAAAAATGCGGCCCATTTACAACGTGACACATCTAGGGAGATGCGTCACGTTGTAAAGCCCTGCATCACATTATACCTGCGTGAGGTATAATGTATGCAGGGTGGGCGTTCCCACGCAGGAAAGCCTCGTAAAAGTGACGCAGTGAAATCTACAAGATTCCACTGCGCCACTTCCAGGGCGCCACTGCGTCAGAACCTTACGCCTGCTTGAAGCAGGCATAATGAGTGACCCAGCACCATGAGGATTGGCCTCCCCAGGCATTGCTGGAGTTGCGTCGTGCTTGTGACACGACTCCAGCAATGCGTGACTTTTGCGCCAGCAGATGCGTCAGAATTTCTGACGCATCTGTCAATACTTGCGCCATAGTGCACCGTATTGTAAATAGGGCGCATCCATGGTGGCACAAGGGTTTCTCAGGATGGCGCAGGGAAAGTGACGCAGCTCTACAGATGCGTCACTTTCTTGTAAATCTGCCTAAGAATGTTCTAGGCCTTCGTTACCGTCTAATATTACCTCCACTCCCACAATTGACCCTACCTTACTAACTTTCATTTCCAAGTTCAGGAAAGACCCCCGTAAAGGTGTGGACAAAGCCTGATCTACCTGCTAGGATAAGGTACTTGATATTAGTAGGCCTCTGGCACGAATATTTGATATGGCGGAAACATTTATATTGGAAAATGAGCCTATTTAGGCAGAAGAACTATCTTTATGGATTCAGAGAGCTTTCTGTCTCTTAGGCAATGCAAATTCTGCCATTACCCATGAAAGAAGGAAGGGTCTTCTTCTGAAGTTGGACCCTAAACTCGCTAGTTTGGTTTCATTAAACCCAGTTAGCAAGGTGGAAGGACTTTTGTTTAGGGACTCTTTCATCAAAGAGATCAGTAAATATGTTACAGCCTGTACCTGTATTAAAAGGCACAGCAATCCCTTAAAAGCTCTTTTCCCAATGGGTTTCGCAAGGGCTGGTAGAGGCAGGAGTCACTTTACCAGCCGTACTTACCGCCACCAGGCTTACAGAGGCTCCTACAACAACAATAACTCCTATTATCAAGACTACAAGCCTCAATTCTATACCCAAAGAGTAAGAGGTTACAGAGGTCAGGGACAGAAAAGCTTCATAGATAACGCACAGACAGGTAAGCCTTCGTTCTTGTCAAACTCCGGTAGGAGGTCGCCTGTCCTATTAACTAACAAAGTGGCAAATGTCAACATCAGACCCTTGGGTATTAAATACAATCAAGGTTATGTTATAGAGTTCTACGCAAAGCCTTTTCAAACAGTGTTTCTTCCACCTCCACAGTTTTTCTCAGAAATGTCCAGCATGATCTCACAAGAAATACAGGGGCAGATTTACAAGCCCTTGCGCCACTTTTGCATCACTTTTCCCATGTTAAAAATGACGCAAAAGTGGCGCAAGGGCCTTGTAAATAAGCCCCACAGTCCCTACTACAAAAACATGCAAATCTCTTCTCAGTTCTATCTTTTTAGTCCAAAAGAAAAACAAGAAGATGAGACATGTCATCAATCTCGGACTATTCAATCACTTTGTAGTATACTGTCATTTCAAAATGGAAACTATTCTACACCTCAGGGATTCCTTACTCCAACACGAATATATGGTCAGGTAAGATCTCCAGGATGCATACCTGACAATTCCCACCCATCACAGCTCCAAGAAGTTTCTTCAATGGTAGGGCCAGACTTATTGTTTTGCCTCCCTTCCTTTCGGTCTCTCCTCAGCACCATGGTGCTTTACAAAAATAATGAAACACGTAGTTGCATACCTCAGATCTCGAGGGATCCGACTCCTCATTTATTTAGACGATGTACTTTTAATGGGTCAAAACCTTCAGACTCTCTAATCCATACTACAGCTCACTTGTACCCTTCAGTCAGATTCGTTTTTTTTTCAACACAGACAAATCCGTACTTTTTCCATCAAAGCAGATAGAATTCTTAGGGCTTCTAATAAATTCTTCAAGCGCCACTGTCCTCCTCCCTCTGTCAAAAGTCAAAGCCATCAAATCAGAGATTCTTCAAACTCTACAAAGTTCTCAAATTTCTCTAAAGTCTCTAGCAAGAATGGTAGGCCTTCAATCTTCCTCCATACAGGCAATTTTTCCGGGTGCCCTCCACTATCAGGCCGTTCAAAGACTAAAAATTCAGCGCTGACGCAAAGGTCTTGCATACTCAATGTAATTGCACTAGATCCAGAATCTCAGATAGAACTTCAATGGGTTATAGGCCATTTAGAGGCCTGGAACGGCAGGACTATCTTTTCCTCAGCCCCGATCTTGTATTATAATCCGATGCAAGCCTGATGGGCTGGGGTGCCCGATGTGGATCAATCTCGACTGGAGTGACATGGGGCCTCATTTATGAGGCTCTACCGGCACTTTTGTGCAGCCGAAACGTCACTTTTTTGTCGTTCAGGTGGCGCGATGTGTCACTAAAGCCACGTAAAGCCACGTTACGTGGCTTTTCATGGCCTTATAAATGTGTCCCTATCACGCAGAAAACTCTGTGAAAAGGGCGTTCCATGGATGTTGCGGGGGGCGTTCACAGCAACATCCATGGCTTTTTGACACTGCCCCAGATTTATGAGAAATGGTAAGTTTGAGGCAGCGCCAAAAACATACACCTCCCCAGGGGAGGCATAAGGGAGGCACAACGAGGAGAAATATCTCTAATAGTCTCTTATGATTGTTTTTGTGCAGGAAGGTTTCCCTGCAACACAAGCACCCTTGCATCATGGTGCAAAGGTGACTGCGTTGGCGCACTGCAGCGCATTGTGCGCCGGCGCAGGGGAAAAGGACAGGAATGCGCCGTATCTAATAGATACGGCGCATTCCTGCCCTTTTCTTTTGCCATAGGGCAGCACAGCAGCAAGGCCTGCTGCGCTGCCCTATGGCAAAAAACTCATAAATGAGGCCCTCAGTCTCCAGAGGAGTCCAAACTGCATATAAACTGTCTAGAAGTACTTACAGGCTCCTTTGCAATCAGGAGCCTAGCTAAAAGCAAGGGTCAATTTTCCATCCTTCTTCACATGGACAACATTTCCGTGGTCCCATACATCAATCATCTCGGCGGCATCATATCCAGGCCCCTCGCAGAACTAGCAAAGGGTTTTTGGGCATTCTGTCTTCTCAACAAAATCTCTGTTCATGCAGAATACTTACCCGGAAACCTCAATGTCACGGCAGACTGGCACTCTGCTACGTGTAGTTCAAAATGTACTTCACGTAGCTACGTGAAGTGCTACTATGCAAACTATGCCCAGGTTTAACTATGAGTGGAACATGGGAATTCCCATGCAACCATCCAAGGTTTCTGACGATTTACTAAACAAGGTAGACAGGGTTTAGCGTGAGAAAACTGCGCCCCCTTATGAAGTAGGCGCAAGGAAAGAGAAATGCTTTAATTTCTCCTTCCTTTTCCGACTTTATACGTGTGCTGCACTAACAGCACATATACATAGAGGGAAAATGTTTTAAGTCAGTCTATGCATAGTATTTTGTACTGGAAGAGTAACCTTCCAGTACACAACCTACGATAGACTCACAGAGACACCCTTGCACCATGGTGCAAAGGTGTCACCGTGGCGCACGGCAGCTGATTTCAGTGCCGGCGCTAGGTAGTGGGGAGGAGAGTGCCATATTTGAGTAAATTTGGCACTTTGCTGCTCTCTCCTTCTCACGTAGCTCAGTGCAGCATTTGCGGCTGCTGCACTGTGCTGCGTGAATAAATGGTAAATCTGCCCCTTGATCTAAGAACGTCCTCTAACTCCAAGGGGCATATTAACAACGAGGCGATAAACAATTATCGCCGCTTTAGCGTCCGTTTTCGGACGAAAAGCGGCGATAATCTTATCGCCTAATCAGCAAGGTCACGCTATCGCGTGAATCCTTGCACTATCGCCCTTTCCCCCAACGCCCATCTTTGCATCTCTAATGAGATGCAAAGTGAGCGTTACTAGGCGTACCTCGGATGGGCTACGTTGCAAATATCGCCGATGTGCACATCGCGATATTTACAAGGCAGCCCACAGGATTATAGCAGACGTTAAATTTTGGCGAAAACGGCCGTTTTCGCCAAAATCTAACGTCTGCTATAATCCTGACTTACCTATGTTAGACATAGGAGATGGATTCTGCTGATACGACCACAGGGTCGTATCAGCAAGGTTATCGCCGTTTTGAAGGGAACATCGCTGGAAAACCAGCGATGTTCCCTGCAAAAGGGCGATAACCTCGCTATCTCTGGAATCTTTATCGCCCTGGAGTAACGCGTTGTTAATAACGCGCTACCAGGGCGATAAATACCAGAGATAGCCTGCGATAATATAATTATCGCTAAGCACGGCCAGCGATAATTATCGCTGGCCATTGTTAATATGCCCCTAAACACCTTATTTCCTTCAGAAAACCCCACAAACCTGTTTCTTCTCCTACTCTGGCTCTCTAGGTCAGATGGGCCATTTCCCTCGCTGGCATTGATACTAACCCTGGGCATAATACTTTGCTATGCTCACGGAGCATGCAAAGTTTGTGTTACTACGCAAATTGCACGTAGCAGAGTTATAACATAGCGTAGCAGCAGTATATTAAACACATACAAATGCTTTATTAAAGCAATTTTCGATGCTAAAAAAAAGCATATAACAAATTCACAAAAGTGAACTTTGACAATGAAAATATCAAGCAATGAGAGAGGTGATGATTTTGGGGTCCCCCCTAACCTAGGGGGAGGACCAAGCAGATGCCTTGAACACAAAAAGCATATTATGTGAACGATTCAGTGGTGGTCCCTTCCTCCTAGGACCACCCCAAGCACAGTTATGGGCAAAAATACAATCCCAACCAAAGGCCCTGCAAAGCATTATGGGACGAGATTAGCAGTGGGCAGTGAATATTATAGTGTCCAATATCAAAATAATTCTACAAAGAGCTGCAGTTCCACTAGTCGTTACTAGATGTCCCTCACGAGTCAAATGCAAAAGCATTGAAACCCTTTCATGAAGCTTTTGCATTTGACTCGTGAGGGACATCTAGTAACGACTAGTGGAACTGCAGCTCTTTGTAGAATTATTTTGATATTGATACTATAATATTCACTGCCCACTGCTAATCTCGTCCCATAATGCTTTGCAGGGCCTTTGATTGGGATTGTATTTTTGCCAATAACTGTGCTTGAGGTGGTCCTAAGAGGATGAGACCACCACCGAATCGTTCAAAAGATGTGCTTTTTGTTTTCAAGGCATCTGCTTGGTTCTCTCCCTAGGTTAGGGAGGATACCAAAATCATCACCTCTCTCACTGCTTGTTAATTTATTGAATTCACTTTTGTGAAATGCTATATGCATTTTTAGCATATAAAGACAGAGATACTTATTTTATCCTAACTTGCACTGTGTAAGATGTCTTTGGCAATTATTGTACAGTGCAGTCAAGCACACAGCTACGCAATTTGCAATTTGTATAGCTACGTGTAGTTCAAAATGTACTTCACGTAGCTACGTGAAGTGCTACTACGCAAACTACGCCCAGGGTTAGTCTAGAGGTGCTCTCCGTGCTGGTGCAGGCAGGAAACAGGAGGGAAGACATCTCCTGCAATGAGGGCAGAAGGCAGCTTCCCGCAATGTGGGAGCTGCAGATAATCTTTATCCTGTGCCAGGAGTTGCGAAAAAGAGAGTACCAGCAGGCCCTGCCTCTGGGGCTGGTGGGAGCTGTAGTCTGGTCGATGAACTCTGGTGGTGGGAGGGGGCCTAGAGGCGCTCTCTAGCACTGGTGCAGGCAGAAAACAGAAGGGAAGACACCTCCTGCAATGAGGGTGGAAGGTGGCTTCCCCATGACAAGATAGTTGTCAGTGCTTGATGGTCCATGACTATTACAAAAGGTTTACTAAATAAAAAATCATGATAGTGCTCACATGCCCACACTACAGCCAGGCTTTCTTTTTCGGGCTGTGACTATTTCTTTTCTATGTCAGTTAGACTTTGCTGGCATGTGATACTACAAACCTAGGGGTATCCTTGCCAGGTTTGTGTTGCACCAAATTGGCACCTAGTCCCGCAGGACTAGCACCTACTATTAATTCAGTATTTAGATTTGGGTCGAAATATTTCAAGTTTGCTGCTGAAACTATGTAATTCTTGATTTTTTTTAATGCATGTTCACATTGTTCATCTCAGTCAAACGCACGTTCCTTCTTTGTTAACTCTAGAAGAGGTGATCTAATAGTAGCGCAGTCCTTCATATAACGAGAAGAATAACTAGCCATTCCCAAAAGAGAGCGTAACTCTGTTATATTTTCTGGACTAGTTGTCGATTTTAGGGATGATACTTTCATGGCGTCTGATCTCATCCCTTTGCTTAAAATTATGTGACTATAGAAAGCAAATTCTGGCTTGCCAATTTCACATTTATCTGGATTTAGTGTAAATCCAGCTTTCATAAGTTCTTGATATACTTCCTTAAGGCTTGATTATGCTCACTTTCTGTTTTTTCAAACACAAGGATGTCGTCATTGTAATTCATTGAATTTTTCACAGGTCTGATAATATTTTTTATGATCACCTGAAAACTTTCTGCAGCCAAACAAATCCCAAAATGGAGCCTTTTATAACGGAACAGCCCTAAAAGTGTACAAACAGTTATACATCTTGAGCGCTCATTGATCACTAATTGATGATATCCTTTACAGAGATCTAGTTTAGAAAAAACTATTGCTCCATCTAGAACGCCAATCATGTCATTCAAATGTGGTCCTGGGTGTCTTCCCCTTTCAGTTGCTGTATTCGACACTCTCATATCCACACAGATTCGAATTTGATTTGTATTTTTCTTAGGGGCCACTACAATTGGGGACACCCAAGGCATTGGGCCAGTTGCTGGCTCAATAATGCCTTGTTTAAGCAGTAACTTTATCTCTGCTTCAACTTTGTCTTGCATATGAATTGGAACTCTCCTGTGCATTTGCGCCAGAGGATTCACCGTTTCATTTATGTGAAGAGTAATAGTTTTATCTTCCAATTTTTACAGACCTTCAGTCAAAGCAGGAAATTCTCTTCGTATTAAGTGCACCACTGTTCCATTGAATGTCATGGCCAATGGTCCCATCAATTGAGCAGTAACGTTGCTAAGTAAACAAGGACCTGGGGGGGCAGAGCTTGCCTGGCTTCAAGATGGCCGCAAAATAACGAGGCTCCGATGACCCAGCCGATAACCTGCCATCATCCTTATACAAAAGGTGACAAATAAATAATGAAGACCTGCTATACCCTTGCATAAGCAGCAAGCTCATCAACTGTGCGTAAAAGCAGCTTCTTCCACAATAGGGAAACCGTGGAGCCCCGAGTGATGATAGAAGCTCAGCGCAACTCAAGCATTGCTTGGCGAGGCGGTTGGCGGCTAAACCAGCACAGGACAGCGAGTACGGAGGTTCGGACGTGCCTGTGGAGAGGTACCAGGAATCCGCAGAGAACAGGTGCAGTCCCTGGCCACCCTAGTGCGGTGAGTGCGATCAGGCGGGAAGCAGAAGGGAAGGCCTCACAAACCCGGATGCTCGCTTGGACTGTGGTGCGGGGCAGCAGCACCATGTGGGAGCGGTGATGGGCCCGGCTTGCGGCACCCGTTGCAGACGGAAACCACGGACCGAGAGACGTTCCGCAAGGGTGGAACAGCGGCGCAGCGAGGCGGGCGACTACCGCAGCTGAGGGTGTGGGGACGCCGACACCCAGAAGACCTCGTGGGAGGCCAGGAAGAGGCCTGCAGGTGGATTGCTGAACCCTTATTATCCAGCAGTGAGGACATTTGTGAATGCACGACTTGCTAGGGCACAGTTCAGCATATGAACTGCAACATGTGGCTTCCATTGGCTCGGCGGGCGCTGGAGGTGCAGATTGCTAAGAGAGGCCGCATTCGGCCCACACATGAGACACATGGGCTCGTGGCCCTGATGGTGACAGACTGGGTGTGGTGATACCCTGCGGTCCTGAAAGGGAGTACTTGATGGGCCCCGACTTCGCTATTTGGACCACCCCCAGTGCCCACCCAAGGCTAATTT
The DNA here is from genome assembly GCA_963921515.1 of Calotriton arnoldi. NCBI lineage: Eukaryota > Metazoa > Chordata > Amphibia > Caudata > Salamandridae > Calotriton > Calotriton arnoldi. The sequence continues at coordinate 487,567 of CAWUFW010011425.1, read as the reverse complement.
TGGCAAGCCCTACCACTGTATCACAGGTAACCTTGGGCATAATACTTCGCTACGCTCACAGAGCATGCAAAGTTTGTGTTACTATGCACTACGCAAATTGCACGTAGCAGAGTAAAAACTGTGCTAATCGACATAGCAGCCATATATTAAACACATACAAATGCTTTGTTAAAGCAATTTTCTATGCTAAAAAGCATATAACAAATTCACAAAAGTGAACTTTGACAATAAAAATATCAAGCAATGAGAGAGGTGATGATTTTGGGGTCCCCCCTAACCTAGGGGGAGGACCAAGCAGATGCCTTGAACACAAAAAGCATATCATGTGAACGATTCAGTGGTGGTCCCTTCCTCCTAGGACCACCCCAAGCACAGTTATGGGCAAAAATACAATCCCAACCAAAGGCCCTGCAAAGCATTATGGGACGAGATTAGCAGTGGGCAGTGAATATTATAGTGTCCAATATCAAAATAATTCTACAAAGAGCTGCAGTTCAACTAGTCGTTACTAGATGTCCCTCACGAGTCAAATGCAAAAGCATTGAAATTATTAATACATCAAGCTGCAGTTCCACTAGTCATTACTAGATGTCCCTCACGAGTCAAATGCAAAAGCATTGAAACCCTTTCATGAAGCTTTTGCATTTGACTCGTGAGGGACATCTAGTAACGACTAGTGGTACTGCAGCTCTTTGTAGAATTATTTTGATATTGGATACTATAATATTCGCTGCCCACTTCTAATCTCGTCCCATAATGCTTTGCAGGGCCTTTGGTTGGGATTGTATTTTTGCCAATAACTGTGCTTGGGGTGGTCCTAAGAGAATGGGACCACCACTGAATCGTTCAAAAGATGTGCTTTTTGTTTTCAAGGCATCTGCTTGGTTCTCTCCCTAGGTTAGGGAGGATCCCAAAATCATCACCTCTCTCACTGCTTGTTAATTTATTGTTTTCACTTTTGTGAAATGACTATGTGCATTTTAGCATATAAAGACAAAGATATTTATTTTATCTTAACTTGCACTGTGCAAGATGCTTTTGGCAATTATTGTACAGTGCAGTCAAGCATACAGCTACGCACTATGCAATTTGCATAGCTATGTGTAGTTCAAAATGTACTTCACGTAGCTACGTGAAGTGCTACTAAGCAAACTATGCCCAGGCTTAATCACAGGTACACTCCGAGTGACACTAACTTTTCTCGCAGAGGATCGACAGAGCACTGGATGTTGGGCCGGAGTGATATTGCTCAGGAGGGCTCCCTGAGCCTCACGAACTGGAGCCACCTCACAGCAACTCGTCATGGTCAAGTCAGACAAACTACAGTCCAAGCTGCAGTTTGAGTCCTGCAGGACCCCCAGACCGAGGAAGGTCAACACGAATGCGGCAGAGTCGGGGTCAGAGGCTGCAGATACTGACTGACCACCATGCAATGGAGTCTGATAAAAATCAATGGCAAGATAGATGCGCTCATGTTTCAGATGGATCAGATGACGGAGCTTCTGGATAAGCATACTGAGAGGCTAGACACAGTAGAGAAGAGAGTCTCGGACGCGGAGGATGTGCTGACTGAGGAATCAGCAAAATCCAAAAAAGTAGATAAGCTACTCCACACTCTACAACTGAAGACAGATGACCTGGAAGCCAGGTCCAGGAGGAACAACATCCGAATAGTGGGAGTGGCGGAGTCCACCAACATAGAAAACATGGAAAAATAAGTGGAGAACTTCCTCACTACACTTCTGCGGAGAGACACTTTTTCAGACATATTTGTAGTGGAGCGTGCTCACCACTCCCTGGCACCCAGGCTGATTCCAGGCGCAAATCTTCGTCCAATTATAGCACGACTCCTAACTATAGAGATCAAGATGCCGCACTGCGCAAAGTGCGAGAACTGAAAACATTGCGCTAGGAGGGCTCCAAGTTATCCTTATATCCAGATTTTACTCAACAAGTTCAGGATGCACAAAGGCTTTTCCTACTGGCAAAGAGGCAGCTACGCGAGCTCCAACTGGAATACAGTATGTCATACCCTGCCAAGCTACGGGTACTGGCAGTAGGAAAAGTGCATTACTTCATAGACTCCAAGTAGGTATCACACTTCCTTAAGCAGATGGAGGGCACGGAACTCAGCAAAAATCACCCAGACAAACCTTGAGCAAAGAGGAAGTCACTCAGGACGCAGAAGAGCAGTTGACAGTTGGGGAAGGTGCTGGAAAATTTAAGAACAGAGAGTGGTGTGGACTATCTCCAAGGCTCCGGTGTAGAGATAGAGGACATGCTCGACATGACCTGGTGCTTTGTCTGCTGCGGAGAAATGCACTTACAAGAACTCTGTGGCAGGTGGTGGGGCCAGTGCCCCATAAGGACACTACATTCATATCACATGTAAGATGGTTCTGATGAATGTCACAGCACCTACACATCGCTGTACAGTCCATGGGGAAATCTCTTACAGGATGTAATTCATGAAGGGACAAGGGGGACAAAATGTGATATTTGTTGTTCAATGTGAGGGCGGGAGTTCTGGGTACATAAAAGAGGGGCATAACCTATACTTTCCCTAGTTTATGGGGATGCAGGCCAAACTGTTTCGGCATTTTTTCACTTGAGCCATTATGAAACGGGCAGGTCCCAACGGGTAGTCTTATGGCAGGCGACATCCACCCCCATGTGTTCACCACTGAATACTTAATGTGGGTTTTGGGTATGTTTTGATAGGGGCCTACGGGGAAGGGATGCAAAGTTTGAATGCTAATGGCGTGGGAGGGGCATTATTAAGGTTTTATTATGTTGGTTATCATAAAAAACAAGTGAAATATACTGTCAATCAATCAATCAATCAAGGGAATTATAAGCGCACTACTCACCCGTGAGGGTCTCAAGGCGTTGGGGGAGGGGGTCAGCAGTTCCATATCAGCCGAAGAGCCAGGTCTTCAGTGCCTTCCTAAAGGTGTTCAGGGTGGGGGCACGTCTGATGTCGGTGGGGAGCCGCGATGTAGGAGAAGGATCTTCCCCCTGTTCTGGCTCTGCGGATGCCCGGGGTTTCGGCGAGGAGGAGGTTGGTGGAGCAGAGGTTTTGTTTGGGTACGTGGAGGGAGATTCTGTCGTTGAGGTATTGGGGTCCGGTGTTGTGTAGGCATTTGTAGGCATAGGTGAGTATCTTGAAGGTGACTCTTTTCTTGACGTGGAGCCAGTGGAGCCCGCGTAGGTGTTGGCTGATGTGTTCGTGTCGAGGGACTCCGAGGACGAGTCTGGCGGCGGTGTTCTGTATTGTTTGGAGCTTGTGGAGTAGAGACTTGTTGATGCCGGCGTAGAGGGCGTTTCCGTAGTCCAGCCTGCTGGTAATGAGTGCGTGGGTGACTGTTTTCCTTGCCTCGGGGGGATCCATTTGAATGTCTTACGGAGGATGCGGAGGGTGTTGAAACAGCTGGAGGTGACGGCATTGACCTGTCAATTCATGGACAGGGAGGAGTCGAGTACGATGCCGAGGTTGTTGGCGTGGTCCGTGGGGGTCGGGGTGGGAGGGGTGCCGAGGGCGGTGGGCCACCAGGAGTTGTCCCATGCCAAAGGGGTGGTTCCGAGGATGAGGACTTCCGTCTTCTCTGACTGAACATGACAGATGATTGTTGATTAGAATTACCAGCCAGGGTAACATAAGACATAAAGCGGGGGAACAATCAGGCACTATACAAATACAATTTCTTACATGGAATGTGAGAGGTCTTAATGATTAGAGACAGGTTTGAAAGGTGGTGGCATACTTCAAAAGACATGCAGTGCAAGTAGCAATCCTACTAGAGACACACCTAGCGCAAAACAGCAGCACACATACCCTACAACGCCTGCGAGGCCATCATTGTGCAGCGGAATTCACCTCACGTGCTTGTGGGGTTCTCATATGGGTGGATTGCAGGTCTGAGATAAAGCTAAAGGAGGTATGTGTTGACCCAGAAGGAAGGTATGTGGTGACTCTCTGCTGCAAAAGAATATTCAGAAGTGGTATGGGTAGGGGTGTATGGCCCAAATTAGGATGACCCACAGTTCTATCATGCACTTAGCACTCGCCTTCTACAATGGGGTGACCTGAATTGTGCACTTGATCATTCAAAGGGCCCACCCTGCCAGCCCTCGTAGCTACCCAGCCCTCGTAGCTACCCAGCCCCTTCACGAAATGGCAGATTGCCCAACCCCTTAATGAAATGGTAGATTGTTGGTCTCTTCTAACCCTGGGCGTAGTTTGCATAGTAGCACTTAAGTACATTTTGAACTACACGTAGCTATGCATATTGCGTAGCTGTGTGTTTGACTGCACTGTACAATAATTGCCAAAGGCATCTTGCACAATGCAAGTTAAGATAAAATAACTATCTCTGTCTTTATATGCTAAAAATGCATATAGTTTTTTCACAAAAGTGAAAACATAAATTAACAAGCAGTGAGAGAGGTGATGATTTTGGAATCCTCCCTAACCTAGGGAGAGAACCAAGCAGATGCCTTGAAAACAAAAAGCACATCTTTTGAATGATTCGGTGGTGGTCCCATCCTCTTAGGACCACCCCAAGCACAGTTATTGGCAAAAATACAATCCCAACCAAAGGCCCTGCAAAGCATTATGGGACGAGATTAGCAGTGGGCAGTGAATATTATAGCATCCAATATCAAAATAATTCTACTAAGAGCTGCAGTTCCACTAGTCGTTACTAGATGTCCCTCACGAGTCAAATGCAAAAGCTTCATGAAAGGGTTTCAATGCTTTTGCATTTGACTCGTGAGGGACATCTAGTAACGACTAGTGGAACTGCAGCTTGATGTATTAATAATTTCAATGCTTTTGCATTTGACTCATGAGGGACATCTAGTAACGACTAGTTGAACTGCAGCTCTTTGTAGAATTATTTTGATATTGGATACTATAATATTCACTGCTCACTGCTAATCTCGTCCCATAATGCTTTGCAGGGCCTTTGGTTGGGATTGTATTTTTGCCAATAACTGTGCTTGGGGTGGTCCTAAGAGGATGGGACCACCACTGAATCGTTCAAAAGATGTGCTTTTTGTTTTCAAGGCATCTGCTTGGTTCTCTCCCTAGGTTAGGGAGGATACCAAAATCATCACCTCTCTCACTGCTTGTTATTTTATTGATTTCACTTTTGTGAAATGCTATATGCATTTTAGCATATAAAGACAGAGATACTTATTTTATCTTAACTTGCACTGTGCAAGATGCCTTTGGCAATTATTGTACAGTGCAGTCAAGCACACAGCTACGCACTACGTAATTTGCATATCTACGTGTAGTTCAAAATGTACTTCACGTAGCTACGTGAAGTGCTACTACGCAAACTACGCCCAGGCTTAATATTTATTGCATAGGTAAAACATGTTAACATTTATAATGCCAATAGCTCCAACTTCAACAAATGCGAGCCCTATTGATTTCCAATGCTTGTTTTTATTGCACCTCTACTACAGTCCTGCAAGAGCCAACAGCTGCAGGGCAGAGGAGGGGTGGCGGGGCTGGGGCTCGCTCAAGTAACACGGTCCTTCATGGATGTGCACCTGCCGATGAAGGTCAGAAATGGCCTCAGTGCACATACAACATACTAATGAAGTGGTCAGCGGTGCATCAAACACACTCTCCCAAAGCGCCTGACTGTTGATGGCCTTTGTAGCTCTGAAGAGGAACTAATGTCAGTAAATCGGTCCATTTTCGCTCTGGACCATTGTTTTATAGAGACAGCCAATCATTGCAGGATGCGTCCTTGCGATGCACGGTAAAGATGCGGCACTTCTGGGAAGAGAAGACCCCAATTTGTTCATTTGTCTTGTCTCTGTTATACACTGAGCGCCGCAATGCTTAGAATTTCAGAATTGAAGTTATTTGTTCACGGGTCAGTAACTGAGGGGCCACGAGCAGCCCCCTCTGCACTCCCTCGAGTCACTTCGAAAAGACGGTGATTTCTTGCTTGGGCGGCCGCTAAAGCCCAGTGAGGTTCTTTTAAGCAAAAGACGATCCTGATCGCACGCACACAGAACTAAAAAAAAAACAAGCATTGGCAAAGCCAATATGTTTCTGAGAGCTATAGGCGTTGACAATGTGCATTCGTGTATATCGATAAAAAGAGCCCAGAGCCCTACACAAATGCATTTACTTTGCCAACGCCTATGGATCTCGGATTGCCGGGACCTATTGACTTTGCCAATACTTGTTCTTTTAATTCTCTCCAACAGACTGACTTAATTACAATCGACAAATGTTGATGTTCCAATCATTATTAATCTTAAACTTTCTTCTCTAAAAGCTCTGGCCGGTCGAGGGACTGTTCCAGCTATTGCCCAGCAGATGGCGACATTTGCCTCCTGATAGCCAACAAAGTCACACTGCACAGACGTGTTTCCTCTTCGAGGGCAGAGGAGGAGCGTGCCGCGGCCGCAGAGGTTGCCATCACATCACCGGAGAAACGTGTCGCAAGGCCTGTCGCTGCTCCAAAGTTCATCAATTTCGCTGCACGGCCGTCCGGCGTCAACACATCGCATCTACGTTGTCGCATCACATCAAAGACGCCATCTTGTCGCATCGCACCGGATCATCACATCGCATCGAGGCGCCATCTTGTCACCGGGCCGCAGTAAGAAACGACGCATCAACTCCCCACACAGTAAGGAAGCGACGCACCACCTCCCCTGCGCTGCAGTAAGGAACCGACGCATCCACTCCCCTGAGTGTAAGAAACGGCGCATCAACTTCCCTGCGACCCTTTTGTTTGCATTGCGTGACACATCCCAGGTACTTTGAAGTGTCGCATTTACCATCTACATTGAACTAAGCTATTTCTACCATCTGAAAGTCATATTTTTTGAGTATTGTATTGTGGATTTTTGTCGTTTGGTCTTGTGTTAAATCTAGATAAAGATTACTTATTTTTCTAAACTGGTGTGGTGTCCATTTGTAGTGTTTTCACAAATGCTTTACACACTGCCTCTGAGATAAGCCTGCCTGCTCGTGCCAAGCTACCAAGGGGGTGAGCAGGGGTTATTTAGGAGTGTAGCCCCCTTACCCTGACTAGATGCAAGGGTCCCTACTTGGTCAAAGGTACCTACCTCTGCCAGCTAGAGACCCCCATTTCTAACATCAAATAACCAAATACAAGATGAGTAAGTAGCCGGAGATATAGTAAGACTTACATATATCCTAGCAACATCATAACATATTGAAAGTACATAACACAAATTTCATTCCTGTCCTTGAGATATAAACCATTCCCTCAGAGGGGCCCAAATTTGAAGACCCCTTTTCCTAGCTCGGGCACCTTTGTGTGCATGACACAAAAACGAAGCTATTGCAGCACAACCATTAAACCTGAATTGTTTAAATAACCAAAAACAGTGTTGGTCATAGGTTCATTTTTGTCGCCGTTACTCACACGACTGTGTTTGCGGAGGAGACTTCTGTGCTTGGAGGGGTCAACTTATCAGGGTTGTACCTCGCAGTGTCCAGATGATATTCATCCACACAGGACCGGTAATATTGTTGACTTCTATGCTTATGATCGCTACAGTGACCATAAATACTTTACTCGTGTCGCTTCCTACATTGGAAGGATTAGGACATTAGTGTTGGGCCATTCCGGGGACCAATACAGCGCTGCGGTTGTGGGATTTTACTGAGTGGCTAAATGTCAGCGCTGGTATTGGTATTTACGTTTATGTTTTGATCACTCATATTTCGGTATCCTTATTTGGATCCTGGTTCTACTCTCATTTGATGCGCTGCAGTGACGGATTGTCCACATATTACAGTTCGCCAATATTCCCAATTTTTGCCTTGAAAAAGTCTGTGTATCAGACAAAACACGTGTCGGCTAATCGTGTGCTGGGAATTTTAATTTTTGGACTTCAATAAAGGATAGAAGAAAAACTCTTTTGATGATCTGATTGGATTATTTTGAACTGATTTGTGTTTCTTCATCGTCCTCGTTGTGCAGAGACTCAAAACTACATTATGGGATTACTTTGACCTATGACCAACACTGTTTTTGGTTATTTAAACAATTCAGGTTTAATGGTTGTGCTGCAATAGCTTCGTTTTTTGTGTCTTGTTATATGCATGTTATAGTTTTAATGTGCAAGTAGCACCTCCAGGTAGTAGGTGTTTGGAGCTGATCTAGCACCCGGTTGCCAATGTAGCAACATACACATGTCACGCATATTACTGATACTTTGAATATAGTCACAATTTTGGATGTGCGGTTATTTCCCTCTTTAGGGAACACCACTACCTGTTCTTTTCTTGAACCTTTGTGTGCATATACAACCCTCTCAATCTGATACACTGAGATTAGCCGAGCCAGCCAGTGACTCAATGGTGGAGGTGCTGTGTCGAGCCAGACAGTTGCCAAGCACAATCTCGATACCGCCATAGCTAAAAATAAAAACGGAGCTGATGGGAGAGCCGAGGGAAGAGCCTCTTGCTCTTGCTCCTGGACTCCCAGCAAAATCAGTTGGGGGTAACCTTGATCCGCAGGTTTAATTGTGCCTTGAAAAACTGAGATATCAACCCCCATCCTATTATTTAATAGCTTGTATATGTCTCCGATCTTAGGTTTGTGCCTAGCTAGTACATCTACACGTTGACACCTGTTAAACCCTTCCCCAACTCCCCTTTTCTTCCCTATAAAATCCCTAATTTTCAGGAATTTAAAGAATTTGTTATTCCCTAGGGGGAACTTACTTCTCAGATTTTCGTCGTGAAATATATCCGGTAAGAGAGGGTTATCAAAAAGAGGGGTATAGAAACTGAAGCGACCAATCCTGATTTTTTTTCCTAACATTAGTCCATATTCTGAAAGCATATATAAGTGTCTTAAACCTAACCTTTTTAAAATAGCCAAATTCTAATTGCCGGAACAAGGAGCCACAAACTGAAGCTCCAATGGTTAATTCGAAGCATGAGGGAACCGTATTTCGGGATGAGCTCTTCATGAGGCGGATCAAACAGCAGTGGTGTTAATTGTTGTAGTGCCGAGGCCCAGTAGTACAACTGAAGGTTTGGAACGGCCCACCCGCCCCGTTCCCTGGGAAGGGAGAGGAACTTCAGGGCCCTCCGGGGCCTGGCGTATGCCCAGAGAAACTGCCCAATCATACTATCCAAAGCCTTGAACCAAGAATTATCCACCTCAAGGGGTATAGCCCTAAAGAAACACAAAACTCTTGGAAGAAACATCATTTTGATTAAATTGCACCTTCCTATCAGGGAGAGTCTGAGATTATTCCATCTTGACAACTCAACTTTGGTTTTATTAATTAGTGGGCCCAAATTGCCCTGGACCACATCATCGGGATCAGCACTAATATTAATGCCCAGGTATGTTGCATTGGGGGCCACCCGTGTATCCTCAAAGTCAATGTATTCATTTAAAAGTATTTGGGTTTTGTCTCTATTAAGTCTGTATCCCGTGATGTGTCCAAAGCAGTCGGCCTCCTCTTCAATCTCCCTGACTGCTTCACTTGGAGCGGGGGTAACAATCGCAAGATCGTCTGCGTAAGCAAGATTTTTCGTCTCCCAGCCCCTAGTGACCATTGGTGAAATAAAAGCATTACCTTGAATCCGGAGGATTAAAGGGGCTATATAGAGGGCAAATAATAAGGGAGAGCACTGGCAACCCTGGCTTGTCCCCCGCTAGATCTTAACCATCTCCGACTCTCCCCCCATTAGAGAAATTTTAGCAGTTGGATTGATATACAGCATCTTCACCCATGATTTGAAATCCACGCCTAGACCCTTCTTCTCCAATATCACCCACAGATAGGGCCAGGAGACCCTATCAAATGCTTTCTCAGCATCTAATAACAGTGCCATAGGGTCTCCTTGGATTTTGGCCATGTCAAATAGAGTGATTACCCAGCGGATGTGGTCTGTAGTGCCCATTCCCGGGATGAAACCATGTTGAACAGGTGAGACAATTTTTTTGATAACCTTGGATAGTCTTGAGGCTAAAATGTTAGCGAAAAGCTTAGTGTCCGAATTAATTAATGTGATGGGCTGATAGGATCCTAGTTGATTCACTGGTTTTCCCTTTTTAGGGAACACTACCATCCTAGCTGAAGCCCATGAATCAGGAGGAGAGTTACCCTTCTGAATGGACAGAAATACCTGCAGTATAAAATTATTAAGGGTAGAAGCAAAAACTTTGTAAAATTCCCCCGGGATAAAATCCGTCCCAACGGCCTTTCCAGATGCTAATCCTGACACTGCTGCTAAGATTTCTTCAATTTAAATGGGTAGATCTAAGTGCTCCCGATCCTCCCTGCCCAGACTATCCATAGACACTTGATCTAAATATGACTCGATCCCTTCCAGATCCGTTTCCTCCTCAGCATACAGTTTCTGGTAGAATCTTTGGAAGGCGGAGCGTATCCCCTCTGCTTCAGAGATGGGGCCCATCTCATGATCTAAAATTAGTTTGATATCGCTGTATGTTGTCTGCTGTCTAGCGCAAAATGCTAAGTTATACCCCACCTTTTCACTCAATTCATAGGCTTTGTTTTTCCATACCGTGAATTTTTCGGCCGCTTTTTTAGCTGAGATATCCCCTATAGCTGATTTAGCTAATATAACCTGAAGTTGGGCTGCTTCGATGTCAAGGCCCCTGGTAACAGCCTCCACCAGGCCTGCCTCCGCCTGTTCTAGACCCTGGTAGAGTCCCTGCAGAGGGGGTTTCGATTTTTTCTGCCTATTCCAGCTGTATCTCGTAGTTTCCCCACGGATCCCGGCTTTAAAAGTGTCCCACACTACTTCAATGGGAGCAGTCCCTAGATTTTCAGCCATAAATAGCGAAATCCACTCCCTAATATAAGAAATATACTCCTCATCCAACAGCAGAGCCCTTTCAAATGACCATCCCACTTTAGGTTGTAAAGTTGCATGGATATCAAGTTCTAATAATAGGGGGTTATGGTCGGACATCACCCGTTGATATTTAAATATGCGAGAGGCAGAGACCAACCTACTAGAGATAAAAAAGTAGTCTAGGCGTACATGGACCTGATGAGGGGCGGAATAATAGGTCTAGCCTGGGTCTAGTGGCCCATGTAAATTAACCAGCTGAGCCAATGCTCGGAAAACCTTGGGCTTACGCCCTTGATACATTGCAGTCCTTGATAACAAGGCCTCCCTTTTTAGATTAATGTTGAAATTCCCACTTACTACTGAATGCATGGTCCTAGGATGCTTGATTCCGGTCCAGGGAAGACATGGCCTGGCAGTTCGGTCTGGACTGTTCCCATGAGGCACAGGGTCAAGACTGATTTGCATATGGCTATGTCTGAACTGGGGTGGCGTGGTGAAGCAAAATAACGATGGATTAAACCCAGATCTGTGACTGGGGGTGAATGTTTGCCAATGTGCAACATTCCTTCCATCATCTTGTGTGTTTTGCATTTCGCCCTAAGTGGGAGGGTATGCCCAGACGTGGGTCCCGTGCTCACTACGCCACTGGAGTCAAGCTATCCTGGCTGATGAGGGCTGAAAACCCGAAACCGGTCCTAGGATGCTTGATTCCGGTCCAGGGAAGACATGGCCTGGCAGTTCGGTCTGGACTGTTCCCATGAGGCACAGGGTCAAGACTGATTTGCATATGGCTATGTCTGGGGTGGCATGGTGAAGCAAAATAACGATGGATTAAACCCAGATCTGTGACTGGGGGTGAATGTTTGCCAATGTGCAACATTCCGTCCATCATCTTGTGTGTTTTGCATTTCGCCCTAAGTGGGGAGGGTATGCCCAGACGTGGGTCCCGTGCTCACTACGCCACTGGAGTCAAGCTATCCTGGCTGATGAGGGCTGAAAACCCGAAACCGGTCCTAGGATGCTTGATTCCGGTCCAGGGAAGACATGGCCTGGTAGTTCGGTCTGGACTGTTCCCATGAGGCACAGGGTCAAGACTGATTTGCATATGGCTATGTCTGAACTGGGGTGGCGTGGTGAAGCAAAATAACGATGGATTAAACCCAGATCTGTGACTGGGGGTGAATGTTTGCCAATGTGCAACATTCCGTCCATCATCTTGTGTGTTTTGCATTTTGCCCTAAGTGGGGAGGGTATACCCAGACGTGGGTCCCGTGCTCACTACGCCACTGGAGTCAAGCTATCCTGGCTGATGAGGGCTGAAAACCCGAAACCGGTCCTAGGATGCTTGATTCCGGTCCAGGGAAGACATGGCCTGGCAGTTCGGTCTGAACTGTTCCCATGAGGCACAGGGTCAAGACTGATTTGCATATGGCTATGTCTGAACTGGGGTGGCGTGGTGAAGCAAAGTAACGATGGATTAAACCCAGATCTGTGACTGGGGGTGAATGTTTGCCAATGTGCAACATTCCGTCCATCATCTTGTGTGTTTTGCATGGGCCACCCCACCAATTCTATTGGAATTCCAGTCCAATAGTGCAGAATCATCGGTGACAGGACCATATATAGAGCAGAGTGTAAACCCCCCTCCATCATATATGCATTCTGCAATGGCCCATCTCCCGAATTTATCCACCTTAGATCTAATGAATCTAATCTTGCCCTTATGTGCGAGTATCGCCACCCCTCCCGTGCGGGTGCCTTGCAACGTTCTAGAAATAACTTGATATCCAGTAAGTTCCAATAGATGTTTCTGAGACCCTTCCACGTGGGTTTTCTGTATACAGAGTATATCGACTTTTAGATACTGTATATCAATATTAACCCTCTGTCTTTTCCGGAAATTATTTAAGCCACATATATTAACTGAGGCAATTCTTAAGCTAATCATTCTTTAATACAAAGTATAACTTCTTGCAGGTTACCGACCACAAACTCAGCTGATAACCGTGCTTGGATCCCCCTGCCCCCTCCCCCACCTCCCCAATCCCACCCCCTTCCACCCCCCCATTCCGTGAGCAAAAGGGTCAATCCTGACCCTGGTCATGGTGCAAACCCACATGCCGCCACCGCTTCCAGTGCCCCCGCCCCAAACCGCTCGACCCCTAGTCAAACCCAGAAAAAGAAGCCATAGAGAAAGAGAAAAAAGGAAAGGGAAAATGGGAAAAGGAAACATCCAACAACAACGGGGAAAGATCCCCAGCACAATGAGCCTAGAAAGGCCTTATAAGAATCCTCAAGACAAATTTTGAGAGAAGGAAAGATCCCCTAAGGGTTAAAGAACAGTATGATCTAGCACAGTGTTCATTTTATGCCGGAGGTGCGAAAATACAAAAAGGAAGTCTTTTATCAGCCCGGTCCATCTTCGTTAGATATTTCTTTCAAATATTCTTGTGCCTTGACCTCCACGAGAAAGGTCCGGGTGTTTCCCTTGAAGATCACCTTGAGACAGGCCAGATTTAGCAAACATACTTGACATCCAACCTGTTGAAAGGGAGAAAATAGCTGCCAGAGTCTCCACCTCCTCTCGACTGTCACATGGCAAAAGTCCGGGCGGACGAAGAAGGTATGCCCGTCGAATAATCTCTTAGCCTCTGGCCTTGCCTTGTCAAAGATCGCCTGGCGTAGAAGGAAATTACCAAAGTAAACCAGGATGGCTCTTGGATGATCTGGCTGGAAAGTGGAATTTTTCTTGGGAGTCAGGGGAAATCGATGGACCCTTTGAACTTCAGCCTCCCAATCCCATTGGACAAGCTCTGGAAAGGCACCCTTAAGCAGCTCGATCATGAAGTGTCTAATGCCGTTTCCCTCCACGTTTTCTGCGAGGCCAAGAAACCGCAAATTGTTTCTGCGCTGCCGGTTCTTAAAATCCTCAATCTTCCACATCACATATCTGTGTTTCTTGAAGTTTTTGTTTTTTCTCGATTGTTGCCACTGTTGCTTCTGCTGCTGCTATCCGCTCCTCCACTCAGGTGACTCGTTCTGCCATCTCAGAGCAGATTTTGGTGACTTTTCGTACTGCGCCTTGTATCTTCTATGTGGCTAGATGTGCTCTCTTATGTTCAAGCCTTGCCTCCGATTGCATCTGCTTCAGCATAGAGAAGATTGTGTCCAATGTAGGAGCAGGATTCGTGTCAGGTAGTGGAGTCCCTCGTGGTGTACCAGATCTCTCTCCTTCCACATCGCTATAGACCTGACAGGTTGCAGAGTAGTCCCACTTCAACTGTTTGGAGGTGTTAAACTCCGGTCCAGAGTCCTTCTCGCTCCTTCTTGCTCTTTCACTCCGTCTTTTGGAGAGGGAGAGACGTTTTTGTGTTGAGGGTTTCTCCTTTCCCCCACTCTGACTATCCCCCGATGAGTAGGGAGCCGAATCATCATCCGTCATTTCTTCACTGAGGCCTGAGAGATCAGGTCATCAGTCAAAGAATAAACATTTTTGGCCGCTTCAAGGAATCCTCCTACTGCCCCTGGATCCAGAACCATCCCTGGGGGACAGCACTTGTCACCCTTACTCAGTCCATGAACACATAATGCATCAGTCCTGGGTGTCAGACCCTGTGTCCCGGCCCTGGTCCCAGCCCCTGCCGTTTCTCCCATATCTGTGAGGTTTCCCTTTTCCTTTTCCAATACCCCTTGGCACAATGAACCAGCTCCCACTGTCTCTGAAAAAGTACTATGTTCACCTGTCTCTGGTGTAGCCGGGGGGAGAGGGGCAGCGGGAAGTACAGGGGGGGAGGACTTACCCTGCTCCTTCAGGTGTAGTCCAATGCGCTTCCCAGAGAAGATCTCTGGAATTGATGGTTGCCTTTCTTTCTCTAGAAAAGCTAGTGTTCCTTGATTTTTTGACACTGCATCCGTTTTCAGCCCCTCTTTGCCATTGAGGGGCCTCCCAAATGAGGCGGCAGCTCCAGTTATCTCCTCTGCCTTGCGCGCTGTCAGCCTCTTGCTGTGCGAGGCTGTGCGAGCAGGCAGTACAGACAGGGCGGCTGGGCCCCCAGGAGCTCTGCCCGCTCCTTCAGAGGTTTTCTGGCTTTCAGGGGTATTCCAAGGCTCCACAGTGAACGAGGCGGTCAGGGCTGGACAAGATCGATGCTGCCGAAATACGCCGCTCTCCAGGCGTTTCTGCCTGAAGCCAGCAGCCTGAGCGCGTAGTCCAGGTGGCAAAGGAGCTGCACACCGGCACGCTCGAAAAATGCGGTGAGTGTCTGCATCGGCGCCGGCAGCTCAGAGTGGGGAGAAGGAAGCGCTTACTGGCGAGTTAGGCGGCAGCCATCTTGCTCCGAAATCGCTCTTCATGATGATATCTTTCTGATGTACTCATGCTATGTTTTTTTTGCAGGCGGGAGGGTGGGTGGGGCTGCTCTACTCACGGAGCAGGGCAGGGGCAGAGTGGTATGCCCACTCAAGTGCACAATGACTGTTTGGTCTGCCCTCTCAGGCCGCCCAAAGCAGTCATGCGCACATCCCTGTTCGCAATGCAGGTTGCATTACAGCCTGCATGGAGAACATGCCCACCCCTCCAGCACCTGGATGAACGCCTTGTCATGGCGGTCAAGAACAATCACAACGCCGCATTGCAGCGTTGTGATTGGCTTAGGGGAGGGAGCCTGGATGCTTGCTTCCTGTTCCTGGAAGCAGACTCAGGAGTGCAGGAGCACAGTTGACGTGGGACCTGGCCTCGAGGTAAGAATTTTGTTTAAATATATTTACAACCCCCACTCCCCCTCCCCCACCACCTCCAGTGTCCTTTCCTGCGTTTCCCGCCTCCCAGCTGTCCAGTCACCCCCGCAGCACTACATAATGGCGGCCGCTGTGCGGTCATGCGCAGCGGGCGTGCCACTGGTGCACCAATGGCAAGCCCGTCTGCATCCAGCCGCCCCTGGACCGCGCCCAGCACCAAGGATCCTACCTCTCGGACACTCCACCGCTATGATGCCAGCACCCTCCTCGCCATCAACCCTGGACGTCACATCACCTGCCATCGAGCAACACTGTAGAATTCTCTTGCACCCTGCGCCTGTCGTAACTGCAAACACACCTTCTGCCACATCAGCACACCAGCGCCTCCTGCCGCCCACCGACCAACAGCGCAGCCGACCGGTTCAACTGCATCCTCCTCAACGTGCGGTCCCTCCACAAACACGCAACAGAAATCTGGGACCTCCTCAACGCCACCTCTTCAGATATCGCCTTCTTCATGGAAACCTAGACCAACCTCTGCTCCGGACTGGACATCGCCATCACCATCCAAGACGGCTACAAATTCACCCGCATGGACCACCCCGAGCGGCCAGGAGGAGGCATTGCCATTGTCTAAAAAAGGCACACTCCGACTGACCATGCACTCTAATGACCCGACGATGACCATGGAACACCTCCACTTCCAGATCTAGACCAACCCCAACCCCACCCTCCGGGCACCCTCATCTAGAGGTCCCCTGGGCCATGAACCCCCATTCACCGATGCCATTGTAGACCTCATCGCACCCCAGGCTCTCCCATCCACGACTACATCCTACTCGGAGACCTCAAGTTCCACCTGGACAACCCCAGTGACAAGAACACCACCCCCCTCCTGGGTAACCTCGCCAACATCGGACTCAAGCAGCTAGTCACCGCACCAACCCACATGACACACGCTCGAGCCCGTCTTCTCCACCAGCGGGAACTTCAACTACAGCCACACTACAGGACTCTCCTGTACTGACCATCATTGTTTACATCACATCTTCACCCACTGTACACCATTGCCTTCATCATTGCCCACCCCCCGTTGCAGCTGGATCAAGGCCACCAAAGAACTTCCTGTCAACTCCCTCAGCACCACCACTCCGCCAACGCTTACAGACGACAACACCGCAGCGCGCAACTACCACCGATGGATCTCCAACTGCGCCAACACCCTGGCAACCCTCAAGAAAAGACCAGGCAAACAACACTCCAAGAAGGCCAACTGGTTCACTCCTGCCCTCCACTAGTCCAGCCCCACATGCAGAAGTCTCGAGAAGAGATGGAGCGCAAACATCAATCAACCCCGCAACACAGTCAACCTTGCAATGGCGCAAGGGTGCCTGCGTTGGCGCATGGCAGCCATTGTGCGCCAACGTAGGGGAAAAAGACAGGGTGGCTTATTTATGAGCCCTTTCTGACAGTTTTCTTGATGTACTTGCAGCGTGATTCTTGCACCACATTGCTCCGTATTTGCAAAGTGACGCATCTAGGCATATGCGTGACCTTGTGGAGCCCTGTGCCACATTATACCTGCATCAGGTATGATGTATGCAGAGTGGGCATTCCCACACAACAAAGCCTCATAGGAGTGGCGCAGTGAAATCCATCAGATTTCACTGCAACTAGTGTAGGACGCCACTGCGTCAGTACCTTACGCCTGCCTCATGACAGGCGTAAGGGTGACGCAGTGCCCCAGAGATAGGCTGGCCCCATGCATTGCTGGAGTTGCGTCATGCTTGTGACACAACTGGTGCAATGCGTGACTTTAGCGCTGACAGATACGTCAGGATTCCAGACGTATCTGTCATTAATTGCGACATGGAGTGCCGTACAGTGAATACAGCGCATCCATGGTGTCACAAGAAGGGCGTAGTGAAAAGAGTTGCAACGCTGTTTTGTCGCAGCAATGCAACACTTTTCATGAATGAGGCCCAGGAATGCCCCCTATCTTATTGATGGTGCGCATTCCTGCCCTGTAGTTTTGTCGCAGGGCAGCGCAGCAATATTCCTTGCAGTGCTGTTCAGCACCAAAACCTTTTAAAATGAGGCGCCAAGTGTTTGCACCATTTTTAAGAGCAGCTATTTTCTGGTCTTAAAAACTGCCTCTAACTGGAGTTAGAGGCAGTTTTTGGGTTTGGCACCATACAAGGAATTCCTTGTAAATATTGCGAAGTGGGGTTAGCTGCAGTTTTTGCACGGGAACGCCCACCTTGCATCTCGTTTTTGTTAAGTCCCGCTACCAGAAGTGGCGATCTTAAAAATTCACGTTAACACCGTAAGAGTGCAGCTAACTGCAGTTAGCGGCAACTTGTAAATACGGCGATTAAAAAAAATGCTGCCGTAAGGTCAAAAAATTGATGCTGCGGCGGCGTTAAGTCCTTGTACATATGCCCCTTTGTGTCTGTGTAATTTACAACACGTACACATCTTCTTCACAGCACTATTTATCACTAGTGTTTGTACTTTGAAGACGTCGCAGGCTGGTCTCTTCCTCTGATGTTTACAATCTAACATGTGGTCGAGAAGGCCATTGATCAGGGTTGCAGCTTCCCTTCTTTGCACAGCCTGGTGCGGTGCAGGTAAGGTGTTTTCTTTCCTCCAGCATTTGGGTTCTGTGCAGTGTACACATTCGAGCATTTTCACAATATTTCTTTACACAGCTCATACTGAGGCTCAATGGGCAGTGGAGCACTTAAAACAAAACACAGGATTCTGTGACATCAT
The DNA here is from genome assembly GCA_963921515.1 of Calotriton arnoldi. Taxonomy (NCBI): domain Eukaryota; kingdom Metazoa; phylum Chordata; class Amphibia; order Caudata; family Salamandridae; genus Calotriton; species Calotriton arnoldi. Next base: position 469,203 of record CAWUFW010011425.1, on the reverse strand, counting down.
ATGTTTATTACAAATGCATGGCGGACATTTACAACTGTAGGCATATTGTAAACTCTAGAGCTTATGCACCACAGCCTAAACCGCTTAAATACCCAATTTAAACACACTAGATTTAGTGACTTTAGAAAGAGGGAAGGCTTGTCTCGATCCGAACTCATGAGCAGCAAAGCTCATCTTTCAGTTTGTGTTCACCCACTGAACCAGCCTGCAGGAACCGTTCTGTAGATACCGCTTGATATGTCTCTCTACCTCGGTGAGCCCAGAGTACATGATCTGATGAGCGCACTGTACAGCTGTTAATATTTTTATTAGGTCAAGCCTACAGACAGATCGTGAACTTAAAGTATTTGTGAACAAGTAATGTTGGTTCAGGGCTGAACATAAAAACCCAACTCGTATCTATTGCTCTGATCCTACTATTTAAAAGGCCTATGGTTTTTAATGGCACCTCAACTCATGGGATGGCTTCTGTCCTGAATCAATCATGCAACAATCTGAATGCCTGTGTTCCACCCATAACATTTATTTCAAATGGATTTTTTTAGACAACTTCATAGCCAAAGGGTCCTTATTATGCTGTTATTCAGAACTATTCATCCATAAGATGTGTGCGATTAAATTTCACAATTCCATCACACACCTCGTAGAACAGGCTTCCTCACTTATAATGCTAGATTCTTTGAATTTGGCCCGATTTGTACTAACGCTTGTGGTGTGTGCTGTGTAATATGCATTTAACATATTTGGAAAGGCCCAAAAACTTTAACATGCACTACCCCCATAGCTCTCAGGTTGCCAAATTCTATTCTTTCTTCAGCACTAGCGGCTCCCAAAAGCTTTTCAAAATAACAAAGGGGTACTTCATTTTTTTTTGTAAAATATTTTTATTGAAGTTTCTCAACAAACAACACAACTGATGGCAATCAGTGATCATGTCCAAAAAATATGTGCTTGGGGTAATGTCAATTGTACAGATTGTTCCCAGCTCTGGTCTGGGAAGGTGCGCTCCTGCTCCCTACGCCCCTTCTACTCGTGCTGTCGTTCAATAGTATCTGCATTTCACTGGTACAGCGGAGCCGTTTAACCCTCCCAGTTCACACATCGCACAGTCCCTCAGCCGAATCCTAAACCAGTTGCCAATCAGCCCCCTCCCTGTCCCATCCCCCCCTGCCGCTGGTGTGTTCCTCAATACCATGTCGAATAAGTGTAACCTCAATACAAAGTTGGTCAGGGGCCAACATCTCTCTGCTCTTCTCCCTCAGGGGCGCTGGTCCCGTCGGTCAGAGCTCCCTCATTACCAGCCTCAAGGACTCTCAGTGGCTCCCCTCCTGCTCAGTGGCTCTTGGTGAATCCGCCAGGCCTTCCCCTGATTCCTCGTCCGAGTCCGGATCAGGCTGCAGTAGTCGCGCGACCAGGGCCTCCCACGCCTTTGCTGTTTCCAGTGCCTTATCATTATTGGTTCTCCTAGCTAGTTGAAACCGAACCACACTCTCACTGGCTGCCCACTTGAGGAATTCGGCCTTCCAGCCGTCAACCGTGGGGCCCCTCTTAGATTTCCAATTCTTCGTCAGTTCCCTTTGGCCAGAACCAACCCCAGGTCTATGAACCGGCCTGTGAGTTTCGTGCGAGCTGTGCGAGGAAACCAGTGCAAAATGCATACCCCCATTTCCGGGTCTAGCTGCCTGTCGGTCACCCCACACAAAGTCTCTACCACTTCCTCCCAGTAGGATCCTAGCTGCGGGCAACTCCACATCATGTGCGCGAATTCTGCCTCCTCTGAATTACAGCGAGGGCACCGAGCCGGGTCCACATTAAAATATGTATTTATTCTCGCCGGAGTGAGGTACGCCCGATGCAGTACATAGAAATGGATAAGCTGGAATCTAGCGTTACGCGTACTCTTCCACGCCCCCTCCACTATTCTGGACCAGGTCGTTTCAGGGATCTCCCTTCCCAAGTCTGCCTCCCATTTCTGCTGTAGCTGGGTCAGGGGCTGCAGCCCCTCTTCCATCAACCGCCTGTAAAGGCACGTTATGGCCTTGAAGGTCCCTGCCGCCATCATTACGTATTGGCATGTTAATGACGTCTGAGGCTCAGACAGCCCCCTACCCCAATAGCGTTGGATCGCCGACACCAGTGCAGTATGTAGTAGAAAATCACCCCTGGGAAGGTCATATCTGTCCTGCAGCGCTCGGTAAGGCAACAGAGCTCCCTCCTCATAAAGGTCCCCCAGCACATGCACCCCACGTTCCTCCCACCTAGCCAGCGCGGACCAGTCTCCACCGTGTGGTAGGGCTGTGCACATCCCTAACGGGATCTCTGGCGCGTACGGTCGATGGGCCCCAGTCCTCCGGTGACTACGAATCCAACACGATCGCAGCGTCCTCTCTTCGTGTGTCAACGGTCCAAGCCTCAGCCGCCGGCCCAGCACAACAAATGCTAGGATATGGCGTGGGATCCACTGGCCCATTGGGCCCTCCGGGCCCCGGTACTCCCTAGCTATTGCCTGGGTAAACCACTGCAGCTGAGCCGCCAGGTAATACAGTTCAAAGTCTGGGACCGCCCATCCCCCCTCAGCCCGAGGCCGCATCAGCGTGATCAGCGCCACCCGCCGTCTACTATTTCCCCAGAGAAACCCCCCTATCATTACTCGAAGCGTCCTGAAGATCGAGCTCGGAATACAAACCGGCAATGTCCTAAAATAGTATAGCAACCGAGGCAGCACCACCATCTTCAAGAGCGCCACCCGGCCCGCCACTGACACTGGTAGCGTGCTCCAGAATGTCATGTTCCCCTTAATCCCTCTCAACGCCCTCCCCACATTACCCTCCATTAGGTCCTCCTGCTTATGATATATGTGGGTTCCAAGGTAAGACAAACAGTGAGGCTCCCACCGTGCGCCTCCCAGGTGAGGCGGGCACGCCATCTCCTGGTGTACTGGGAACAGGCAAGTTTTTGCCCAGCTTATCCGAAGCCCCGAGACCTCGCCAAACCTACGCAGCAATGACGTCGCTCCCTGTAGGGCCTCTGCCGTATTAGCCAGGAACATAAGCAGATCATCGGCATAGAGAGAGATGTAGTGCACGTCCTCGCGGAGCCTTAGTCCTGTATAGAGGTCCCCTGATCTCGCGTATGCAGCTAGCGGCTCTATTGCGAAGGCGAACAGAAGTGGAGATAGCGAGCAGCCCTGGCGCGTTCCCCGCCCCACCTCGCATGCCAAAGAAACCGTCGCCCCGGTCCGCACTCGGGCCGTCGCCGATCTGTAGAGGATCCGAGCCCATAAAGGGGTACTTCATGCTATACGAAATACTACAGAAAAGCACACCTCAGAGTTTTTCATATTTTATTAAGGTGAGGAGGGTATATTTATCGCATAGGTAAAACATATTAACATTTATATGCCAATAGTTCCAACTTCAACAAATGCGAGCCCTATTGATTTCCAATGCTTGTTTTTATTGCACCTCTACTACAGTCCTGCAAGAGCCAACAGCTGCAGGCCAGAGGAGGGGTGGCGGGGCTGGGGCTCGCTCAAGTAACACGGTCATTCATGTATGTGCACCTGCCGATGAATGTCAGAAATGGCCTCAGTGCACATACAACATACTAATGAAGTGGTCAGCGGTGCATGAAACACACTCTCCCAAAGCGCCTGACTGTTGATGGCCTTTGTAGCTCTGAAGAGGAACTAATGTCAGTAAATCGGTCCATTTTCACTCTGGTCCATTGTTTTATAGAGACAGCCAATCATTGCAGGATGCGTCCTTGCGATGCACGGTAAAGATGCGGCACTTCTGGGAAGAGAAGACCCCAATTTGTTCATTTGTCTTGTCTCTGTTATACACTGAGCGCCGCAATGCTTAGAATTTCAGAATTGAAGTTTCTTTGTTCACGGGTCAGTAACTGAGGGGCCACGAGCAGCCCCCTCTGCACTCCCTCGAGTCACTTCGAAAAGACGGTGATTTCTTGCTTGGGCGGCCGCTAAAGCCCAGTGAGGTTCTTTTAAGCAAAAGACGATCCTGATCGCACGCACACAGAACTTTAAAAAAACAAGCATTGGCAAAGCCAATATGTTTCTGAGAGCTATAGGCGTTGACAATGTGCATTCGTGTATATCGATAAAAAGAGCCCAATCTCAGAGCCCTACACAAATGCATTTACATTGCCAACGCCTATGGATTTCGGATTGCCGGGACCTATTGACTTTGCCAATACTTGTTCTTTTAATTCTCTCTAACAGACTGACTTAATTACAGTCGACAAATGTTGATGTTCCAATCATTATTAATCTTAAACCTTCTTGTCTCAAAGCTCTGGCCGGTCGAGGGACTGTTCCAGCCATTGCCCAGCAGATGGCGCCATTTGCCTCCTGATAGCCAACAAAGTCACACGGCACAGACGTGTTTCCTCTTCCGGGGCAGAGGAGGCAGAGCCAGCACCAGCCACAAACGTGAGTCCTCCTGGCAGCATCCTCTTTATCAAATGGACTGCAGAGCAGGAATCGGTTTACCCCATAGAGATCGCCTCACACCCAAATCTGCCCCTGCCCCAAGAGGAGAGAGCTTCTGCTCAGGTAGGAGATTGTCAGCACCTTCTGCTGTGTTTGTAAAAATAGACTGAATAATCCTGGAGGGAATCTCTGCCTGGAGCCGGGCTGAGCTGGGCTCTTCTATCCGGGGGCCCTGGGGGGCTTTCCTTCCGGCCCTGGGGGTGTTTGTGGGCATCATTGATGTTAAAGAAGGGATCTGTTCACGATGCACTGCATTTAACTGCACTGTGAGAAATCAGCGCACCCAGTACTGCATCTTACTGCACTGAGGAATATGTGCACACTGCACTGTATCTTACTGCAATATAAGGCATCAGTGCAAAAAGTACTGCATCTTACTGCACTAAGGAATCTGTGCGCACTGCCCAGTGAAGAATCGGGGCATGCTGCATTGCATCTTGCTGCACATGACAAATGTTCACACTACACTGCATCTTACTGCATTGAGGAATCTGTGCACTGCACTGCATCTTACTGCACTGTGAGGAATCGGTGCATGTTGCACTGCATCTTGCTGCACTATGACAAATGTTCACACTACACTGCATCTTACTGCGCCGAGGAGTCTGTCCATGCTGCACTGCATCTTACTGCACTGTAAGAAATCTGTGCACTGCATCTTACTGCACTATGAGGAATCCATGCTCTTTTCATTACATCTTTACTGCACTGTGAAGAATCTGCGCACACTGTACTGCATTTTACTGCACTATTTGTTTTTAAAAAACAGACTTTTATCAGTAGCACACCAGGTCAGTGCATTCAATTACACTAAAGTAACAACAACCTAATATTTCCCCCTTCACCCCCCACACAACCCCCACGAGCTGCGTTGTATACGGTCCCATGATTCAGTAGGCTATTCATTAGGTCTGAGGAGTGAGGGCCGCGAGATCTTCTGGTCGCTCCCATATTAAAAACACCCTCTCTCACAGGAACACTGGGTTGGGCATTCCCAACCCCAGAGATGGCGCTGCTGTGTAAGGGTACGGTTCCCTCATACATTTCCCCAAACTCTACCATGCACAAGACGTCTCTATGGAGGCCCAGCCCCTCCTGGCTTCCTGGAATAGGACTCCACCTTCATGACTGGCCCAGCTGTCCAGTTCCTTGTGGCAAGTGCCTTCTCTGGCCCCCGACATGCTTTCCAATTTTGAGTGATCTCTCGCTTCGCCAGGACCATGGCCAGGTCAATAAACCTATTAGTTACTTTAGTTGTGGCTGGGTGTGGGGAACCAGTGCAACAGACACAGTCCAGGCGAGCGCAGGACCTCTCTCTGAGTGATATCAGCCACATAGTTCATGATCCCCTTCCATTGTTCAGCTGAGGGGCAGGCCCACAACATATGGTGGACATCTGCTCCAGCTAATCCACACCTACGCCAAGACGCTCCCGCTGCAGGAAATAATTTGTTAATTCTGCCCAGAGAGAGGTACACCCTGGGAAGGACATAGAAATGTATCAATTTAAATCTAGAGTTTCTTGAAACATTTTGGGGTATGCTCCAGGATCTTCCCCCAATCACCCTCTGGAACCAGGACTCCTAAGTCCTCCTCCCACTGCTCACAGAGCCTGTCTAGAGGCTTCATTATATCTGCTGTGAGGACCCTGTAGAAGCAGAAGACCACCTTAAACACTCCGGAGGTCTTACAGATAAACTGATAGCTTTGGTATGTAGTTGGTTCTGCCAGATCTGCCCCGCCCCCGGACTTCCTCAAGGCTTGCACCACTGCTCTGTGTAGCAAGAAGTGCCCCTGCGGGATACCAAACTCTTCTTGCTATTCTTCAAATGAAATCAACACCGGAGCTCGGAACAAATCTCCCACCGTGTGATGCCAGCCTCCACCCACCCTGCAAGCCCTCTCCAGCTCCCCCATGGGGCAGTACTTCTAAGATTGATAGTGGCATCTCCAGAGAATAAGGGCACCGGATGCGGGCTCTGCATCTCACTGCACTATGAGGAATCTGTGCACACTGCACTGCATCTTCCTGCACTATGAGCAATCTGTGCACACTGCACTGCATCTTCCTGCACTATGAGCAATCTGTGCACACTGCACTGCATCTTACTGCACTATGAGTAATCTGTGCACTCTGCACTGCATCTTACTGCCCTATGAGGAATCTGGTCCTTTGCACTGCATGTTACTGCACTATGAGAAATCTGTGCTCACTCAAATGCTTTTACTGCACTATGAGAGATCTATGCACACTGCACTGCACCTCACTGCACTATGAAAAATCTGTGCACACTGCCCTGCTGTTTACTGCACTATAAGGATTCTGTTCATGCTGCAGTGTTGTTTACTACATGATGAAAGATTTGTACACATTGCACTGCTTTTTACTGCTATGGTAAATCTGTGCACAGTAAACAGAAGTTTTTGCGCACTGTGCTTCTTTTTTATCACACTGTTCTATTTGGTTTTCAAAATGCTGATGAGGAACTGGTACACAGTTAGAACCAAAGAACAGGACTTTGTGAATCTTTATGATATAAGCATGCATTAAATGTAAAACATGTTTCTTGCCTGCTGCTTTATAAACATTTGGGTGTGCTTTCAAATTATCTAGATGGTTTTAAGTTCTTTGTGAGTATAACTCCCAAACAAAAAAAAAATTGAACCCCTTCTAAATTAAACCCACTGAACGAATGGAATTCTTTTGGGGTATTTACTAAAAAATATAATTTTACTTTTTGAAGTAATCATTTTTGAAAAGTGAGTATTGGAGTACACATTTAGGTAATTCAGACAATCAGTGTCTGATTTATTATTATTTAATTGTCAGTGTATAATAAAGAATTTAATTCTCTGCGGGTCAGTAATTTGCAGTCAATAGTAAATGTAACCAACAGGTATTCCTATTTAATCCATTTTCAGTACTGATCTCACAATTACACCTTGTTTAGAGTCTGTAAGGATCTTAGCCCATGTATTGCTATAAAAGGCACTAAGGATCCCTAATACGTTTTTGGAGATCGTTAACTTAGCCAATTTGCACCATAGAATGGAGCTGTATACCTTATCGAAAGCAGTGGTGAAATCAATAAACGCTTTATAAATCTGTTGTTTTTTGCCTCCTACATATTGTTCTGTTATTGAACGAATGGAAGATGGGTTATCCAAGCTGGATTGTTTATCATGCAAAGCCACTTATTTGAGGTGGATAACATTATTGGCAGTGATCCAGTTTTGAAGGTGTCCCAAAACTGCTGTAGAATGTATCTAGAAGTGCAATTTGTCTATAATTTGAGGACTGTTGGAGATGCTCCGTTTTAGGTCTCACCTACCAGACAGCTTTTAGTTCTCTGGTATACGAAAGCCTTTTGTGAAAGATACCAAAAACCTACAGTGGGCTTTGGCCCAACCCCTTGCCTACTATTGGTTGCTTTCGTTGTCAGTTTTCTTTGCTTACTTTTTAATCAGTGGCTTTCCTTGTTCATCTTGTGTTTATCCCTTCCCTTCATCTGTTTGCCCATCCCCTGGAGCATAGTCTTTTTATCACGGTTTTGAATGGATGACATGTATTCTTCCACTGCTCACTTTTAGGGAATTGTTTTTTTCTTTTGTTTTAGGTCGAGCCTGGCAGCGCCCATGCGCTGTCTGCAAGGCTTGTTGTATTTACTAAAAGGACTGTGATCCCGCCTCCTGCTTGCCATAGGTTCACTCCAGCGTCGCTCTTCTTTGCTGCTTCCTAACTTGTTTGTGCAGCCGATACCTCACTTCCGTTTAAGGCAGAGGAGCACCGGCCAAGTACAGTTTCCTTACGCTTGCATTCTTTATCTGTTATTATGGAAGAACTCTTTTGATATTGTTGCTTTTCACCCATCACTGCTTGTTATTATTAGTTTCTTTCCAACCAGCCACTGGTTTCGGAATGTTCCCTTTGAACTTCCAAAATGTATGTTGGGCTGCAAAGGCTTTCTCTTCTCTTTTTTATATTTTATTAGCATTTATGCTTCTCAAGGCCGCTGCATTTTGTTTTCATTGGCAACGCAGCACCCACGTCACAATCGCTGTGCTTTATCTAGTTTTTTAATTAATTGTAAAGAGACTTCCACACTCAGAGCTGCACCCGTTTCACCAGTGCCGCGCTTTACTTGTTTTTCTTTTAACTACAGCTGGTTTTCCAGCAAAATGGCAGCCGCTACCTCCGAGGCTCTTGCGGTGCCCGCTTTACACCCTCCATGCTTGTCTTGTGTTTCTTTTTGTGCCGGGGACAGGAACTCAGCATAACATGCGCATTGTTTTGGGGAGGAAGGTGGTACCCCAAGATAACAGCTTCTCTGCCTTTTGTGCGGCAGAGACGAGGACTAGGTTAGCAGATAGAGCACTTGTTTTTAATGCACTTCGACTACTGGTGGTAACGGAAGGTGTGTTCTTTGTGCACTCTTTAGTACCCTTTGATGATCGAACGGTTTACTGGATAGGAAGAAAGGAAACACAGGAAGCGGCTCAATCAGTGAGGCTCTGTGGCCAGCAGTCATCTGCTGCATCTCTCTGGGGCTAGTGTGTGCGCTGCATGTCCTGGTGCCTCCCTCTGACAATCCGGGGACAGTGGCACAGCTTCTGGCTGAGATCGAGGTATGCTGGTAGCAGCACGTACTGCCCTGAGATGAGATTTTTCGTTTTCTTAGTTCATGCACCCTACCCCTTTTTGTCTACTGAATCCCACCTTTTCGTATCCCGACTTGTTTCAACTTGTTGAAAGCTTTCTTTTGTTTAAAGTCCTGTCCTGTCTACAGCGCTGGCATTCCTGGCTGGGAAGGCATCATGTGTTTTCCAACTGCTTCCTGTGGCTCGTCGTTGCCTTCAACTTTTATTTTTCAAACTGAACGCAGTATTCTTTTCATGCATAGTTTTGCGTGCTAAGAGCCGACACATGGGTGTGAGCGAGAAACTGAACATTTGCTTCATTCTCTGAATGAAAGTTAAAAAATGTAAGGTAGCTAAAATAACTGGCTGTTTAAAATTTTAAATTCAAATGGAAAGCCGCCGGGAACAAAATCGACCAGGTTAGCACCTACAAATATCTAGGGGTGGAAATTGACTCAAGATTAAACTTCTAAAAGTATCTCGCTCAACGAAGGGCTTTAGCAAATAAGCTATTTTTCGCCCTCATACTAATAAAAAAAAAAAGAAGGGGAGCTTGTCTCAGTCATACCTACTGCAAATCATTGGAGCCAAATTCTTACCATCATTGACATATGGCTCAGAACTCCTTAGGGGCAAAGATGTAACAACTCTTAACATTCTACAGTCCGTTTTGTTCAAAAGCATCTACCGCATACCACAACACACCTGCCAAGCTCAAGTGCGCCTGGAATTTGGGCTCATGCATTAGCTCTCGGTGAGAATGGCTGCCTTAATCAAATTGTGCTGGAAGATGAGAGCCGCCTCACCTGAGTCCTTGGCTGCTTTGTGTTGGTCCGAAATGGAAAGCCAGCACACGATCAAAAACAACTGGCCAATGGTGCTTCGCTAAGCTTTGACATCCCTCAACCTACATGAGGCTTGGGAGTTAAACATTGGCCCCGCAGCATTCATAAAGATCGCTAACAAAGCTGCCAAGCTGAAATCTGGTCTCTTGATAAAGCGGAAATGGCAGGAAAAAAACACAGCTGGACAGTCCTACAATCGTATAGCGCCTGGGGGCCCCAATCATACCTCACGTGTCACATCTCTCAAACTATTCAGCATTTTTACTTAATAACACGAATGGGAGCCTTTCCTTCAAAAGGCTAGGTTCCGCCCTGAGAACAAAGATGGTCAAACTCTCTTTGCTGACTCTGCGGTCGATTTGATGAAAACCTACTACACTTTCTGTGCATCTGCCCTGCCGTAAACCACTTAAGACAGAAATTACTCTGCCCCGCCTTTTGGGCCCTTAAGATAAGATCATGCTGTATCGCAGTACTGACATTATTGAAAAACAAATCAATTCAGCTCTCTTGTAGGGCCGCCAAGTTCCTACTACAAGTGAACAAACTATTAATGTCAACTCGGTTGATAAATAATGGCCGTTGCGGGGCAGGGAATTTTTAGATCAAGTTTTTAGCACTAGTCAGCTGAACTGTGCCCTTACATTCCATCATCATTTAAAAACCTTGCCATCAATCAGGTGGCCCCAGCACCCACATTTACTCCTGTTAAACTCATCTTTGCCAAGGCTACAAATAATCCGACGTGCACCAAGCATAAATCAGAAAATCCTACGGGAGCACTCGCGCACAGAGCACTTTATGGACTATTGTTTTAATAACCATTGTTTTTGCACTGTCAAAAATTTTAAATATTTATTCTTTTTTAATCTATAATGTTCTCTCTTAGAAACATTTCTTACTCCATATTTTGTATGGCTTAAAATTGCAATGATTTGAATTAATCTGCAAATAAAAATACTTACCACAACTGGCTGTTTCATTTATTGCCTCTGTGGCTCACGCGACAGCCCACAGACGCACAGCTCCCCCAAAATGCAAAACGAAGTTTTGCCAAGAATAAGTGTATTTTCACAGAGGTGTAACAGCCCACGCACAGAAGTATTTATTTTGCTTATTTTTGCGTTTTTTGTACACCGTGGACTTGCCCCAAAGGCATCAGCGCGCCTTACAAGAGAGCAGGAAAAAATTCTCCTTAACAAACATAAAAAAACAACCTATTAACAACTGGAAAACATGGAACAAACACTTCATACCAGCAAGGAAGTTTGCAGCAAGTAAACAATATGCACAACCGACACCAACTCAAAATTTCTTTGCGTGTTTTTGTTGCATTTTTCCTGAGTGGCGTGCCCTTAGTTCACTTCTAAGCTGTGCCTGTTCCCATTTCCAGTGTATTTTTTGTTCGGTGAAGTACTGGGGGCAGTTTGCACCCCAATCTTTTTCAGCCTCCAAGTTCACAAAACACGTGCACCCTGCAATTTATAACACCCACATTGTTTTCTCTCGTGTTGTTTCAGAACCTAAGTGGCATCTACTGTCTAGAAAGTGACCACGTGTGAAAAGCCTTGAATATTTGTCCTCGATCGCGCACAGCAACTGACCCTATTTAAAAGGCTGTGTACCTAGTCTGTGTTCATGCTTTCCAACGTTTTACGCTGTCCCTATTAAAACAGCGCGATGGCCGAGTAAATTCGATGCACCCCCATCTGTATATTAATGGACGTACATGCCCTCGCTGTGCGTGCTCCAGAGGTTGGCATGTGTGCACATGCGTTGCCACCTTTAAGGCAGACCGATTGGTTTTGCTAACATCCTGTTTTTTTTGTGTTCAAACCTTTATTCTGCATAAAGCAATGCGTCTAACACTGGGACTTGAGTCAGCTAAATTCTTGCTGCATGCATAATGTGCGGAGCTTGTGGCAAGAACCCGAAGCATCTTGAACCTCCCAATCTCTGACTCAGTTGGCCACTGGTACTGAAATCAACATCTGGAAAGCTCCACCTTCACATACAGCAGCTCCACCCAACCTCCTGTCTTTTAGCAAACTACTGAAAACACCGTCTTTTTCCCTCCACTAATTTGTCTCTGAAGTTCCCCTCATCTTCCCTGGCAGATACCCTTATCATGTTATTTCAAAGGTTCCTGTTTCTTGTAAAGTACACTATTAGCGCAGAGGTGAAGTCGCAAATAAAAACTGCCCACGACTATCACTTCTGCACAGATGAAGGAAAGTTTGGAGAGTGCATTTGAGCCACAAGGCCGCCTTTATTTGCACTTGGAGACGCCTTTGCATAGCTGTATTTCAAAGCAAAGGCAGGGTAGTTCTTCTCAGTCAGGTGGGAGTGTTCAGCGCTACTAGCATTTCAAGCAATTTATAAAGTTACATATAAATCAGTCTTCACAATTCATTCTGGTCTATGCAGTCATTAAATAGTGTTCATATTCACAATTAATCAAGTGTTTGCTACCCAGTGTTGGTTTAGCAAATGATGTGTATTCTTGGACGCGTGATCCATGCTAGCTAGCATTGACCTGATACTTGGCGACCTTCTGTTCTGTCTTTCCATGCTGAATGCTAAAAAAAGTCAAGTAACAAATACTACTGGGTCAGTGTCACTTTCTACATAATGCTGGACTTTTCGACTTGGTTAAAGTGACATGGCCCACTTATCCCATTGTCCCGCAGACGACACAAACACTGGACATAATGCTCACCTGTGGCGCTGGACGCAGACTCATCTCTCTCCTATATAGTGCCATGAGGGTCGACTCAACGGGCCCCCCACCCAGGGCACATGCGGCATGGGACGCGGACATGACAGAGCCCGTAGGTGAAAAGACGTGGAAAGCAATAAGTGCACTCACGCATACGGTATCCTGCAAAGCACTCTTCAAGTTGATACACTACAACTACCTACACCGCACATACATGACGCCAGTGAGGATGCACCGCATTGACCCGGACCGCCTAGATGCTTGTCCACGGAGTGGTGAAGGAGGGGCAGATTTTTTGCACTTAGCATGGGGGTGTCCTGGGGTATACCAATTCTGGGCTCGGGTGGTGGAGGTGGTGCAGAGGGACACAGGCTTTCAGGTGGAGATGTCACCACTGCACTGCATACTGGGACACATACGAAACCCAAAAAGTGCAAGATGTCACACAAACTCTTGCAACTACTCCTAGTGTTGGCAAAGCGCAGGGTTGCAATAACGTGGATGGGGAAGCGTACTCCCGAGCTGGAGGCGTGGATCAGGGATGTGCATGAATGGACACTGGTAGAAGAAGCCCACATGAAAGTCAGTCGAAGGGATGAAAAATTGGAAGAGGATCTCAGAACGTGGAGGGAGTTGTGTAACGCGTTCTTGAACCCTGGTACAAAAGCGAGTGGTCAGTATGAGTCGGATGTGAGTGAGGGCACAACCGAGGGGGAGAAGGATTGATATATCTGACAATACAACAGTGAGCTCTTTGACATATGATAACTTGTAATGCCATAAGTAAGAATGTCCTGCTCGTACATCTGTGCTCTGCCATAAATTTCACCTGTTTGCACTGGTCGTAAATGTACACCTGCTGTGACATTGTTATAAAGGATACATAAAGGTTATAAAAGTACTACATTTGTATGATTCTAGCCACATCAGCAGCTTTCCCTCCTATGATGTCTGACTCTATAGTATTTCTTTTTTAATTAGTTTTTAAGTTTCACATGTGATATCAACTTCATCCATTTCTGTAATTCTAAGTGGTTCGTGTTCTTCTTGCTTTTTCATTACTGGAATCAAATTGTGCTTGCACTGATTTTAATGTATTGTGTGAACCTTTCCTCTGCGTTTAACCCTACACCCTGTGACAACATAAACAAGCATTGGCATAGCCAATAGGTCTCGCCTTTGGAACCTTATGTGTTTAGCCATGCAACAGTTGATGTTGTTGCACCAAGGATATTGTGCTGGATAACTAAACACTTATAAGGTACTAAAGGCGAGACCTATTGGCTATGCCAATGCTTGTTTTTTATCGAGTTGGTCGGGTTTCCAAATAATGGCCTGCAGATCACACCAGACGTCAGCAATGAGCATTTGGGTCAATGAATGAGACATTTCACCGCTTTCACTACGAAATAACAGCATAATATTGTGATCATATATTCCAAACTGAGAAAAGTAATCACCAAGGAGCAAACAAGCATCACAAAAGAACTCACAGAACATACGGTATCAGAGATTAGTAACCACACACATGAATGCAGAATAAAACAACGGACCCACTAACAAACGACTGGAAGTATACAAACATCGTGCCTGCAGAAGGAAACATTCTAGGTACTAGGCTATAATGAAAAACTACCTCAGCACAGAATATAAATAACACACAAATACATCATAATCTGATCACAATAATTATAATTGATATTTGTGATTTCTATAAATATTTCACAATTTTATACTTTACTTTAGAATAACCACAATTAAGTCTCACATCACCGCCCATACCACCGAGCATATTGCCTAAAGACAGGCAACATTTAGATAGCAATCAGTCGAACTATTAGTTATCTTCGAACCAAATTCGAAGCCAGTTAAAAAATTAGTTGTTGCCATTTATTGTTGTGTGTCAAAATTCTACTATAAGCAATGTTGCTACCAGTTGCATGAGTTTGAGACCGTGTCTAGGGCAACTAAGCTACAGTAGGCCATCAGCAGCGATCAAAACGTAATCAATGTACTTACAGCATACAGAATCCATTCAATTGTGCAGTTGTTACAGCCCCAATGAGACTCGAGTACAACGCGTGGTTGAACAAAAGCGCCCCGGCACGTGGGGTCTGACTGAAGAGTTCCGAGTCCTACAGAAACATGCGAAGGACTGCTCATCTCGCAAAGCAATGATTCTCACCAAAGTAACTTTCAGGGACTCGAATAATTGTGAAAAGGTTACTGCCATTTAGTTAGAACGGCTGCTGTGTATCACAACCTAAAATATATTGTTGTAGGTGTCAAGAGAAAACAAGAGACGCCTCTAAAGTAATTTAATTCATTATCTGCCTCTTTCAGGCAACACAGGGGGAGGGAAGTCGGCTGCCTGCTTGCAGCAGAGAAAAGACGGAGGAGGAAGGCAGCGTCAGCACAAGAAGTGAAGCGCTGGACAGCAGAGACGTCGGCAGAGTGAGAGAGGAGCGGGGGTGAGCGAGCGCGGCAGCCTGCTGAGCTGACCACACGCTCGTCCACAATGGCCATGTGTTTTCAATTATCGCGCCCGCGTCTGGGCACGATAATTGTAAACAGATGGCGGCCCTGCGGGTAACCGCAGGGAAAAGGCCATTGTGCACGAGCGTGTGGTCAGCTTTCAAATGCCCACTACATAAAGTCTTCGCCAGAAGCAGCGCTTGCGCGCTACTCTAGGCTCGACCTAAAAACTGTCTCTTTAACTGTGGAGATGAATGCACGCAAATGGGAGTTTCTTTACCATAGCTTATCAAAAAATCCAAACCACAAACACACACTCTCCTACTCTTCTTTCGGTGTCTTCTGCATACACAAGCGCAGCCTCTTTATGCATCTACAACCTTCTCTCCCATTCATTCTCTCTTTCTCACACACTCTTTCTACTCTAGAGTTCATTCACCACTTCATACAGAAACTTCTTATCACTCTCGATCTTACTTTCTATCTATTTTATACAGCTCTCACCCCAGTCTATTCACCATACCACATATTTCCAATACACAAATACACTGCACACCACACAATTCCACCCCATTCAATTCCACAACCAACAATTCCAATTCAAACCACATAATTACACTACAAACAACATACATCCACTCCACTTCAAACAAAAAACATTAATAAAAACAATATAATCTACAATGCTGTTAGACCTGGCACCATTGGCGTGGGTCTCCCTTCCATTTTTTCACTGCCTCCTATGTTTTTGTTATGTTTTTGCTGGTCCAGATGCTTTGGGCACTTTGCCACTGCTGTTCAGTGCCAAAGTGCAAGTGCTCCCTATTGTAAATTGTTGTAATGGATTAGTGACTCCATGATTGGCTTATTTGATTTACTTGTCAGACCCTAGTACAGTGCACCATGAGTGCCCAGGGCCTGTAAATCAAATGTTGCTGATGGGCTTGCAGCACTGATTGTGCCACCCACAGAAGCAGCTTGTAAAATATGGCTCAGGCCTGGCAGTGTGCAGTCTGGGACTGCCATGTCGACTTGGCAAGTGCACACACTTGCCAGTCCCTAAACCTTCCCTTTTCTGCATGTTAGTCACCCCTAAGGTAGGCCCAAGGTACCCCTGTGGGCAGGGTGCATTGTATGTGAAAGGTAGGACATGCCCTGGTGTGTGTGGCATGTCCTGGTAGTGAATTACAGCCAATTTCGTTTTTCACTAGGGTGCATTGTATGTGAAAGGTAGGACATGCCCTGGTGTGTGTGGCATGTCCTGGTAGTGAATTACAGCCAATTTCGTTTTTCACTATTGCAAGGCTATCTGTTCCCATAGTCCAGAATGGGCAGTTTGATTATAACATCTTATAAACATAACTGACCCTAGGAACAAGATAGAGAAATAAAGTTTAGAATGCCTGAACTCAGAATGTTAAAATACATCTTTTAGTGTGGGTGATTTTTACATTCTGTGTTTGAAAATACCACTTTTAGAAAGTAGGTATTTTCTTACCTAACCATCCAGTATGCCTCTGCTAGGTTTGTGTATTCCATGTCTGGTTTGTGAGTGACAGGAGGCTGGAGAGGGCTTTGGCTCCAGCAGTCTGATGAGTCGGGGCTGGGCTGAATAGGACCTGGGTTGAATAGAGAGTAGGGGGAGGAGATTTCCTTTCACATGCCTGAGCCTACATAGAATAGAGAGTAGGGGGAGGAGATTTCTTTTCAGCTACCGTGGCCAGGTCTGCTTTCAACAATGCTGTCTCCACCTCCTGCCAGGAAGCTGCACCAGGGAGGACAGAACTGGTTTGGGCTGGGTACAGACACTCTCTGCCTTCAGCAAACAAAGGATTTTGGAGTATAAATATTGGGGCCCAGACCCCAGAACTTTAGATCACTTCTGGGAATCAAGACGAACTTTTGCCAAGGAGAGAAACCAAGGAAGCTGAAGGAGGAGACTGCCCCTGCGCTGGTTACTTTTTGGGGTTGGCCTGCCGTGGTTACTTATTGCCAAGGAAAGGAGAAAAGGAACTTTGTGTGTACTTTATCATCTTGAGGAAGATCTCCATGGGCTTGAAGCTGAGCTTGCCTCCTGTTCTAAAGTCTCAGGGACACAAAGACTTCACCACCAGCTCCCCCCTGAATTTCCTTGCTGGGAATTCTCCCTGCAGAGAGGTGCCTGCTGTTGTTTTGGGCCCTCTAGAGACTGCGTGTCGCTGGGAGCTGGAAGTGCGACGCAACGAGGAAGAAGTGTGTCGCCGCCACAGCTGTTGCCGTCGCATCGCCGAAGAAGCGTGCCGCAGCTGTTTGCCGTCGCATCGCCGAAGAAGCGTGTCGCATCACCGGAGAAGCGTGACGCCGCCGCAGAGGTTGCCGTCGCATCACCAGAGAAGCGCGTCGCAGGGCCTGTCGCAGCTCAAGAAACCACCAATTTCGCCGCGCGGCCATCGGGCGTGCACGCATAATATCCAAGTTATCGCATCAAAGACGCCATTTTGTCGCATCGCACCGGATCATCGCATCGAGGCGCCATCTTGTCGCATCGTAACCGGAACGCAGTAAGAAACGGACGCTTCGCCTCCTCTCTGGTAAGGAACAGACGCATCGCCTCCCCTGCGCTGCAGTAAGGAACAGGTGCGCTGCCTCCCCCGAAGCAAGGAACTGACGCATCGCCTTCCCTGCGACCCTTTTGTTTATATTGCGTTACGCATCCAAGGTACTTTGAGAGTAAAGTGTCGCATTTACCATCTACATTGAACTAGGCTATTTCTACCATTTGAAAGTCATATTCTTGAGTACTGTATTGTGGATTTTTGTCGTTTGGTCTTGTGTTAAGTCTAGATAAATATTACTTATTTTTCTAAACTGGTGTGGTGTCCATTTGTAGTGTTTTCACTGTATTACTGTATGTGTTCACAAATGCTTTACACACTGCCTGTGAGATAAGCCTGCCTGCTCGTGCCAAGCTACCAAGGGGGTGAGCAGGGGTTATTTTAGGAGTGTAGCCCCCTTACCCTGACTAGAAGCAAGGGCCCCTACTTGGTCAAAGGTACCTACCTCTGCCAACTAGAGACCCCCATTTCTAACATTGGTGGTCATCGGTGAGGAATCTGGACTTGCATTTGTGACTCAGATACAGTGATTGGTGTACTCTACTAGTGAGTGCAGACCATAACGCAACCACATACATTTTGGTAGAATTTTTTTCCTTGGGACTTCTATTTTTGCTAAAAACTGCCAATCCTTGTTACCATGAGCAAAGCAGCATCCAACGCATCTATGGATCTACAGTTTGAAGAAGAGAGGGTTGATACCGACACTGTGCCACAGCTTAAGACCCTCTGTAAAAGATTTAACATCTCTGTGAAAGGCCTCACCAAGAAGGAGGAGTTCCAAAAGGCGCTGAGGGCCTGGTTGGAAGCTTGAAATGCTACTGAGCATCCTGAAGAGCCTAGGGAGGAGGCAGAGAATACAGAGGGGCAGCTAGATGGGCCATTGGGCCTGACTGGGGAGAAAGCACCTTCCAGGGCAGGCAGCAGTGTTTCTTCAAAGGGCCTGTCCCCAGGAGAACTGGAGGACAGGGAAAGGGATAGAATGCATAAGATGGAGCTAGCCAAGCTCAAACTGGGTGGTCAGATGGAATTAGAAAGCAAGAAGTTAGCCTTGGAAGAAAAGAGAATGCATTTAGAGCATGAGAGAATGTTGAGGGAGTTGGAGTTGAAAGCCAAGAGCTTAGAGATTACTCCCTCTGGTGGCAGCACACCATCCGTGCCTGTAGAAGCAAGTAATTAAGGAGTTCCACAAGCATGAAGATATTGGGCAATGGTTTAAGGCCTATGAAGTGGCCATGACCTCCCACCGGGTCCCTGAGAAGGATTGGGGAGCGGGGTTTTGGGGGCGGTTTCTCAGTGATGGGCGGGACACCTTGTTAGACTTGCCCTCTGAGGACCAGCATTCCTATGTCCACATGAAGGAAGCCTTAATGACCAGGTATGGGTTGACCCCAGAGCTTTATAGACAAAGGTTTAGAAATTGTAAGAAACTGGAGTCAAGTACTTGGGTGGAATATGTGTCTTTTTTTTGCAGAGCATTGGATGGTTGGGTGAAAGGTAGCAAAGTGAATGATTTTGAGGCGCTCTATGATTTGATTGCATGGGAGCACTTGTCCAGTAATTGTTTTCCAGAGCTACGCCACCACCTGATTGATAGTAAGCTGACTAACCCTAGGAAGCTTGCTGAGGAGGCGGACCGCTGGGTTAGTACCCGGGTCCACAAGGGTCATGTGGGAGACTTTGCCAAAGGTGGGCAGGGTCCCCAGCAGAAGAGTGGGGGGGACACGGGTAAACAGAGGGAGTTCCAGAAAGGGCCCCAAAGTAATTCCCAAGGGAACCAAGGGAAGGGTTCCCAGCCTACCCCTGAGAAGTAGTCAGGGGCCCGACAGATAAGCCTGTTTAAAAGGGGCCCAGAAAATGTTATAATTGTGGTTAGGTGGGCCACTGCTTCTGGGATCCTAAGTGTCCCATGAAAGCAAATGCAGCACCGCCCCGGCAGATGGCAAGTGTATCCCTGGGGGAGAAGTTTGGTGGCCAAGGTGGGTGGGGTCCCGCAGAGATGTCCCTGGTCTCTTTAGGAGACAGTGAGATGGTCCCTAGGACCCAGCTGCCTGATAACACTAAGAAATACAGGCAGTGGGTGACCATCAATGGCCATAGGGTCGAGGCTCTGAGAGACACCGGAGCCAGTGTGACAGCTGTCAGTTGTCTGCTGATGTCTGAAGAGCAGGTGATCCCCCATGCATTTTACCCTGTAGTTGCCGCTGACAACTCAGAGAGCCACTGCAAGGTGGCCCAGGTTCCCTTTGAGTGGGGGGGGGGGTCTCGGGTACCTTTCAAGTAGCTTTGAGGCCAGCCATGCCTGTTGAGTGTCTGCTAGGCAATGATTTGGAAAGCTCCCCTGGGGCTAAGGTGGAGCGAAGGGCTCATCTGGAGATGTTGGGTCTGCCTGAGTGGGCGTGTGTGACCACTCGGTCAATGGCAACCAGTAAGGGTGTTCAAGAGGACCTGGAGCCTGAAAGAGTGGCCCAGGTGCCTGCCTTAAAGAGAAGAGGCAGGGGGCACGGGAAACCGGCCCCCGAGGTTCCCACGGTCCAGAAGGAGGCAGACCTTGAGGGTGATGCCCTGGAACCTACAGGGGAGCAAGTAGCTGAACTGGGGGACCTGCCTGAGCTGACCCATTGGCAGCAGCAAGGAGGACCCTCCAGGGAAGAGTTCTGTGAGGAGCAGAAGAAGTGCCCTTCTCTTGTGGGTTTGCAGCAACAGGCCACAAACCAGGCAGCAGGTGATCAGTCTGGATCACATTGGATCTACTGGGAGAATGGTCTCCTGTATAGCGAGCCTAAGGTTGCTGAGCCTGGGTCAGCCCGTGTGCTGGTGGTACCCCAGCAATTTTCCTTCTAGGTCTGGCTCATGATGTGCCTTTAGGACGACATTTGGGGCAAGACAAGACCTTTGAACGGCTGTCACCCACTGTTATTGGCCCCAAATGCGCAAGAGTTCAGATACTCATTGCAGGACCTGTCAGACTTGCCAGGCAAGTGGTAAGAGTGGGAGGAAGCAAAAGACTCCTCCAACCGTTCCCTGTGGTCAGCACCCCCTTTGAAAGGGTGGGCATTGACATTGTGGGGTCTCTGGATCCCAAGACAGCCATGGGCAACAGGTTCATCCTGGTCTTGGTGGACCATGCCACCCGGTACCCGGAAGCCATCCCTCTCCGGACTGTGACGGCCCCCGTGGTGGGTCGTGCGTTAATGGGGATTTTCTCCCGTGTGGGGTTCCCCAGAGAGGTGTGTCAGACCGTGGTGTCAACTTCATATCTAAGTATATGAAGTCCCTGTGGCAGGAGTGTGGTATAACCTACAAGTTCACCACTCCTTACCACCCCCAAGTTAATGGGCTGGTTGAGAGATTCAACCGGACCCTAAAAGGCATGATTATGGGTCTTGAGGAACCCATGAGGCGTAAGTGGGACATCCTCTTGCCATGCCTTCTGTTTGCTTACAGAGAGGTGCCACAGAAGTCCTTAGGGTTCAGTCCCTTTGAACTGCTGTATGGTCACCCTGTAAGAGGACCTCTGAGTTTGGTAAAGGAAGGCTGGGAGAAAGCTCCCAGTAAACCTCCCCGGGATGTATATAGCTACATGCTGGCCTTCAGAAACCAAACTAGGCGTTTCAGACAACTCGCTCAGGCGAATCTGGAAGCCAGCCAGGAGGAGATGAAACGGTGGTATGATCAGAATGCCACTCTGGTCGAGTTTTAGACTGGACAGAAAGTGTGGGTCATGGCCCCCGTGGAGCCTTGTGCGCTCCAGGATAAGTGGACCGGACCATTTGAGGTGGTGGAGCGCAAGAGTGATGTCACCTACTTGGTGGACTTGCGGTCTCCTAGGAACCCTTTGCGGGTCCTGCATGTAAACCGCCTAAAGCCCCACTTGGAGAGATCCGAAGTGGGCATGCTCCTAGCGACAGATGATGGAATGGAGGAGGAGACTGAGCCTCTTCCTGACCTCTTGTCTGCAAAAGAGCAAGATGGGTCAGTGGATGGTGTAAACCTCTCTTCCACCCTGACCCCTGAGCAGCAGGATGACTGTCGCCAACTGTTTGGACAGTTTTCTGATCTGTTCTCCCTGACTCCCGGTGTCACTGAGTGGTGCGTCCATGATGTGGACACTGGGGACAGTCCCCCTGTAAAATACAAAACTTACCGGGTGACTGACAGGGTGAGAGCTTGCATCAAGGAGGAGGTCTCCAAGATGTTGGCGTTAGGGGTGATTGAGTCCTCTAACAGCCCTTGGACCAGCCCAGTGGTCTTGGTCCCAAAGGCTGCCGCGCCTGGTGCCACACCCAAACTCCGGTTCTGTGTGGACTACCGAGGACTCAATTCAGTCACCAGGACTGACGCGCACCCCATCCCCAGAGCTGATGAGCTCATCGATCGGTTAGGGGCTGCCCGGTATCTCAGTACGTTTGACTTAACGTCTGGGTACTGGCAGATCACCTTAACTGATGGGGCAAGAGAGAGGTAAGCATTCTCCACACCAGATAGGCACTACCAATTCAGGGTTATGCCCTTTGGGATGAAGAATGCCCCTGCCACCTTTCAGAGGTTGGTCCACCAGGTATTGGCTGGACTGGAAGATTTCAGTGCCGCCTACCTGGATGACATCGCAGTGTTCAGCGCCAGTTGGGAAGAACATATGCGCCACCTCTGGGAAGTGTTGATGGCGCTGCGGAGGGCAGGCCTCACGATTAAGGCGAGTAAGTGCCAGATCGGGCAGGGTTCCGCGGTGTACTTGGGACACCAGGTTGGGAGCGGCCAGGTGGCGCCCCTACAGCCCAAGATTGATACCATCCTGGCTTAGGAACCCCCCCAAGACCCAGTCAGAGGTGAGAGCCTTTTTAGGACTCACAGGGTACTACAGGAGGTTTGTCAAGGGGTATGGCAGCATTGTTGCCCCCTTGACAGAGCTGACTTCCAGGAAGCAGCCCAAGAAAGTGAACTGGACTGACACCTGTCAGAAGGCTTTTGATGCCCTGAAGACTGCCATGTGCACGGCGCCCGTGTTTCAGGCGCCCAACTTCTCAAAGGAATTCATTGTGCAGACAGACGCTTCAGAGCATGGTGTGGGGGCTGTACTTTCACAGATGAATGAGGAGGGCCTAGACCAACCTGTAGCCTTCATTAGTAGGAGGTTACTTTCACGGGAACAGAGGTGGAGTGCAATTGAGCGTGAGGCATTTGCTGTGGTCTGGGCGCTGAAGAAGTTGAGACTATACTTGTTTGGGACTCACATCTGGGTTCAGACAGACCACAGGCCCCTCAGATGGTTGATGCAGATGAGGGGTGAGAATCCAAACCTGTTGAGGTGGTCCATTGCAGGGGATGGACTTCACGGTGGAACACCGCCCTGGTACAGAACACGCCAATGCCGATGGTCTGTCTAGATTTTCCCGCCTTAGTGAAGAGAACTCCCAAGGGGTTGGGTAGTTCTCCCCACATTTCAGCTGGAGGGGACACATGTTAGACCTGGCACCATTGACGTGGGTCTCCTTTCCATTTTTTCACTGTGCCTCCTATGTTTTTGCTATGTTTTTGCTGGTCTAGATGCTTTGGGCACTTTGCCACTGCTGTTCAGTGCCAAAGTGCAAGTGCTCCCTATTGTAAATTGTTGTAATGGATTAGTGACTCCATGATTGGCTTATTTGATTTACTTGTCAGACCCTAGTACAGTGCACCATGAGTGCCCAGGGCCTGTAAATCAAATGCTGCTGGTGGGCTTGCAGCACTGATTGTGCCACCCACAGAAGCAGCTTGTAAAATATGGCTCAGGCCTGCCATTGCAGAGCCTGTGTGCAGTCTGGGACTGCCATGTCGACTTGGCAAGTGCACACACTTGCCAGTCCCTAAACCTTCCCTTTTCTGCATGTTAGTCACCCCTAAGGTAGGCCCAAGGTACCCCTGTGGAAAGGGTGCATTGTATGTGAAAGGTAGGACATGCCCTGGTGTGTGTGGCATGTCCTGGTAGTGAATTACAGCCAATTTCGTTTTTCACTATTGCAAGGCTATCTGTTCCCATAGGACAGAATGGGCAGTTTGATTATAACATCTTATAAACATAACTGACCCTAGGAACAAGATAGAGAAATAAAGTTTAGTATGCCTGAACTCAGAATGTTAAAATACATCTTTTAGTGTGGGTGATTTTTACATTCTGTGTTTGAAAATACCACTTTTAGAAAGTAGGTATTTTCTTACCTAACCATCCAGTATACCTCTGCTAGGTTTGTGTATTCCATGTATGGTTTGTGAGTGACAGGAGGCTGGAGAGGGCTTTGGCTCCAGCAGTCTGATGAGTCAGGGCTGGGCTGAATAGGACCTGGGTTGAATAGAGAGTAGGGGGAGGAGATTTCCTTTCACATGCCTGAGCCTACATAGAATAGAGAGTAGGGGGAGGAGATTTCTTTTCAGCTACCTTGGCCAGGTCTGCTTTCAACAATGCTGTCTCCACCTCCTGCCAGGAAGCTGCATCAGGGAAGACAGAACTGGTTTGGGCTGGGTACAGACACTCTCTGCCTTCAGAAAACAAACGATTTTGGAGTATAAATATTGGGGCCCAGAACTTTAGATCACTTCTGGGAATCAAGACAAACCTTTGCCAAGGAGAGAAACCAAGGAAGCTGAAGGAGGAGACTACCCCTGTGCTGGTTACTGTTTGGGGTTGGCCTGCAGTGGTTACTTATTGCCAAGGAAAGGAGAAAAGGAACTTTGTGTGTACTTTATCATCTTGAGGAAGATCTCCAAGGGCTTGAAGCTGAGCTTGCCTCCTGTTCTGAAGTCTCAGGGACACAAAGACTTCACCACCAGCTCCCCCCTGAATTTCCTTGCTGGGAATTCTACCTGCAGAGAGGTGCCTGCTGTTGATTTGGGCCCCTCTAGAGACTGCGTGTCGCTGGGAGCTGGAAGCGCGATGCCACGAGGAAGAAGCGTGTCGCCACCGCAGCTGTTGCCGTCGCATTGCCGAAGAAGCGTGCCGTCGCCGCAGCTGTTTGCCGTCGCATCGCCGAAGAAGCGTGTCGCATCACCGGAGAAGCGCGTCGCAGGGCCTGTCGCGGCTCAAGAAACCACCGATTTCGCCGCACGGCCGTCGGGCGTGCACGCATCATATCCAAGTTGTCGCATCGCATCAAAGACGCCATTTTGTCGCATCGCACCGGATCGTCGCTTCGCATCGAGGCGCCATCTTGTCGCATCGTAACCGGAACGCAGTAAGAAACAGACGCGTTGCCTCCTCTCCAGTAAGGAACAGACGCATCGCCTCCCCTGCGCTGCAGTAAGGAACAGGTGCGCCGCCTCCCCCGAAGCAAGGAACTGGCGCATCGCCATCCCTGCGACCCTTTTGTTTATATTGCGTTACGCATCCAAGGTACTTTGAGAGTAAAGTGTCGCATTTACCATCTACATTGAACTAAGCTATTTCTACCATTTGAAAGTCATATTCTTGAGTACTGTATTGTGGATTTTTGTCGTTTGGTCTTGTGTTAAGTCTAGATAAAGATTACTTATTTTTCTAAACTGGTGTGGTGTCCATTTGTAGTGTTTTCACTGTATTACTGTATGTGTTCACAAATGCTTTACACACTGCCTCTGAGATAAGCCTGCCTGCTCGTGCCAAGCTACCAAAGGGGTGAGCAGGGGTTATTTTAGGAGTGTAGCCCCCTTACCCTGACTAGAAGCCAGGGCCCCTACTTGGTCAAAGGTACCTCTGCCAACTTGAGACCCCCATTTCTAACAAATGCCAATAGCTCAAACTTTCATGAATGCAGGACCAAATGCATTGCAAATGCTTGTTCTTTCAGCTGTCCATAAGAGTGTTTGTGTTTTCTAGCACACTCCCTTGTCTGATGCTTCGCTCCCCCAAACACCGCCCCCCCTAATGCTCCCCGGAATTCTCTGTGTTGCTTCCTGTGCCTCTCCTCCCCCCCCACCCCCCCCACACACAACCCCTCCAAGTCATCCATTGCTTTCTTCACCCCTCCCTGAATTTTCAATTATTTTTGGGGATCCCTCTCAGCCAGCCTGAAGCACCTACAGTGCTCCTTTGCCCCCCCCCCACTCCACGTTGCTTCCCCACATCTGCTCCACCAACCACTCCTCAGTTGACCCTCTCTACCCCAAATACTCTGTTTCTTTTAATTTTTTGGGACATCTCAGCAGCAAATTGCTGCCAGGCCCCTCTGCCTTTCAAAAAGTGTATTGTTTTTAATTTACTGATCCATCTTAGATCAATAAATTTAAAAAACTGCACCTGCGTTATTTCGTAGACATAGTGACGCATTTGTATGCATACATTGACACATGGGTGTGCATAAATCATCACACATGCACGCCTATGTAATGACTCGTCATTGTGCCTATTTTTCTTTTATTTTGGCCGATGCTTCAGAGCATTATCAAAAAATGCTTTTAGCCGGTGCTGCACAGCACTGGCAAAAATCATTGGCAAAGACAGTATGTCAAAAAGGTCAAACATATTGGCTTTGCTGACTCCTGTTATAAATGGGGAGAAGTCCCCCCCCCCACCCCACCCCACCCCACCCCACCATGAGTTTAGAATCCTCCAAGTTAGAAAGCAGCTAGCAAGAATGCCATTAAAATATTGCCACAGAGATCAGGGTCTTGCTCTAAAACAGCAAAAGGGAGTCTAGCCCGACTCTGTGCTTTTGTCACTCTAGCTTTTGAATATATCCAGTCTAGCCAGACTCTGTGCTTTTGTCACTCTAGCTTTTGAATATATCCAGTCTAGCCAGACTCTGTGCTTTTGTCACTCTAGCTTTTGAATATATCCAGTCTAGCCAGACTCTGTGCTTTTGTCACTCTAGCTTTTGAATATATCCAGTCTAGACAGACTCTGTGCTTTTGTCACTCTAGCTTTTGAATATATCCAGTCTAGACAGACTCTGTGCTTTTGTCACTCTAGCTTTTGAATATATCCACCATCCTTTTTACACATGGGTGGGGAGCATGTATCACAGGACAGGTTTGCCTACATCAGGAAGCACAAAATCAGTGGCTAATTTGCTTGATCTATTTCATGTGCTTATTTCCTTTTGCTCATAAGAAGATATATATTTTTTCCTATAGGGGAGAGAAAACAATCAAGTGCTCAAATACTGCGGGCAGTTAGCTGTGGATAAGATAATGAAGAGAGGCTCAATTGCTTTAAGATGTGCTGAGGTAGTATCAGGGAGTCTTAAACCGAGTTTAGAGGGCTTTTTTTGTACCGAATCTTTTATACGACCACCCTGCATGTTTTACCCCCAAAAAACACCAATATGGAACCTTTATATAAAATTATATATGATCTACACTCATCCTCAGTAGTAGGATGGAATCCTTTCTCTGGTAATGCCATACTATTGTTTTGCCTTAACACAGTAAATATTAAAAGAATATGCAATGTAACTTTAAAAAGTTACTGCCAGTGCATCTTATTAAAATATAAATAAACCCCAAAATATTTAGCCAATATTTCTGGCCTCCACTGCCATTCGTTTGGCTGGTTGGTCCATTGGTGATGTGCTTTGAGCATTGACGCCTCACTGGCACTCTGTGTCACCAAGCAAACCTTTGTAGTCTTTGTGATGGGGCGAGAAGCCCAGGAGAGGTAGAGCCAGTCAACAGAAGGGGGTCACAGGGAAGCCCAAACCTATGGATCAGCAAAGTGTTATTTGGTCCCGCCACTCTTCATTGCGTGCAAAGTTAAGGTGAGTATGTGCATGTACAAACAAAGCACATAAGCAGTGTTGAGAGAAAACGCTCACACCATGTCTGCTGCTGGGCTTTAATAGTCAGGGTGAGAGTGCTGGAAGACCAGCGGGTGTAGAGCCAATCAACAGAAGGGAGAGTGGCCACAAGGAAGCCCACACTTCAGGACCAGCAAAGTGTCCTTGCAGCCTGCTGCTCTTCGATGCTAGTAGAGTTAAAGTGAGTCCATGCAGGTAAACAGAAGGCACAAAGTCACCACTTTGTTATAGCCTGGAAATTCCTAGGCACACAAAGATCTTTGCATTATGCGCCTTTACCAAGAAGTTATCAATGAGCCGGGAGCAAAATCCGTCCCTAGAGGAAAAGAAAATCAAGCTCTAAAAATCAAGATTCAGAGCAGTGATGACCCAGGCACAGGACTCTACAGATGCAACCACTTAAGGGTGACGTGTTTGAGCGCGATACATGCTGCCGTGTCTTCGCATGGTCCGGTTGTCCCCATCCAACTTATTTTTCTTTGCTCCTCCTCTTTCTCCATTCTCCCTTTGTTCTGCAGCTGCTGCAGCCACCAAGACACTTAAAGTCCTGTGCAGACTGCACATGGAGGATATAAGATTTTTCTTGTCTGGGGGACTCACCAAGGGGTGCTCTACAGAGTCTGTGTTCAAGAGAAAATTCACAGAACGGGCAATACGGAGGGGGGGAGGGTGAATGATTGTAAGGCACTGTACAGCCAAAAAAATAGCCATCACCTAATGAACAGGCATGGACTAACTGAAGAGATCTGTCACACACTGCTGGTTATTTCGGAGGATTTTAATATAGTCTATTCACTGCAGGCACCAAATAGCTGCACAATCTGACTGCTTCTTTACATCTCCCAAAACCACTCAAATATGGGATGATAATAAAATTGCCCACCCCAGCAGATCTCTCCGCTTCTCTCTTCCTCCAACCTCGTCAGCTCAGGACATACACAAAATCTCAGACTGTATAACCCAGTGCTGTAGCCAGCTAAGCAGACTGTATCATATGAAATACTATAAGGGACCTGCAGAGCTTTGTAAATCTACCAGCATGCTGAAGAAAAAAAACCTCTGCATCTGTCTCTCACACTTCATCACCCAACACACCGCTCTGTGGTGCGTCCCATAGCAAGGTAACCACATCTCGTGGTCATCACCCCCAACATGGACACACTTCCCACATAGGATAAAAACAAAGACAGCATGCTTTCAAATATACACCTTACACAATGTGGCATGCTTCCCTGGTAACCAGGTTACTACCACATAGGGGTAGTAAAAGCTCTATAAATGCTGAAATACAATACAGTAAGGTGTGTGGTGGGGTAAGCTGATCAACAGTCATCTAACATGAATGTACTAAGGGGTGGGTTGGTAGCACCCCTGTAGGAACTCCACACATGTCATTCGAACTTGGGTCACAGCACTATTTAATACATTCTTTAGTTGGATTTTTAAGAAAGGATCTGCTGAGAAGGCTGTTGAAAACAAATTGCAGCTCTCGATAACATGCACCAGATACAAAGTCCTTTGGTTAACTAAATACCAGAGAATTAAACCTCTTGTCTGAAGAAATGAACTGATCTTATTCTTAGGTTTGTTTTGGAGATAATAATTATTGTTTACCTATTCAGTAGCACTGATTTACCAGGTAAACGATAAGAAAGACCCATGTTAGGTTAAGGTTTCCTGCTAAAATGTTTTTGGAGATGTAATCCAAATTTGGGATTTAGTGTTTATTTTACACAATTTTTGAATGCCAAAAGAGAGTGCTTAAAATTACAATTACAAAATCACCCTTTCTAGGCAACATTCTTTAAATATTGCCAATGGTTGGTAACCTTTGCCATTGAATGTTGAAGGGTCTGGGTTGGCATCAGTGATTCATTTAGACATTCCCTTGTGGTTACTCGTAAGGAAATTTGGTTTTAGGCAAATGTATGTATTCAAGAACCAGGAGATCTAGATACCAAGCCTATTTGTCACACTTCACCAGACTGTGTGATGCTGGGCAAAAGAGTTACTTTTCCTGTGTTTGAGTTCCCTTGTCTATCAAGGTTTTGGGGGTGCCTAGAGGCATTTCATTTTGCATTGTGTGCCAAAGCAGGAAATGTATTATGTGATACTGATGCATAGCTCCTGACTTTCCACTCAACAGTCTGCAACTCGGGTGTAGACTGATCAACGTATTTTGGGTGTTTATAGCGTCTATCAATCCTGAAGGGCATCTTGGCACTGTAGAAGACAATTGAAGATGAGAGAAATTCTCAGCTAGTGTGGAGAAAGCCATGTTTGAAGACCTTCCTGAATGTTATTGGCTTGCTCCATAGCTCCAAAGGAATCCTACTCTGAAGCCTGGCCACAGTTGCCGAGAAGACGTGTCCATCTCAGTATTGTTTTCAGGGTAGGTCATGAACTGTAAGGTAGCCAGTGAGTAGGACGCTATTTTTTAAAGTGAATGGTTAAAGGTGTTGTGTGCTTCTAACATCCCTGTGTTCACAAGGCATGCAAATTTAAATGTAATGTGTGCTGCTACCGTCAGCCTGTGTAAAGAGGTATGATCCGAGTGCTTCTGTTTCTGTAGGGTTCTGTCTGCCATATTCTGCCTCTCCTGCAATTTATGGATAGATTTCTTTGGAATCCTAAGTAAACTGCAAGTGAAGACACCGAAACCTTTATCACAGTGATTTTGATGTGTGGAAAGCAGAAGTAATGGAGAATTCTCTTGAAAAATAAGGATATGATGGAAGGACGACTGGGGCAGTGCATCAGTGTGAGGAGTGAGGGTTATTTTGGCCTCGATTGTTTTTTGTTGTTTTTTTTTTTTTTTCATAACAAATTTTATTAGCATTTTCATGATACATAAGGGCCGAGGCCCATTACATATAGTATGAAGGCACATCAAATCAACAGTACCAATAAACTTTCTCAACCAATTGACCTGCGTAAACTGCAGGCAAAACAACGGAAATATGACACAGGCTGACACCAATTGCACTGCGCGCAGGTTGTCTAAGTATGAGTATAAATACACAATGATTTTAAATGACTTGAGTAATGTAGTGGTTAGATAGAGACTTAGTGTCAATCTCGTAGAGGGTCTAATTGTGATATGATGGGTAAATCGATGCCTCGATATATAGCCCAACGGGACCATATTTTGTTGTGCTTCCGGGGACAGCCGCGGGACAGAAAGACCGCGATTTCTGCTTCCATGCATTTATCCAATGCCTTCTTACATTCACCTATTGCTGGGGGAGAGGTGCCCTTCCAAGCTTGAGCGTTGTCCCTTTTGGTGAGTGTGATGCCCAAGAAGAGCAAATGTTGTTTGTAATGATTCCTGCCTATCCCCTCTGTACTGTGCAGCAGAAACAGCCTAGGGTCAAGTGGAAGGTCCCATGACCGGACTTGTCCCAAACAGGACGCCACTTTACGCCAAAAAGGTTGTAGTACTTTGCATTCCCAGACCGTGTGTAAGAAAGTGCCTTCTACTTCTCCACATCGGAGGCATGTGGGGGACTGAATAACTCCCATCCTCCAGAGACGGGAGCGTGTGTAGTATATACGGTGCAGATACTTGTACTGGAGGAGGCGAAAGCGCGTGGAGGCCGCCGCGCCACGAGGGCCTCCGCCCAATCGTCATCTGTTAGGTCAGGTAGGTCCTCCTCCCAAGCCGCCCTAGTTTTATGTATGGTAGTGCGGGTATGAGTGATCAGTGTCTGATAGATTTGACGTATCTTGTGTGCACCTAAATCCCCCATCAGTAGTCTTCCCTCCAGGGGATGGAATTCTGGCAAGGTATCAATCGAACAGTAACAGTCCATCCAAAATATATAATAATAGTGCTTCGCAATAATTCGTAGGTAAGATTGGTACATTTCGGCTTGTACCGATAAACTTAGTATAAACCTCTTTTCGATACCATGATAAGTATCTCTTTCACCCATAGGTATTGGAAAAGCCGAAATATGCCAACCTTACCTAGGAATTATTGCGAAGCACTATTATTATATATTTTGGATGGACTGTTACGCTATACAATCTATGAATGTATTTGCATGTTATGACTTTAAGTAATACTCACAAGATGTAATAACGTCTAAACAAGAGAAGCGGTACTTGGGAAGCTTGCGCCTAAATTACAACACATTGGAGAACTGGCACATTTAGACAGATTCTGTTGGCCCACCGTTCATGCACAATTTGGAGATTGGAAGCCTTCCATTGGGTGGCCCATGAGTCATCCGACTCAGGACAGGCTATTGACCCATGGATACATCATATTACCTGAGCAAATATTGAAAAACATCACCAAACCTTCTACATATCAACCATGTCGGTTGTCCCATGACTTTCCCAGATTTAAATGATAAAGTGGATAGCGCATAGATCCCCAACCACTCACCTGTAACAATTTAACTAGAGTGGTCCTGATGAAGGTGGACAAAAGTTGAAAGTTCCACCGAAACGTACGTCGACCAGAGTGACAGGTATCCCAGCTGGCAACACCACCACGGATGGTCATGATATATTAGCTTTGTGATCTCATCAGTGTATGCTGTTGGAGGCTGGGTAGTGAGTGTATGTTTGTGAGGTGTGTGGTAGTGAGCACCCGTGTGATAGGTTAGGATACGAGTGTGGTTTAATCATGGAGAGATGATTTTTTATTTCAAAGTACTTGTCAATTGCTATGAAAACAAAAATATAGCACACTTACATTGGATTTGTACAATTGAAAACCTGTTTTGTATCTCACAAATGTTTGGTGATCCATGTTTTTAACATATGTATAATGAAAAGATATATTTTTGATACCATGCTTTCAAATTGGGAAAAAAGTAAAAATAAATCAATAAAAAGGATAAAATGAATCAGAACTTTGACTAAAGATTGAACGTGTGCTTATGGCAGTGGGTGGCCCTTAGATCTAGTTTAAGCCCATGGAAAAGAAATTTTAGGTCGGGTGGGAGTTCTTTTTGCAAAATCCTGCATGTCCCATTTATTGATGAGTTTGCAGTGAATGAACAGAGCTCATGAACGACCTGATTTCTGCTGAATTTTTTCTTGCTTGGTGGATATGTGTATTTCCTCATTTTGTACCTTGTTTGGCATAGTAAAATTATTTTAGCTCTATTCCTTGCTCATTTTCCAAAGTATTTTTGAAAACCTTTAAAGTGGAGAGTTCTTTAAAAACAAGTTAAAGTTGTTTATTGAGATGTAATTAAACTCCATTAGCATTGTAGTTTACAGTTTCTTCAAAGATACAGTGATATAATGTTACCACCTATAGTACTTTTCATGTGACCTAAGTGTTTAGTAATTTTACACCTCTTTGCATCCAACAGACAACAGACACATGAATACATTATAAAATGATGAAGAAAATATTTTGGTGTGTGACTTGCATACGACATTTACAAGAAGAACCAGAAATGACAGCGCCTAAAATTCAGAAGTGAGCGGCGCTGTAAGAAGGACAACTCCCACATGAACAGATACTTCCCCCATGAAGCAGACGTGCAATCCAGTGAATGTATGCATCCATAGCTCCATGCCACAGGACTCAAGACGGGACAAAAGTAAAAAGGACAGTGAAACTGTTAAACCACACCAATCAAAGAAATGCATCCATCTTCAGCCTAGAATGATGGAATCAAAGCAGTTGAACACATTATAGCCACCATAGAAAAAGAAAAGCATAGAAATCATGAATTGTGAACCAGAGAATTGAAAGTTGAAATCAAGAGGCGTGCTACTTACCATATGCAGCAGTGTACTAAAGTGCACTGTTTCTGCCAAACCACCTATATTTTGATGTCATGCATGCAAACATGTACCCCAACATGAAGACACAGTCTGCTGCTATGCACACACCATGAATGTGGCAAGACCCTTAGTGATCATTGAACAGTACTGTGAAATTGAAAAAGTCCCATATTGAGTACCAAATACGTACAGTGACTTTCAGAATATCTTTAGTTCTTCCTATACCATGGAGATTGATCACCCTCCTGGGGTATTTGCAAGCAATATAGCCAACTCTGAAACACTAACCCTAAGAGAAAAAACATATACATACAGCAAATGTACGAAGTGTGTTAGTTCCACAGTAAAGTGATACGAGTGAGCATACATAAGAAAAAAACATAAATGTTCTTCGAGCGAGTGAAGAACTGTCATTGGTCAGGATACCTAACAGTCCATACATGGGTGACTATATCCTGCATGAGAAGAACTGTACAATAGCAGTGAATGTATGATGATTGTTTAAACATTGTCAAGACAAAGGGTTCACCCGCCATTGGATGGAGGAGAAATAAAGTGCAAAGAATGTGGCATGAGTTTTAGTCATTTGGCACTTTAAAGGATCACCTCAAAACCCTTAAAAGAGGAAAAACAGTTGTGTATCCAGTGTCAGGAGAGCTTTATCAAACCAGCAGACCTAAGTAGTTGAAAAGCGAACAGTGGAAAGAAATAATCAAGTGTCATGAGTTTCAGCCACTCATCAGATCCTGGGCACCACCTACAAACTCATTTAGGGGAAAAGAAATATACATGCCATGAATGTGGCAAAAGCTTTAGTCAGTCATCAAACCTAAGGACCCATCAGCGAATACACACTGGAGAAAAACCATACATGTGCAGTGAGTGTGGAGCGAGTTTTAACCGATCATCACACTTAAAGCGACATCGCCAAACACACACAGGAGAAAAAAGATATGTATGCAGTGAATGTGGAAAGAGGTTTAATGTGCTATCAAATCTAAAGGTCCACCAGCGAACACACTCAGGAGAAAAACCATACAAGTGCAGTGACTGCGGACTCGGCTTCAGCTGCTCAACAGGCCTAAGACACCATAGGCAAAGGCACACAGGAGAAAAACCATATAAGTGCAGCGAATGTGGTAAGGGATTTAATGAATTTTCATTCCTAAGGATTCATCAGCGGACACACACAGGAGAAAGACCATTCCAATGCAGTGAATGTGGGAAGAGGTATTATGAGTCATCAAGTCTAACAATCCATCAGCGAACACACACAGGAGAAAAACCGTTCAAGTGCGGTGAATGTGGGAAGAGTTTCCGTCAGTCATCGTGCTTAAGGCGCCATAAGCAAACGCACACAGGAGAAAAACCATACACATGCAAAGATTGTGGGAAGAGCTTTCAGCTTTCATCAGTGCTAATACGTCATGAGCGAACTCACACAGGAGAAAAACCGTACATGTGTAGTGAATGTGGGATGGGTTTTAGCCAGTCATCTGCCTTAAGGCGGCACCAGTTAACCCACGCAGTGAAGACTGAAAGAAGTTCAGTCAATCATGAAGCTTAAGTGTCTATCGTAGAACACACTGTAGAAAACCTTAACAGACACAGTCCGCATGGGATGAACTTCAGCCATCTGTAAATGCATGCCACACAAAATACTTTGAGTTGCAATGAGTGTTGAATTAGTTTTAGCCACTTGTCAAGAACGCACAAGCTAACCTACACAGGAGAAAAATGCATATATTCAGAATTATGGGAAGAGTTTAAATCACTCATTATATTTAAGGTGTCAATGAACAAACACTACATGTGCAGTAGGTCTGGGGTCAACGTCAGTCAGCCAGCTTTAAAGCACATCTGCAAAAATACACTAGAGCTTAAAAAGTCATCAAGACTCGGTCTCCATCAGTGAGTGCACATGGGAACAAATCATACATGTACATTGATTTTATTAAGAATTATAATCCACCATTGGTGTTAATGGCCCATTACTAGACGTGCTTGAGCAACAAAAAAAAATTTGCGGTGATTGTAAGGCAAACTTATTTAAATTATCGGTTCTTGTCATAGAGAGGCAACTAGGCCTTAAATTCCAGGAATTGCAATTGGAGATTAGCAGCAAGTGAAATATAACTGGGACTTTTCAAGATCTGTATTACATGCAGTAGGATTCATGAAGACAAAGGACCTCAGAGCACCCGTGACAATGCTTCTACTTAAATATATATATGGAATGAATGTTAGAAGAGTTCTAACTTAAATACCCATTATGAGTACACAGAAAGAAACCTCCTGAATGTATATGAGCAGCAGTTGAAGAATAACTTAAAACTTTGCTGCAGAAAAAGATCTTGCCAAGAAGTCCTGACTCAGGAATGAGGTTCATTCCTAAAAATGCTCATTATTACAGGGCTCCCCATGAGGACACAGAGTCGTATCATCTGCATAAAGTTTTACTTTTCAAAATGTTGTTGCAGGTGAAGACTTGGCCCAGAGGAGTATAACAATATTGGCAGTAGTTCTATAAATGAAATATGTCATACGTAAAGTGCAAAGCTGTCTAATAGATGTAACAGCGATGTTAGCTGAGTATAAGTGTAAGAAATGTGGAGATTGTTAATCTGACTGAAACCGCTATATTTTTAAAAGTTTTTTTTAAATGAAGATTTGTTAGGTGAAGCATGAATATTGAATGGAAGAGTGTTCCAAAGTTTAGGAGCCAAGAAAGAGAAAGCGAGCACGGCGTACAGCGGATAACCCCAGCAACAGTTGCATGGAAGATCTAAGGGAACAGGAAGGAAGTTATGCCTGAATTCTGTTCCTCAGATAGACTGGGACTTCGTTATAAAAAGTCCTAAAAGTAAAGAGGAGAAATTTAAATATGATACGTGGTGTACAGGGAGCCAATGTTAAGATTTTAAATGTCCTGACTACAATCCCTGTTGTGGAATATTCAACAAAAGTCAAGTGGTGGCACTCAATCCCCCAAAGATGCTGCAGCAAGTAGTCTGGAAGCCTCAAAAATAGGCAGTTTGCATAGTCCAGGCGAGAGGTATTCGGAGAGTGAACAATAGTTATCTTAGTTGATTCTGACAGTAGTCTCAGAAATGTTTTAGGACTTTTTAACTTAACAATGCAGGATCCAGTGACAGCCTTCACCAGTGGCACAAAGGAACGAGCTTTGTCGATCCTTACTCCACGATTCCTAACCTCCTCCACAGGGGAATGAGGGGGCCAAGTTCTGAAGGCCACCAGGCACCAGACCAGATAGAAGGCGAGCAGCGGAAGAGCAGGACTTCCATTTTTAGGTCGAGCCTCGAGTAGCGCGCAAGCGCTGCTCTGGCGAGACTTTAAGTAAGGGGTTTCAGAAGCTGACCAGACGCTCGTGCGTCGTGGCCTTTTTCGGGCGGTTACGTGCGCCGCAGACATGTGTTTCCCATTATCGTGCCCAGACGCGGGCGCGATAATTGGAAACACATGCCGGGAAAAGGCCATGACGCACGAGCGTCTGGTCAGCTGAGCAGGCTGCCGCGCTCGCTCGCCCTCGCCCCCGCTCCTCTCGTCCCCGCTCCTCTCGTCCCCGCTCCTCTCTTGTTCATGTGCTCTTCTTGCTTGCCACCCCAGCACTTTGGGCTCAGTACACCCCCGACTGGGATTCCCTGGACGCGCGCCCGTTGCCTGCCTGGTACGATGAGGCCAAATTCGGGATATTTCTGCACTGGGGAGTCTTCTCGGTACCTTCCTTCGGTTCCGAATGGTTTTGGTGGAACTGGGAAGGCGAGCACAAAGCGGATTACGTAAACTTCATGAAAAAATGCTGTGCCCCAGGTGCCACATACGCTGATTTCGCACTCGGCTTCACCGCAGAGTTCTTCGACCCGGACGCGTGGGCTGAGCTCTTCGGCTGCGGGGGCCAAGTGAGTGCGGGAAAGTAAAGAGGGTGGCGGGACGGGAGGTATATAATAAAACAAAGCACTCCGGTTACTCTGCTCGCACCGCCAACATCCACACACCTTGACCGTTTGCATGCATTTATGAAAGGGAGCCATCTGTTTGAGTAGAATTTACTTCAGTTTATTATTCCGGTGTTGGAAAGTGGATGGCAACCCCTCGGAACCGGGTTCCAGCAACTATTGCTTGTTATTTGTGCTAATTGACTATGAATGTTCCCATTTTCGATGTTTTGGGACCTGTCCACAAAGGCATGCAAGAGTACGGAAAAAGGCACTATTCGAGTGCTACGCTATGTAATCCAAAACGCTTTTGCGGCTAGGCCTCCTTAATATTTAATACTGAGCTCAGAAAGGCAGGCTCTTGCCTACGATAAGCTGGGCTAGCACACTGCCGAAGAGCTCGTGGGAGGTCACTGCTGTAGCCTAAGAATGTCCCATAAGGTGAACTTAATACTGCTCCCCTGTTTTTAAGTTAGTTGGTTTGGTACAGTACAGTCCAGATGTTTGGGTTCTTCAGTATTAAAGCTATTAATGTAGCTGTCGCAGGAATGCTGACCGACTAAGTTATCTTTGTAGAACTATAGGTTATCATCCTTGGGTCGGTAAACGTATATCTGTGATCTGGACCATGGTTGTACCATTTGTTACAGTGAATCTAGCCTTTTCTCCTACTGTAGCCATTTCGAAGGAAGCAACACAATTACTAACCGGCAAGGCACCACTGAGACTTGCGCTAATATGACATGCGTCCACTGCCTAGAAACTAGACTAGTTTGTAGGTTGCTCACAGTTAGGCAAAAGACCTACGTTGATAGAACTAACCCCCCCGTAAGGTAGGGCAAATAAAGCATGCACCTACTGTAATGGAAAAGGATAAACATTATGTGCGCCCACATTCGTAAGACCTAGCAAGTGTGGCATGCATCTACAACAGTGATACAGGGCAAACATGGCATGCACCCACAGAGCTGACACTCTTAGTAGACCACTCCCTAGCACCATGAACCACAAATACATAAGACACTGTGGCAGGCACCTTTGCTATACATGTAAAATGTTTAGTAAAATCTCATTTTTAAGGGTGAGGATCTGTAGTGCCTTTTGAAAGCTGAGATTAGAAATGATTATTTAGGGTTCAAGCAGCATTTTTAAAGTGCTAAATGACACTTTTGAATATTGCCAGCCAAGAGGAGGACACTTCTTGCAGCTGTTGGCTAGGTGCAAGTTGTAGGATTTCTAGGTGCAGTATGAACCACGCTCTTAGTCATTACCTCCTGTGGAGTGGTGGTTATCAGCCACCAGCAATATTGATATTGATTTTGTAATACAGTTCCTACTGATCAATGAAAGGAAGTGTGTCCCTTAATTTGGACTTGGGTAGGAGCTGTTTGAATCTTCCATGCTGTAAATTATTTTTGCTGTACTAGCACCCTAAAACCCCTCAATGGGGTGTAATTGAGGCACACACCTACAAACAACAAGCATTGG
The DNA here is from genome assembly GCA_963921515.1 of Calotriton arnoldi. Taxonomy (NCBI): domain Eukaryota; kingdom Metazoa; phylum Chordata; class Amphibia; order Caudata; family Salamandridae; genus Calotriton; species Calotriton arnoldi. The sequence continues at coordinate 430,478 of CAWUFW010011425.1, read as the reverse complement.
CATAGCCAATAGGTCTCGCCTTGGGGACCTTATAAGTGTTTAGCCATGCAACAGTTGATGTTGTTGCACCAAGGATATTGTGCTGCATAACTAAATACTTATAAGGTCCCAAAGGCGAGACCTATTGGCTATGCCAATGCTTGTTGAAAGGTGTTTCTTGCTCAGAGTCATCTTGTGGGTACCTAATGCCTACGAAAATTAACCTGCCTAGTTGCTTCAGGCTGTTTTCACTGCCAGACTGGTTTGGTTTTTCCAAGAGTAGGGCCTGGAGGTCAGCGTGCCTTGTTGCCCTTGTTTTTTAAAATCACACCCATACAGGCCCACACTTTATCTTATTTTGCCATTGTTCTTTGTGTTATCTTATAGGACACTATTTGTGTCCTTTCTTGAACTCTTTGGCGGTCAGACGTTTTACTTCCACCTTTTCAAATCTGCCTCTGCCTAACTCACAGTGTATAAGTCTTTCTATCAGTAATTACCAAAGGACTGCCTCAATGTCGATCTAGATTATTGGCTCTCTGAGAAGTTTGTCATTTGTGTGATTTCAATTTATGTTGACTAATGTTCCCTCTGCCATATTGAAAGTATGTATAGCTTCCTGTGATTATTGGTGGCTGCTTTTATGATTGTAATTGTGGCTCTACTTGCATGTACTTAATAATTATTTGATGTTTCATCTTATTTGATTGCAAGTTTGTACAGTGACTTTTTGTTGTATTGTTATAGTCCATAATAATGGAAATAAATTATTGATTGATGTTAGACAGGTTTACCACCCCACACTTTAATGGCTCTTGCAGCCCCAGGTACAAGACTGTGCAACCCTAATGTCTTGATAATCTGCAGCTTTTCAAATGCCCAGCAGTTTCAGGCACCCACCACAGAACCTGTAACAGACCCACCAAGGTTATTATATGCAGCCCAAAAGGCAAGTCCGAAACTAGTCTATCCACAGGGTCAGTGGAGGACCTGGAGTCTGCATTCATGGTACACAGACTTTAAGAATTGTCATCAGTTGTGAAACCAACTCACCTCAACACAGGTTTTAAAAAATCTGTAAGTTCTTGTAAGAGATTTAAAGTAAAGGCTCCATGCCCACTCTGGTGTCCACCTCACGTACCAGATTTCAGGGTCTCTATTTTAAAGTTAGCCTCTGTCCCACATGTACTGGACTTTAGAGTTAGATTCCTAATGCACCATTATAGCAGGAAATCCCATAGATCTTAGATGAAATGGTTCTGCATTCAGGGTGATTGGGTGTAGCCAAGGGAACACTACCTAAGTGGCAGGCCTGATGGGGAAGCAAACTCTGTGTCCCTTTAGAACAGATACAGACTCTCTAAGGTCTAGGAAGGTCGAGGAGGGTGTAGCTCCCCAAAGATGATGCTACAGGGAAATTAAATGCACTTCCTTATCCTCAGCCCAATCTTTGTCTTTGGACTGTAGTCTTGCCAGTGGGCTGCAAGGATCTTGCCACTTGTGATGCCACAGTTTGTAGAGATAACCTATGTGCAAGATATATTGTCGACTTTTCCTAGTATACATGTTCCTGCTCAGCTTGCTGTGCAGGTCGGATCATCTTTTACTCACCTGACAGCAACAAGAAACAACCAAAGCCCAGTCTTTTCCTGATCCATAGAGAAAGGCACCATCAGCATGGAGACGTTGGCAGAATCCCTTGTGATCCCAAAGTGGTATAAGTTACCGGCTCGAACTGGCAAGTGTTCTTCCTACTTTGAGGGCCTAGGTAGGAAACCTGGCCTTATGAAGGTCTTGCTTTATTCAAAGTTAAAATATTTTTACACTCATAATTAACTCTATCCTTGATCAAGTTATATTTGTGGTCTTTTTCCTTTTTAAAGGGTTTCTGAATAGAAATAAGCCTTATACAAAACACTGTGCAAAAAATACAATATGATGAAAAATTGGAGACATGCAAACGGTCCAGTGTGAAAGTATAAAATTGTTCAAACAACTATAGAATGATCAACTGATTTCAGAAACGATGTATAAAATGAAGTTTGACAAACGGGAAGTGAGAAACCTGAGAAAAAATGTGTTTTCATCACAAGAATAAACATGAAAGAATAATACATGAGAAACATTGGTAAAAGAAAAATCAAACCTAAAATGTGGGGGAACAGAGTTACTTAATTAGCGGTGACTGTTTGATAAGAAATACAATTATTTAAAAAAATAATCAAAGAGGCTTTCTGCCAGGAATCTATATTTGTAGAGTATCCGATAGCACATTTGGGGATAGGATATTATGGGATTCCATATGGATTCTCACTTGGTGGATAAATCCTTTGGATATATTTGAGTTCTTTCAACTGTGATTGAAACATACTCCACAAGCATTGTTAGATGATTATTGTTAGTCTTCCAATTTGACATAATGGCTCCAATAACAAGTTGCACAGCACTGACGGTGTGCAAATGGCATACGTAATTACCGTACAGTAACACCCTGGCAGTACAGTGCAATTACAAGTTAAGCCCTTCAGAATGGAGAATAATTGTGCAGACACAGAGTTACCATGTGGAATTACATACAGTGTTCCCTATTCCAAGGAGTTTACCTCACACATTAGCAGGCGGAAAATGGGTCTGGGAATGGGTGGAGGTGGGAGGGAAGGGAAGAATAGTTCTGGCAGGGTGGGCATTGAATGCTCCCACCTGGCCACAGAAACAGGTTCTGGTGGGACTGGATTATGAGGCCTGCTTGCTTTTGCAGCAGAAGCCTCATGGTATTTTACTAGTTAAAATTAGTTTGCCGGTAAAATTGGGTCCAGTGTTTCACCACCCAGGAAACTCGAGTGTGGGCACACCAAGTCAGGTGTAATCAGGCATAGCAGAATAACCATGTGAAATTCTGGTCTGTCCAACCTGGGCCTGTTTGTTGGAAGGCAACAGCAATAATTAGGTCGACAATCTTAACCATGGAGGATCAGCATTCCATTCTTCCAGGAAGCTGCCATGTAAAATATTGCAAAGGTTGTTAGATACATTGGTACGTGAAAGCTGAATAATCCTCCTCATGTTTGCAATCAAAACCTCGTAACTGTAGGACACTCAGAAATCGTACGACTATAGCTACCAATTGAATTTGAACATAACCAATAAAGGGCAGAGTTTGAAGAATATATTTTATGTGTGGAATATACAGTATTAATAATAACTCTGTGGTATAAGAAAGCAAGTGTTTCAGCCTACCTAGAGGTAAAGCAATTTTTCAGTATCTTACCTAAACATGTAGTAGGCAAATTAGTGTTCTGGTCGGTTTCCTAAGTCACTTATTTTTTTAATGTATATCTATGTTTATTTGAAAATAATAGTGAATGCATTTTTGACTCTAGAAGAATTTGAGTCTGAAGTAGCTTGACTGATACATATATAAAGCATGTTAAGTGTGCTCTGTTGTTCTGTAATTGTTAGAAAATTACCGTCTTTGAAGGGTCACTGTAGGAAGGTGGAATCTGACTACATGGTTGCCCCCATTTTGTTCTGGTGTTTTGATGGTTTTTGACTTAGTTTGGCTGGGAACCTGCTATTCAGGTCCCCAGCCTATCTGCTTTCTCTTATAAATTGATTCCATGTACTTTAGGTACACCACAGATTGGATTCTGGAGTGCCCTTATAAGTCCCTAGTATATGGTATACTATGTACCCAGGGCATAGGTACCCCAGAGGCCTACCAGGGGCTGAAGCATGTATTGTGCCACCCCTGGAAAGCCCTCCAAAATGACACCACAGGACTGCTACAGCAGCCTGAGTGAGGTGGTGCATGCACCCCTTACAGAGATATAGGTTCACTATATCTCACCTATCACTGCACCTAGAAACCTATCAGTCACCCCTATGGCAGGCCTTATCAATCCTGAAGGCAGGGTGCTTGGTTATATGTGAGAGGGTGCCCATGCATGAGCAGAGCACCCCTACAGCCTTCGGAATATATCCTCCGGGGTTGTCAGTGGTGCAGCCTGACCATATACTCTTAAGTGCATTATAACCAAACGGTAAATGCTAACTTTGGACTGGCTGCACGGAAACATGTTGTGTTTGGTGTCAAACACCTTGGAATCATACCCCCACACCAGTAACTGGTGTGGGAGTATGATCCCACCCTTCTAGAGGAAGAGACATGACAGCACCGGTATACCCAGTACCACCTAAACAGAGCCTGGCATCACAAAATGGATGCTGCAGCCACAGACACGAGTCTGGCCTCCTGCTGCTGACCGAAACTCCGGCAGGGGAGGCCTGGACAATAGGTTTCCTGTCACAGGGAGGTGTTACCACCTCCCAGACAGGCCTTAGTGGATGGGGGCTGGGTGGGTGCACTCCAAGAGTGCTTTGAAGTCCTGCACTGGGGGCACATTTGGTGTCCTCGTGCATACCCCAGTTCAAACCGGTTGCAGGGGCTGCCAGCCCCTGCTCTGGCGCGAAACTGGACCAAGGAAATGGGTGTAGCCACCCCTCTTTCCAAACCCTCCCATAGGTGGGTCCCCAGAGTTAGTCCAACCCCCTTCTTTAGTATAAGTAAGGGAACCCTGGCAACAGGACTTTAGATATCCCTGGACGAAACTCTGCAACTGAATCCTGGAACTTCGACGCTCTACTCAAGACTAGAGGACTGAAGAAATCTCCCTTGGGGTCAAGGAGTGACTCCCCTGCTTGGCAGGCACCAACGAAGCATTTGCCGGTCTGCATCTCCGAAGCTCCCGCCGGACTCCGAAGTACTTGCAGCCCAGGAAGAGGACTTCCAGACATCTCAGAGGCCGACCCGAGTCCCCAGCAAAGCTGAGACCCGCAGCCCTCGTGAGTAGCGTGGAACCCGCACTCCTGGTCACCGTGCACATTTGCTAGTGCATTGACTTCTCGACGACTCTTGAAGTCCTGCTTTGGGTTACTCATAGCCCAGGCCCCGAGCACCATTTGCACCGAAGATTGTGAGCCTACACTCCACGAGTGTTCCGTGGGCCCGCTTCCTGCATTTCCGCTTGGGGCTCCTTCGCGATCCCTGGTCCGTTGACTGGTGGGTACCTGTGAAGGCAACTCTGATTTTCTTTGGGCGTTTCTGGTTGCTCCAGACGTGCCCTAACTCCCCACCAAGTGGTGAGTCCCTCAGACCTTGCTGGTCTGCTCCGAAGCATCTTTCTCCTTTCTGCGTGGGTTGCTGTTGCCAAGGCTTGTTGTGTTCAATCCGGACACCAATGCTGCAGCACTCGACATCCTTCGTGGGACAGCTCGAATCCAGCTCCTGGTCGTCGTCGACGCCTCCTGGTCCTCGTGGCTGAAGAGTCAAGCTTCACCTCTTTCACCTGAAGCACCCGACATCTGTGGGCATTCGACTATCGTGCCCCTGGTCACTGGCAAGTGACCCAGACTTTGTCCCCTCTGCTTTCAGGTTCTTCTCATCTCCGATCCAGGCTTGGATCTCTTTGGACACTTCGCATCTTCCTGGCAGCAGCACTTCGTGGCAGGCTGCCATTGAAAACGACGACGCGACCCGACACCATTTGACACCTATGCACCCGGCTTCCCTGGGTGAGGTAACTCGAGTACTCTGGTGCTCCCGTGGGTGTTGACCCTAGAACTGTCTAAGTCCAAGAGGGTTTGGTCCTAGTCCATTTCTAAGTGTCCCTAAACTCTAAAACTCTTACCGCGACTTTTCCATAGACTTTAACGGAGCTCGCGGCTGTGTTCCCACACTGCACACAGCCCCCGTGGGTCCCCTGTGTCACTACCTTGGGTGGTTCCTTGGGGTCCCAGCGATTCTACAGGCTCTAGGCCTTGTGTCTACTTAAGTCGTGGTTCGTATACCACTTTCTTAATATATGGTTTGGTACGCCCCTAGGGCTAATCGTATATTGTGCTAATTTACTGTGCTATTTGACTTGTAACTTGTGTACTTTGACCTCTAGCCTCATAAAGAGACTATTGGGTAGTGTTTAGTAATAAATACATATATTTTATATATATACCTGGTGTGGTTCTCCTTTCATTTGGTCATTCATGAGCTTATAACTGGTAAAACAAACAGCTTAACACTCCTTCAAGATTTAGCCTGAAGGCTGCTCTCCATAGCTACCACTAGGATAGCTTTCAATAAAGGTTGTCTTTAAACCTATCATCAATAAAGGTCGTTTGGACTGGTGCAAGGTGCCCACTATAACTAGTGGACAGCATATGCCAGGCCAACTTCTCACATTGGTGTGCAGCGGTTGGATTCAAGCTTGCCTTTGTTTTACCAGATAATCTCAAGTGTGTGATCAACTGAAAACCACTAAAGGTACCTCAGGTACATATAAATTCAAGCTTAGAAATACAGTAAGTTCTACTGAACTTAGAGTTGTGTGTCAAGGGCTTAGCACACCCTTTCTACAACTCAAGAAAGTTTAGTAGGCCACACTAGAGTAGGTAGTGCATACACCACACCTCACTAGTGATCTTCAGGGCCAGGAACCAGTAGGTCCCTGCCAGGAACCAGTGGGCTTCTACCCTCCAAATATGACAACCTCCCATTCTTGGAATTGAGAGAATTGTGCAAGATTAGGAAGCTGAAGACAGGCAAAAGTGCCAACACCCAACGTCTCATGGAGATGCTTCTGCTGGATGATCTCAGAAGACCCATAGGGTCTGCAGGGGTAGGCAGAGAGGGTGGGGCAGAAGATGAGGAAGGGACCAGGGGTGAAAATACCCAGGACCTGACCTCTGAAACTGGCCAGGAAGATGAAAATGATCTTGCCCTGGACAATCCAGCTCCTCCTGCAGATGAGGAGGAGGATCAGAATGACCTCCCCTTTGTCCCACCAGGAAGAGTTGTGAGTGTGCCTAGAAGGTCCAGATCTCCTTCTCAGGAGTCTAACCATTCTGACACCTCAGTAGGGACCTCTGTTTCCTCTCATAGGAGGGAATCCTCTAATGAAAGGAAAAAGAGGCTGCTCCAGTATGAAGAAGCTCAGCTTAGGATCAGAAGAGAGCAGCTGGCTATAGACAGGGAGTCCCTAGAGCTTCATAGACAAAGAAGAAAGTTGGGACTAGAGTCCCATGGTGGCAGCAACTTCCCTAGGGATAGGGAAAGGTCTTATGACCATAGAAACCTGAGCAAGATTGTCCCTCCCTACCAGAGTGGGGATGACTTCCACAAATGGATTACTGCACTGGAAAGGGCCTGTAAAGTTCAGAGGGTCCCCCAAGAGCAGTGGGCAGCAATCGTGTGGCTCTCCTTTGCAGACAAAGGTAGAGACAAGCTCCTCACTGTAAGAGAAGAGGATGCTGACAATTACAAAGTCTCGAAGAGTGCTCTGATAGATGGGTTTGGCCTAACCACTGAACAGTATAGGTTGAAGTTCAGAGACACCCAAAAGGCTCAGACTCAAGACTGGGTTGACTTTGTAGATTGTGCTACTAAGGCTCTGGAAGGTTGGATACATGGCAACAAGGTGCATGACTTTTTAGGATTGTACAATTTGATTATGAGGGAGCAGATCCTTAATATTTGTCAAAACCAGCTTTTACACCAGTACCTGGTGGACTCTGATCTGACCTCTCCCCAAGAATTGGGAAAGAAGGCAGACAAATGGGTCAGAACCAGAGTAAAGACTAAGAATCAGGGTGGTGACCAGAAAAAAGATTCTACCAAGTCCCAAGAGAAAGGTGGGGATAAATCTAAGGATAAATCCACTACAGGGCCCCAAAAGTCCTCTTCTGGGGGTGGGCCCCAAACTCCTTCCTCTCCTGAAAAGAAACCATATTGCCATGTGTTAGACCTGGCATCCTTGGCGTGGGTCTCCCTTCCATTTTTTCATAATGCCTCCACTGTTGCCGATATGTTTTTGCTGGACTAGATGCTCATGGGCACTTTGCCGCTGCTAATCAGTGCCAAAGTGCAAGTGCTCCCTATCGTTAATTGATACATGTATTAGTGACTCCATGATTGGATGATTGGTTTACTTGTCAGTCCCTAGTACAGTGCACTCAGTGTGCCCAGGGCTTGTAAATCCAATGCCGCTGGTGGGCTTGCAGCACTGGTTGTGCCACCCACAGAAGCGGCTGGTAAAATGTGTCTCAGGCCTGCCATCGCAGAGCCTGTGTGCAGCCTAGGGCTGCCATGTCGACTTGGTGAGTACACCCACTTACCAGTCCCTAAACCTTCCCTTTACTGCATGTTGGTCACCCCTAAAGTAGGCCCTAGGGCAGGGTGCATTGTAAGTATAAGGTAGGACATGCCCTGGTGTGTGTGGCATGTCCTAATAGTGAATTACAGCCATTTTCGTTTTTCACTATTGCAAGGCTACCTGCTCCCCATAGGCCAGAATGGGCAGACTGACTATTACACCTTATAGTCAGAACTGACCCAGGGAACATGGTAGAAAAACGAATTTAGTATGCCTGAACTCAGGATGATAAAATACATCTTTTAGTGAAGTTGGTTTTAACATTCTGTGTTCGAAAATACCACTTTTAGAAAGTGGGTATTTTCTTGCCTAACTATCCAAGCCTGCCTCTGCTAGGTTGTGTATTCCTTGTCTGGAGATTGAGTGACAGGGGCTGGGGGTGGCTACCGGAGACAGGGTGAGTCAGCGCAGGGCTGAATAGAAAGATCTGCAGCCAGAGTGGAGGGAGGAGTTGCACCTGGGTCTGAATAGGGCTGTGCCTGCCTTCCACAATGCTGGCTCCACCTCCTGCCGGGCGGCTGAGCACTCTGCCCCACATTCTGAAAGGAAAGAAGGAGTCAGAAAAACAAAGTGCTCCAGGACTGACCAGAACTGGTTTTGGACTAGGCAGAGGCCTCTCTGCCTCCAGAGAACAAAGAGAATCAGGGTATAAGAGGGGCACCCAGACCCCAGGAAAATTAGATCACTTTTGGGAACAAGAAGAAACCTTTACTGAGGAGCGGAACCAAGAAGAAACTGAGGAGAAACTATCCCTAAGCCTGAAGTGCTGCTTGGGGGATTGGCCTGCAGTGGTTTGCCTGACTGCCAAAGAGAGGAGAAAGGAACTTTTGCTTTGCTGTGACTTTCATCAACTTGTGAAGGATCTCCAAGGGCTTGGAAGAGAGCTTGCCCCCTGACCGAAGTCCCAGGACCATTGGACTTCACCCCCTTTGTGAATTGCTGCTGGAAACTCTGTTTCAGTGGCTACAGAGGTAGGGAGCTGTGACCGACTCTCACGACCGACTCGGTGTCCTGCAAGCACCGCATCGAAGCACCGTCTCGCCCTGCAACGCACGGCCCTGGTCTCACCGACTCCGTCAACGAGCCGCTGCCTGCACCGCATCGAGGGACAACGCGTCCTGCAACGCTTCGCTACGCCGAATCGAACTGGTCCGACCGGCACGGTCACTGCTGCTGAGTTCGAGTCCTGTGACCGCACCGGAGTTGGGCACCGCTCGCACGCTTTGCGACGCACCGCCCGACTCGCACCGCTGTCCGGACTGATCGACGCCAGCTCCTGAATCCGGCTCCGCCGCCGCACCGCAACCTGCCAGCACCGCATCGAAGCACCGTCTCACCCTGCAACGCACGGCCCTGGTCTCACCGACTCCGTCTCGACGACGTCAACGAGCCGCTGCCTGCACCGCATCGAGGGACAACGCGTCCTGCAACGCTTCCATTTTTTGCATCGCGACCGCGACGAACAGCCATCCGGCTCGCACGCCCGTGCCTGCCGCTTCAAGTAAAAGGTACTGTGACCGAGTCTGTCTACGCTGGGTTGGCCCGTCTCGACGCGGTCAGCTGGATTTGTTAGACTCTGTTTGTTCTCGACTCCGCCGCAGCCGGAGGAGGCTACCGACTCGCACAGAACCTTGAATTAAGCCTTTTGATCAGAACTAAGTATTCTTAACAGTATTGTGGATTATTTTTGTCGTTTATGGTCTTGTGATAAATCTATATAAAGTATACCTATTTTTATAAATATATAACCTGTGTGGTGTCCATTTGTAGTGTTGTCACTTGATTACTGTATGTGTTCACAAATGCTTTACACACTGCCTCTGAACTAAGCCTGTCTGCTCGTGCCAAGCTACCAAGAGGGTGAGCAGGGGTTATTTCGGGAGTGTACCTACTTTCCCTGACTAGACGCAAGGGTCCCTATTTGGACAAAGGTACATACCTCTGCCAACTAGAGACCCCCAAATCTAACATTGGTGGTCAGCGGTGAGGATTCTGGACTTGCATTTGTGACTCATGTACAGTGATTGGTGAACACTACTTAGTGAGTGCAGACCAAAACGCAACCACATACTTTAATAGCAGTTTTTCTGGGATTTCCTATTTTTGCAAATGCCAAGTTCAGTCACTATGGAGAAACCAGCATCAGTAGCCTCTGTTGAATGTGATTGGGAAGAAGAGAGGCTAGAATGCTACACCCTTAAGCAGCTCAAGCAATTCTGCAAAAAGTTTAAAGTGTCCATGACCGGGATCTCCAGGAAGGAGGACCTCCAAAAGGCGCTGAGGGCCTGGGTCGAATCAAGGAGTGCCCCTGTGGAGGGGGCTGAGAATGCAGAAGGGCAGCTGGAGGGGCTATTGGGTCTAGGGGCTAGAAGACCACCTTCCCCAGTAGGTAGCAGTGTTTCTGCCAGAGGACTGTCTCCAGAGGAGTTGGAGGACAGGAAAGAGAGTAGGGTGCACGAAATGGAGCTGACCAAACTCAAGCTGAATAAGCAGTTAGAATTCGAAATGCAAACAAGGAAATTAGCCCTAGAGGAAAAGAAAATGCAGTTTGAACATGAGAAAGTTTTGAGGGAGTTGGAATTGAAGGCCAAGAGCTTAGAGATTACTCCCTCTGGTGGCAGTGTACCGCCTGTGCCTGTTGAAGCTAGGGTGTATATTCCCAAAGATGTGGTGAAGGAGTTTTTAAAAATGACGACATAGGGCAGTGGTTCAAAGCCTATGAGGTAGCCATGTCTTCCCACCGGGTCCCTGAGAAGGATTGGGGAGCGGGGTTGTGGGGACGGTTCCTCAGTGAAGGGCGGGATACCTTGTTGGATTTGCCCTCTGAAGTCTATAATTCGTACAGCCACATGAAGGATGCCTTAATGACTAGATATGGTTTGACCCCTGAGCTTTATAGGCAAAGGTTCAGGAACTGTAGTAAGATTGAAAGCAGTACCTGGGTTGAATATGTGACCTTCTTTTGCAGAGCCTTGGATGGTTGGGTAAAGGGTAGCAAAGCGACTGATTTTCAGGCGCTCTTTGATTTGATTGCCTGGGAGCACTTGTCCGGTAATTGTTTTCCTGAGCTACGCCAGCACCTGATTGATAGTAAGCTGACTAACCCTAGGCAGCTTGCTGAGGAGGCGGACCGCTGGGTGAGTACCCGGGTCCACAAGGGTCACGTGGGAGACTCCGCCAAGGGTGGGCAGGGTCCCCAGCAGAAGAGTGGGGGGACAAGGGTAAACAGAAGGAGTTCCATAAAGGGCCCCAAAGTAGACCCCAAGGGAACCCAGGAAAGGTTCCCAGCCTCCCCCTGAGAAGAAGCCAGTGGCCCTGACAGGCCCCCCTGTTCACCAGGGACCACTGGTATGTTACAAGTGTGGCGCCCCTGGCCACAAGGCAAACGATCCTCGTTGCCCTTTGCATGGAAAACCAGCACCCACCAGTGCAGTCCCCCGGCAGTTGGCTAGTGTAGCCCTGGGGGAGGAGTTGGGTGCCCAAGGTGGGGGATCCCACAGTGTTTTCCCTTGTCTCATTAGGAGACTCTGAGATGGTCCCTAGGACCCCGCTGCCTGAGAACACTAAGAAATACAGGCAGTGGGTGACCATCAATGGCCATAGGGTGGAGGCTCTGAGAGACACAGGAGCCAGTGTGACAGCTGTCAAGTGTCACCTGGTGTCTAAAGAGCAGGTTATCCCTGATGCATTCTATCCGGTTGTTGCCGCTGACAACACAGAGAGTCACTGCAAGGTGGCTCAGGTTCCCTTTGAGTGGGGGGTCTCGGGTACTCTTCAAGTAGCTGTGAGGCCAGCCATGCCTGTTGACTGTTTGTTAGGGAACGATTTGGAGAGCTCACCTTGGGCTAAGGTGGAGCGGAGTGCGCATTTAGAAATGTTGGGCTTGCCTGATTGGGCATGTGTGACCACCCGGTCAATGGCAGCTAAAGGTGTTCAAGAGGACCTGGAGCCTGAGAGGGAGACCCAGGTGCCTGCCGGAGAGAGAGGAGGCAGGGGCGCGGGAAACCGGCCCCCGAGGTTCCCACGGTCCAGGAGGAGGCAGACCCTGAGGGGGATGCCCTGGAACCTACAGGGGAACAGGTAGCTGAACTGGGGGACCTACCTGAGCTGACCCATTGGCAGCAAGAAGGAGGACCCTCCAGGGAAGAGTTCTGCAAGGAGCAGAACACATGCCCTTCTCTCGTGGGTCTGAGGCAACAGGCCACAGACCAGGCAGCAGGTGATCAGTCTGGATCACATTGGGTTTACTGGGAGAATGGTCTCCTGTATTCAGAGCCTAAGGTTGCTGAGCCTGGGTCAGCCCGTGTGCTGGTGGTACCCCAGCGCTTCAGAGCCTTCCTACTGGGGTTGGCTCATGATGTACCGTTAGCGGGACATCTGGGGCAGGACAAGACCTTTGACAGGCTTGTTACCCATTTCTATTGGCCCCAGATGCGCAGGAGTGCCGCCACTCACTGCAGGACATGCCAGACTTGCCAGGCAAGTGGAAAAGTGGGAGGAAGCACAAGGCTCCTCTCCAGCCATTCCCTGTGGTCAGCACCCCTTTGAACGGGTGGGTATTGACATTGTGGGGCCACTGGACCCCAAGACAGCCATGGGCAACAGGTTTATCCTGGTCTTGGTGGACCATGCCACCCGGTACCCTGAAGCCATCCCTCTGAGGACAGTGACGGCCCCCGTGGTGGGACGGGCACTGATGGGAATTTTCTCACGTGTGGGATTCCCTCAAGAGGTGGTGTCTGACAGAGGTACCAACTTCGTGTCCAAGTACATGAAGTCCCTGTGGCAGGAGTGCGGTGTAACTTACAAGTTCACCACTCCTTACCACCCTCAAGGAAATGGTCTGGTTGAGAGATTCAACCGGACCCTCAAGGGCATGATTATGGGTCTGGAAGAACCCATGAGGCGTAAATGGGACGTCCTCTTACCATGCCTGTTGTTTGCATACCGGGAGGTGCCACAGAAGTCTCTAGGGTTCAGTCCCTTTGAGCTCCTCTATGGACACCCGGTGCGAGGACCTCTGAGTTTGGTCAAGGAAGGCTGGGAGCAATCTCCCAGGAAACCTCCCCAGGATGTATACAGTTACATGCTGGCCTTCAGGAACCAGACTAGGCGTTTCAGAGAGCTTGCTGAGGCAAATCTGGAAGCCAGCCAGGAGGAGATGAAGCGGTGGTACGACCAGAATGCCACTCTGGTAGAGCTTCAGCCTGGTCAGAAAGTGTGGGTCATGGCCCCTGTGGAGCCCTGTGCGCTCCAGGACAGGTGGACCGGCCCTTTTACGGTGGTGGAGCGCAAGAGTCCAGTTACCTATTTGGTGGACTTGCAGTCTCCCAGGAACCCCTTGCGGGTCCTGCATGTGAACCGCCTGAAGCCCCACTTGGAGAGGTCCCAAGTGGGCATGCTCTTAGCTACAGATGATGGAATGGAGGAGGAGACCGAGCCTCTTCCTGACCTCCTGTCAGCCCGAGAGCAAGATGGATCAGTGGAGGGAGTAAACCTCTCTACCTCCCTGACACCTGAGCAGCAGGGTGACTGTCGCCAACTGTTGGGACAGTTCCCTGACCTGTTCTCCCTGGTTCCCAGTGTCACTCATTGGTGCGTCCATGATGTGGACACTGGGGACAGTCTTCCTGTGAAGCACAAGGCTTACAGGGTGACTGACAGGGTCAGAGCCTGCATCAAGGAGGAGGTCTCCAAGATGTTTGCGCTAGGGGTGATTGAGTCCTCTAACAGCCCTTGGGCCAGCCCCGTGGTCTTGGTTCCAAAAGCTGCCGCGCCTGGTGCCACACCAGAACTCCGGTTCTGTGTGGACTACAGGGGACTCAATTCCGTCACCAGGACTGACGCCCACCCCATCCCCAGAGCTGATGAGCTCATAGATCGGTTAGGGGCTGCGCGGTACCTCAGCACGTTTGACTTAACGTCTGGGTACTGGCAGATCGCCTTGACTGATGGGGCAAAGAGAGGTCAGCATTCTCCACACCAGATGGGCACTACCAGTTCCGGGTGATGCCCTTTGGGATGAAGAATGCCCCTGCCACCTTTCAGAGGTTGGTCAACCAGGTGTTGGTTGGACTGGAGGATTTCAGTGCCGCCTACCTGGATGACATCGCAGTGTTCAGTGCCAGTTGGGAAGAACATCTGCGCCACCTCTGGGAAGTGTTGATGGCGCTGCGGAGAGCAGGCCTCACAATCAAGGCGAGTAAGTGCCAGATTGGGCAGGGTTCTGTGGTGTACTTGGGACACCAGGTTGGGAGCGGCCAGGTGGCGCCCTCCAACCGAAAATTGATACCATTCTGGCTTGGGAGCCCCCAAGACCCAGACAGAGGTGAGAGCCTTCCTAGGACTCACCGGGTATTACCGGAGATTCGTCAAGGGGTATGGCAGCATTGTTGCCCCCTTGACCGAGCTGACTTCCAAGAAGCAGCCCAGGAAAGTGATTTGGACTGACGCCTGTCAAAAAGCTTTTGACACCTTGAAGACTGCCATGTGCACGGCGCCTGTGCTCCAGGCACCCAACTTCTCCAATGAGTTCATTGTTCAAACCGACGCTTCAGAGCATGGTGTAGGGGCTGTTCTATCACAGATCAATGAGGAGGGCCTAGACCAACCTGTAGCCTTCATCAGTAGGAGGTTACTTCCCCGGGAACAGAGATGGAGTGCTATTGAGCGTGAGGCATTTGCTGTGGTCTGGGCACTGAAGAAGCTGAGACCATACCTGTTTGGGACTCACTTCCGGGTTCAGACAGACCACAGGCCCCTCAGATGGTTGATGCAGATGAGGGGTGAGAATCCAAAGCTGTTGAGGTGGTCCATTTCCCTACAGGGGATGGACTTTACGGTGGAACACCGCCCTGGTACAGAACACGCCAATGCTGATGGACTGTCCAGATTTTTCCGCCTTAGCGATGAGAACTCCCTAGGGGTAGGATAGTTCTCCCACATTTCAGCTGGAGGGGACACGTGTTAGACCTGGCATCCTTGGCGTGGGTCTCCCTTCCATTTTTTCATAATGCCTCCACTGTTGCCGATATGTTTTTGCTGGACTAGATGCTCATGGGCACTTTGCCGCTGCTAATCAGTGCCAAAGTGCAAGTGCTCCCTATCGTTAATTGATACATGTATTAGTGACTCCATGATTGGATGATTGGTTTACTTGTCAGTCCCTAGTACAGTGCACTCAGTGTGCCCAGGGCTTGTAAATCCAATGCCGCTGGTGGGCTTGCAGCACTGGTTGTGCCACCCACAGAAGCGGCTGGTAAAATGTGTCTCAGGCCTGCCATCGCAGAGCCTGTGTGCAGCCTAGGGCTGCCATGTCGACTTGGTGAGTACACCCACTTACCAGTCCCTAAACCTTCCCTTTACTGCATGTTGGTCACCCCTAAAGTAGGCCCTAGGGCAGGGTGCATTGTAAGTATAAGGTAGGACATGCCCTGGTGTGTGTGGCATGTCCTAATAGTGAATTACAGCCATTTTCGTTTTTCACTATTGCAAGGCTACCTGCTCCCCATAGGCCAGAATGGGCAGACTGACTATTACACCTTATAGTCAGAACTGACCCAGGGAACATGGTAGAAAAACGAATTTAGTATGCCTGAACTCAGGATGATAAAATACATCTTTTAGTGAAGTTGGTTTTAACATTCTGTGTTCGAAAATACCACTTTTAGAAAGTGGGTATTTTCTTGCCTAACTATCCAAGCCTGCCTCTGCTAGGTTGTGTATTCCTTGTCTGGAGATTGAGTGACAGGGGCTGGGGGTGGCTACCGGAGACAGGGTGAGTCAGCGCAGGGCTGAATAGAAAGATCTGCAGCCAGAGTGGAGGGAGGAGTTGCACCTGGGTCTGAATAGGGCTGTGCCTGCCTTCCACAATGCTGGCTCCACCTCCTGCCGGGCGGCTGAGCACTCTGCCCCACATTCTGAAAGGAAAGAAGGAGTCAGAAAACAAAGTGCTCCAGGACTGACCAGAACTGGTTTTGGACTAGGCAGAGGCCTCTCTGCCTCCAGAGAACAAAGAGAATCAGGGTATAAGAGGGGCACCCAGACCCCAGGAAAATTAGATCACTTTTGGGAACAAGAAGAAACCTTTACTGAGGAGCGGAACCAAGAAGAAACTGAGGAGAAACTATCCCTAAGCCTGAAGTGCTGCTTGGGGGATTGGCCTGCAGTGGTTTGCCTGACTGCCAAAGAGAGGAGAAAGGAACTTTTGCTTTGCTGTGACTTTCATCAACTTGTGAAGGATCTCCAAGGGCTTGGAAGAGAGCTTGCCCCCTGACCGAAGTCCCAGGACCATTGGACTTCACCCCCTTTGTGAATTGCTGCTGGAAACTCTGTTTCAGTGGCTACAGAGGTAGGGAGCTGTGACCGACTCTCACGACCGACTCGGTGTCCTGCAAGCACCGCATCGAAGCACCGTCTCGCCCTGCAACGCACGGCCCTGGTCTCACCGACTCCGTCAACGAGCCGCTGCCTGCACCGCATCGAGGGACAACGCGTCCTGCAACGCTTCGCTACGCCGAATCGAACTGGTCCGACCGACACGGTCACTGCTGCTGAGTTCGAGTCCTGTGACCGCACCGGAGTTGGGCACCGCTCGCACGCTTTGCGACGCACCGCCCGACTCGCACCGCTGTCCGGACTGATCGACGCCAGCTCCTGAATCCGGCTCCGCCGCCGCACCGCAACCTGCCAGCACCGCATCGAAGCACCGTCTCACCCTGCAACGCACGGCCCTGGTCTCACCGACTCCGTCTCGACGACGTCAACGAGCCGCTGCCTGCACCGCATCGAGGGACAACGCGTCCTGCAACGCTTCCATTTTTGCATCGCGACCGCGACGAACAGCCATCCGGCTCGCACGCCCGTGCCTGCCGCTTCAAGTAAAAGGTACTGTGACCGAGTCTGTCTACGCTGGGTTGGCCCGTCTCGACGCGGTCAGCTGGATTTGTTAGACTCTGTTTGTTCTCGACTCCGCCGCAGCCGGAGGAGGCTACCGACTCGCACAGAACCTTGAATTAAGCCTTTTTGATCAGAACTAAGTATTCTTAACAGTATTGTGGATTATTTTTGTCGTTTATGGTCTTGTGATAAATCTATATAAAGTATACCTATTTTTATAAATATATAACCTGTGTGGTGTCCATTTGTAGTGTTGTCACTTGATTACTGTATGTGTTCACAAATGCTTTACACACTGCCTCTGAACTAAGCCTGTCTGCTCGTGCCAAGCTACCAAGAGGGTGAGCAGGGGTTATTTCGGGAGTGTACCTACTTTCCCTGACTAGACGCAAGGGTCCCTATTTGGACAAAGGTACATACCTCTGCCAACTAGAGACCCCCAAATCTAACACCATGTTTGTAAAAAGCCTGGCCACTGGAAAACCGATCCCAGTTGCCCCAGGATTGGCAATAAAGAAAATGTTCCTCCAACAAATACTACCACTCCTCCTGGTACTACCAGTAGTAATCCTCCAGTTGGGAGTAGTGCACCCAAAAAGTTAGGTGCTTTTGCAAGGGGAACAGAGGTGGGCCCTAGTTTAGACAGGACCTCCTCAACAGACTCCTCTGACTCTGATGGTGGTATAGGATTTGCCACCTTTACCATGGGTCCCAATGCTTTGGGCAGGTACAGACTGGAGCCAATGATTAATGGTCAGAAAGCTGTGGCATTCAGGGACACAGGGGTTAGTGTCACCATGGTGGCAGGGAAACTAGTCCCCCCTCACCAGCTTTTACCTGAGTTTAAATACCAGGTGACCAACATAGATGGTGTCAGAACAGATCACCCCATGGCCATAGTCAATCTCAGCTGGGAAGGGGACACAGGCCCAAAAAGAGTGGCAGTGTCCCCAACCTTGCCTGTAGCTTGCCTGATGGGCAATGATCTAGAAATTTCAGCCTGGGCTGAAGTTGAACACCAAGCCCATCTGAGAATGCTGGGCGTCCCTGAAAGAGTTAGTGGGGCTGTGATGGCCACAGCCCAAGCCCAGGGAAATTTTGGAGAGATGGAGCCTGGAAGAATGGCCCACTCTCCCCCAAAAGAGAGCACAAGGGTTGAAGAAAAGTCATCTTCCCCCCAGACAGTAGGAAAGGGTCAGCCTCCTCAGGGAACTGACCCTACCCCTAGTGAAGGAACTGCCCCAGAGGTAGTCGGGCCTGGCCACACCCCTGATGGCAGAGGACCCTTCCAAGGTGGTACCCAGTCTGGAGCAGGTAACCTGCCCCTCTCTACCCTGCCTCAGTCAGCCCAGGGCTGCAGAGGTCAAGGAGGTCAGTGGACCCCACAGGGCCCCCTGTCCAGAGGAACCCCCCCATCAGCAGATTAGGGGCACCCAGCCTAGTAGCCCTAGCCAGGTGAAAATTCCTCAACACACTGAGGGATCCCCCCTACCTTTGTGTAGGGACCTCCCCCAGAAGGACTCTGTTAGGCAAGGGCAAACCTGGGACCAAAAGGTTCCAAACCTGCCATGTCCCTCCAGTGTTCCATCCAAAGGGACCCAACCCCCAGCTGTAGGCAGCCAAAGGTTGACCCTTAGAGCAAAGTGCAACTCAGTCATGGAAAGAAAGGCATACATGGTGACCAGTGATCTGAGGAAGCTGAGACCAACTTTATTAGGGCCTCACTTCCCTACTCAGACCCCTCACCAGCCTTTTACTTTACCCAAGCACACCACAGGTAGTAATTCCCCATGGTGGAGACCCTCTCATACCCTTAGGGTGAGGGATAGCTTAGTGGACCATAAGACAGGGGGTAACCATGCTAGGGCAGGTACTTCCTTATATGGCCACTTAGTCAATAAAGGCTCAACTGGCCAAGGTTAGCCTTATCTCCTTTCGTTTGGGGGGGGGGGTTTATGTAGGAAGGTGGAATCTGACTACATGGTTGCCCCCATTTATTTCGGGTGTTTTGATGGTTTTTGACTTGGTTTGGCTGGGAACCTGCTATTCAGGTCCCCAGCCTATCTGCTTTCTCTTATAAATTGATTCCATGTACTTTAGGTACACCACAGATTGGATTCTGGAGTGCCCTTATAAGTCCCTAGTATATGGTATACTATGTACCCAGGGCATAGGTACCCCAGAGGCCTACCAGGGGCTGAAGCATGTATTGTGCCACTCCTGGAAAGCCCTCCAAAATGACACCACAGGACTGCTACAGCAGCCTGAGTGAGGTGGTGCATGCACCCCTTACAGAGATATAGGTTCACTATATCTCACCTATCACTGCACCTAGAAACCTATCAGTCACCCCTATGGCAGGCCTTATCAATCCTGAAGGCAGGGTGCTTGGTTATATGTGAGAGGGTGCCCATGCATGAGCAGAGCACCCCTACAGCCTTCGGAATATATCCTCCGGGGTTGTCAGTGGTGCAGCCTGACCATATACTCTTAAGTGCATTATAACCAAACGGTAAATGCTAACTTTGGACTGGCTGCACGGAAACATGTCGTGTTTGGTGTCAAACACCTTGGAATCATACCCCCACACCAGTAACTGGTGTGGGAGTATGATCCCACCCTTCTAGAGGAAGAGACATGACAGCACTGGTATACCCGGTACCACCTAAACAGAGCCTGGCATCACAAAATGGATGCTGCAGCCACAGACACGAGTCTGGCCTCCTGCTGCTGACCGAAACTCCGGCAGGGGAGGCTTGGACAATAGGTTTCCTGTCACAGGGAGGTGTTACCACCTCCCAGACAGGCCTTAGTGGATGGGGGCTGGGTGGGTGCACTCCAAGAGTGCTTTGAAGTCCTGCACTGGGGGCACATTTGGTGTCCTCGTGCATACCCCAGTTCAAACCGGTTGCAGGGGCTGCCAGCCCCTGCTCTGGCGCGAAACTGGACCAAGGAAATGGGTGTAGCCACCCCTCTTTCCAAACCCTCCCATAGGTGGGTCCCCAGAGTTAGTCCAACCCCCTTCTTTAGTATAAGTAAGGGAACCCTGGCAACAGGACTTTAGATATCCCTGGACGAAACTCTGCAACTGAATCCTGGAACTTCGACGCTCTACTCAAGACTAGAGGACTGAAGAAATCTCCCTTGGGGTCAAGGAGTGACTCCCCTGCTTGGCAGGCACCAACGAAGCATTTGCCGGTCTGTATCTCCGAAGCTCCCGCCGGACTCCGAAGTACTTGCAGCCCAGGAAGAGGATTTCCAGACATCTCAGAGGCCGACCCGAGTCCCCAGCAAAGCTGAGACCCGCAGCCCTCATGAGGCATTTTTCTGCAACACTTGAGCCCTGATGCATGAAGGAGGAAGAGGATTTAGGGGGTACTACACCACCCGAAAAGGAATTTATTAACCATGAAAACACTGAAACAGGAGGCTATACTTCTTGCTATTTAAAAGTCACACAAGTTTGAAAAGCACAAGTTGAAAAATCAATATTGACCTTCATAATCGTCTTCTTGTCCTACTCCTGATATAAGAGTGGAGTTTTAATTATTTTTCTGTTACCTTGCCAAATATCAGGGCTAAAGGTGTTATTTGGATCGCACATTTGAATATTTATTTGATTCGTGTCTTCACTGCCAAGTTACTATTGCGCCCTGAAGAAGTCTCTGTGTGAGACGAAATGCGTTAGCTATGGCTCTGTGGATTTTAATGAAAACACAATAAAGAACAGTTTTATACAAGAAAAGATCGCATCTACAAATTGGAATTCTCTTTGTGTACACATTGTCTAATACAATAAGATATACGTATCTATGGGGTGCTGAACCTAATGTGTCATGTTTTAAGGGAATCTTTTCTCTATTTAGGAGTGTAAAGGGGAGTGCTCCTAGGTTCTTTGCACTCAGCAATAATAGGAATTAATTGCTACATTTTTACAAAAAACTTTGCTGTCAGGTGCGGTATGTTATAGCCTCTTCCCGTTTTCTGGTTTGTGTAAAGCCCTCGTGAGTAGCGTGGAACAGGGAACTCCTGGTCACCGTGCACATTTGCTAGTGCATTGACTTCTCGACGACTCTTGAAGTCCTGCTTTGGCTTACTCATTGCCCAGGCCCCGAGCACCATTTGCACCGAAGATTGTGAGCCTACACTCCACGAGTGTTCCGTGGGCCCGCTTCCTGCATTTCCGCTTGGGGCTCCTTCGCGATCCCTGGTCCGTCGACTGGTGGGTCCCTGTGAAGGCTACTCTGATTTTCTTTGGGCGTTTCTGGTTGCTCCAGACGTGCCCTAACTCCCCACCAAGTGGTGAGTCCCTCAGACCTTGCTGGTCTGCTCCGAAGCATCTTTCTCCTTTCTGCGTGGGTTGCTGTTGCCAAGGCTTGTTGTGTTCAATCCGGACACCAACGCAGCAGCACTCGACATCCTTCGTGGGACAGCTCGAATCCAGCTCCTGGTCGTCGTCGACGCCTCCTGGTCCTCGTGGCTGAAGAGTCAAGCTTCACCTCTTTCACCTGAAGCACCCGACATCGGTGGGCATTCGACTATCGTGCCCCTGGTCACTGGCAAGTGACCCAGACTCTGTCCCCTCTGCTTTCAGGTTCTTCTCATCTCCGATCCAGGCTTGGATCTCTTCGGACACTTCGCATCTTCCCGGCAGCAGCACTTCGTGGCAGGCTGCCATTGAAAACGACGACGCGACCCGACACCATTTGACACCTATGCACCCGGCTTCCCTGGGTGAGGTAACTCGAGTACTCCGGTGCTCCCGTGGGTGTTGACCCTAGAACTGTCTAAGTCCAAGAGGGTTTGGTCCTAGTCCATTTCTAAGTGTCCCTAAACTCTACAACTCTTACCTCGACTTTCCCATAGACTTTAACGGAGCTCGCGGCTGTGTTCCCACACTGCACACAGCTCCCCGTGGGTCCCCTGTGTCACTACCTTGGGTGGTTCCTTGGGGTCCCAGCGATTCTACAGGCTCTAGGCCTTGTGTCTACTTAAGTCGTGGTTCTTATACCACTTTCTTAATATATGGTTTGGTACGCCCCTAGGGCTAATCGTATATTGTGCTAATTTACTGTGCTATTTGACTTGTAACTTGTGTACTTTGACCTCTAGCCTCATAAAGAGACTATTGGGTAGTGTTTAGTAATAAATACATATATTTTATATATATATACCTGGTGTGGTTCTCCTTTCATTTGGTCATTCATGAGCTTATAACTGGTAAAACAAACAGCTTAACACTCCTTCAAGACTTAGCCTGAAGGCTGCTCTCCATAGCTACCACTAGGATAGCTTTCAATAAAGGTTGTCTTTAAACCTATCCTCAATAAAGGTCGTTTGGACTGGTGCAAGGTGCCCACTATAACTAGTGGACAGCATATGCCAGGCCAACTTCTCACAGTCACCCCAAACCTTTTGCCTTCCTCCTCCTTTTTTTGCTGAATTTGTTTTGTTGGCCTTAGGATTCTGAGCACTTTGCCACTGTTGACCAGTTCTAAAGCGTATGTGCTCTCTCCTCTAAACATGGTATCATTGGTTTACACCTGTTTGGCATATTTAATTTACTTGTAAGTCCCTTATAAAGTGGTATACCATATACCCAGGGCCTGTAAATGAAATGCTACTAGTAGGCTGCAGCAGTGATTGTGCCACCCACACATGTAGCCTGTAAACATGTCTCAGACCTGCCACTGCAGAGCCTCTGTGTGCCGTTTTACTGCCACTTCGACTTGGCATTTAAAACCCTTGGAGGATAGTGATAGCGATGTTAACTTTAGGGGTTCTGAGTGGGAGAGCCGGGTGAGATTTGAAGAAATGGGTATCAGTGAGGCTGGGTGAATGTTGATTCGAGTAATTGGGGGCGAGTGGTGGGGAACGAGGGAAAGTGTTGGCGGTTGTATGAGCGTGCGCAGGTGAATGAAGTATAAATGTGGGAATTATGTATGAAGTTTGACAGGAAGAGTGGGTTGATTAGTGAGGCGTGAGTTGAAAGTGTGTAGCGCGGGCAATGTATTGGGATAGATGAGAGTATTATAGGGCAGAGGAGGGATGTGATTAGATCAGTTTAACACTTGGGTGATGTAATTTGCTTTGGGTGGTAAAAATATTACGATAATGAACAATAGGATACAGGTTTTATGTCATTTCAGTATGGTTTGTGGGTATAATTAATATTGTAGCACAATTAATTGGGTATATGTATCGCAAAGGACAGTGCAGTAATGGTGATTTTTTAATTGTTAATTGCAGTTACTCCTGATGAAGGGCTCTGGGAAGCCCGAAATGCATTGGGTTCAAATAAAGATTACTGCCATGGACGAATCATGCGTTTCGATCGTGTTCTTGAAAGAGGTCCGGATGGGCACATCGTGAACACTAGAAGCTGATGAAATTGTATGATACCTTGTATGGGGTCTCAAGATGGTCAAGCACACACATATACTGGATTATGATATTGAGTACATGAAGCAAAAGCAATGATAAAATTGGAGTAGATTTGCAAATGCGCTATTTTGGCTGTGCGACTGGGCTTGGAGTGAAAATGTCGCTCCTCACCGTATGTTGTAGTACCAGTGTGCCACCGGGGCAAGGCACTCACCCAGTAATGCACGCACTCTTGGATTATTTTTTGGATGAATTGGACAATACTGGTGTGCATCCCATCGCTTCTGCTGTATTTTTCATGAATTAATTGCCCTATTGATGGTTTGCACCCAACGCAGGAAGAAAAAAAGAGAACATTTTTGATAAACTTTATTATACCTCATGCACGGTGTAACATCTTATCCATGAAGCTGGTTTGGGTTACCAACATATTGAAAAACTACCAAAGCACTTGTATTTTGAGAATCGACAACATCGTTTGTGTATACATGTTTATTTAAATGCAATGGTGAAAAGTTCACGTAACTGACTTCTGTTAATTTGTATTGGTTATTTTGGTTAGGGGAACCAGTGGGTGCTGGGAGTTGTATTTTTTGATTGAGGTAGTGGAGGTAGCATCAGGTGATTTATTATTACGTATTAATGTGGGAGGTACCTGGGGCTTAGCTATTGGTTTAAAAACGGGCGGTTTTTGGAGGGGAGGAAACACTTGTACGAACATGGATGTTGGGACGGAGGTTTGAAGCAGTTGTGGCAGGTATGTGAAGATTTGCGGCTGAGGCGATTGGAGGGGGGTGTTTATGTTGTAAATAGTTTGGGGTTTTAGTGTGAGAGCAGAGCGAGATTGAAGAGTGTGAATGAGTGAAGCTGAGGGAGTGTTGATTTGGGGAATTTAAGTGTGTGGAGATGAATGCGTGTGTTGATACGATGATGTTGAGGTGATTGCAGTACGAGTATTGGGGGCATACAGGCTTGCAAGTTGGCATTTGGAGCTGAGTTGATTGGAGGATAGTGATAGCGATGTTAACTTTAGGGGTTCTGAGTGGGAGAGCAGGGTGAGATTTGAAGAAATGGGTATCAGTGAGGCTGGGTGAATGTTGATTCGAGTAATTGGGGGCGAGTGGTGGGGAACGAGGGAAAGTGTTGGCGGTTGTATGAGCGTGCGCAGGTGAATGAAGTATAAATGTGGGAATTATGTATGAAGTTTGACAGGAAGAGTGGGTTGATTAGTGAGGCGTGAGTTGAAAGTGTGTAGCGCGGGCAATGTATTGGGATAGATGAGAGTATTCTAGGGCAGAGGAGGGATGTGATTAGATCAGTTTAACACTTGGGTGATGTAATTTGCTTTGGGTGGTAAAAATATTACGATAATGAACAATAGGATACAGGTTTTATGTCATTTCAGTATGGTTTGTGGGTATAATTAATATTGTAGCACAATTAATTGGGTATATGTATCGCAAAGGACAGTGCAGTAATGGTGATTTTTAATTGTTAATTGCAGTTACCCCTGATGAAGGGCTCTGGGAAGCCCGAAATGCATTGGGTTCAAATAAAGATTACTGCCATGGACGAATCATGCGTTTCGATCGTGTTCTTGAAAGAGGTCCGGATGGGCACATCGTGAACACTAGAAGCTGATGAAATTGTATGATACCTTGCATGGGGTCTCAAGATGGTCAAGCACACACATATACTGGATTATGATATTGAGTACATGAAGCAAAAGCAATGATAAAATTGGAGTAGATTTGCAAATGCGCTATTTTGGCTGTGCGACTGGGCTTGGAGTGAAAATGTCGCTCCTCACCGTATATTTAAAACCCTTTGCCAATCCTTAACCTCCCCTTTTATTACACATAAGTCACCTCTAAGGTAGTCCCTAAGTAGCCAATAGGGCAGGGCGCTGTGTAGGTAAAAGGTAGGACATGTGCTTTTAGGTTTCGCATGTCCTGGTATTGAAAAACACCCAAATTTGTTTTTCACTACTGTGAGGCCGACTTCTCTCATAGGCTAACATTGGGAATTCCTTAATACTCTTTTAAGCTGTAAATTGTGTCATGTTTTATATTTTTGGAATGGTAATGATAAACCCTCTTTACTGGTAAAGTTGGATTTAACATTACTATTTTAGAAATGTCACTTTTAGAAATGGACATTTATCCTCTCTTACAGCTCTGGGTGCCTGCAGCCTGTCTCCAGTACATGTCTGGGATGGGTGACAGCTACACTTTGTGCATTCCCTCTAGTCAGCCACAAATGCAGTATGGTTGGGTGTGTCTGAGTAGTTATCTGCATTCTGATGGCTCTTCCTGGGCAGGAAGGTAGGGAGGGGCCGACACCTACACCTGAATAGGCAGTGCCCTGTCCCCATTGAAAGGGCTGATTACCCCCTACTGATAGTCTAGAGCCAAGGATGGGAAGAAAAAACCTCTGTGCCATTCAAAGACTCTTTTTTAAAGTCCGCCCCACTTCAAAGGCACCACTGGGTATAAGTACTGAGTCACTGACCCCACCAAATCAAACACTACGGGACCTGTGTAGAACTCTGCCAGGAGGAAGGACTGCTGTGCTGCTACAAAGACTGCTGCTCTGGAAGAACTGCTTTTCTGTTCTGCCCTGCTGCCTGCTACCCTCTATCCTGCTGAGAAAAGCACTGGACCCATCTCACTTGAACCCAGAGTGACTCTAAGGGCATGCTGGCTTGCCCCCTGTTCTGAAGTCTAAGGGACATCAAAGTCTTCCTACAATCCTGCAACAGCACCTTGACTCTGCCATCTGTGAGTCCTGCCCTGCCAAATGGTGCCAATCCAGTCTGGGCCTTTGGAAGTGAGGTTTTCTGCGCCGCAACTTGCGTGCACGACGCTTTGCTGCTGATGCGCCGGTCAGAACCGATGCATTCACCCGACGATGACACATCGCCCATCTTCAGTACCACTCATCGAAGAAGCTTTTCCTAAGTGCACCGCTCAACGACGACGCATCAATTATGAATCCATCGGATCGATGACTTCACATCGCCTCCCTGCTCCTCGCATCCCGACCTCAACGTTGACGCGGCCCCCATCCAAAGGTACTGTTTCAGCGGGCCAAGGCTGGTCCCTGTATCCGTCCTCCGCTCCATCGCGGTCAGCCTGAATGTTTGGATCTACCCTAGTCAAGCGCGAACAGATGTACCCGGTTGGCGCTTTAAGACTCTAAGCACTATATTTTCAAAAGTCAAAAATACTTTATTCGGATAAAAACCATATCCATAAAAGCATATCAGACACAATAATTTAAAAAGACAATGACATAATCATAATACCGTTCATTAACATGGTCATAAATATACAATATTTGGGACACATATTTGGATAAGAACTCATACATAAAAAGGGAAAAAACATTTCACTGGATTACACATCATGTTTCGGGCCCGAACGGCAGTTCTCAAAAAAGTGCAGACGCGAAAAACTAGCTCTTCTTCTGCCAGTGTAAGTATCCTCCTGTGAGCAGCTACCGGACTGATGGGCATATTTCCTTTAAAATATGGGATTAAAAGCCATTTAGCATACTTTATGTAAAATTTACAAAAAAATAAAAAATGTAAAATGGTTTGGTTACTTTGTCCATCACACGGGCAGGGAAGGGAGTCAAGATTAGCATTGTAACCCAGGGGAAAACAGAGCAAAAATGTAACGGTGCCTGCCCTTAAGCGAAAGAGAAGACCCCTCTCCCAGTGACTCATGGGCAGGACGAGGTAACTAGGTAAAGGGTACACAATATGCTCAATAGTCATAAAATTAAAAACAGACGATTTCTTAGATTCCCTTGCTGTCCTTTCCGTGCCATAAAAGGCATAAGAGTGCATTCCTGAGAACATTTTTATGTACAGTCTCAGCTGTCCCTGGATTTGAAAAGAGCCCGCCTAAGTTAACACTGCATAGGCTCTGATACACCCCCGACAGCCACGGGATATCCTGCCCTTTCTCGCAATTAATGCAGTCGCCTATGATCTCTCTTGTAAGGGATGCAGCCTGATTTTTCCATATGGCGAGCCAGAATAAAGGAGGACGGGCCCTTATAAAATCCTCTATGTAATTCAAATTAAGTTCTTTATGGCAGACATACTGAGCAGTAGAGATTGGTGCGCCTAGTAGTTTCCTGCAAAATCTATTTTCTTCTTGTTGTATACTATAACACTTGGCAGTACCCCAAACCTCTGCACCATAGGTGGCTGTAGGTATGCACTGGGATTTAAAAAAAATTTAAATGGCTAAAATGGTCCCTGTTCTCTTGGGCCGCGGGAGACTAAGGATAGAGTTGGTGGCCTTTGAGAACTTGCTCCTGCAAAATGCCAAATGTTCGGACCAGGAGCCGTTCGCAGCAAAGACCAGCCCAAGATAGGGAAAAGTGCTGGTGCTTTTTAATTTTTGGTCGCCCACAGATATAGAATTTAACTGGTGTTTCCTCGGCCCACAAGACATAATAAAAGATTTTTTAAAATGAGTACTTAGGTCCAGACTGGCCATAAAATCAACAAATCCAAGCACTAAAATGTGTAACGCGTTCGGTGTGCAGCCCATAAGGACCGCATCATCGGCATATAATAGCACAGGGAGTGTCTTTAGGAACATCATTGGTTAGTGTGGTAAGTGATTTGTGCAGATAGTTAATGTAAATAATAAAAAGGAGAGGGGCTAAGACACAACCCTGTCTAACCCCTCTACTTACTTTGATATCATCAGAGACGTTACCCCCGCTGCTAATCCTAACCCGGGCCTTTAAATCTTTGTGTAAATGTGCCATGAAATGCACTAATGCCTCGTCCAAGCCATAGGCCAAGAGAATGGACCATAGTCTTGACCGATTGACAAAGTCGAAGGCAGAGGTTAGATCCATGAATGCCAGATATATTGGTGAGCGCCGAGCTAAAGTGTATTTGCCGATAATTAAGTTGAGGTTTAGGCATTGTTCGTTAGTGCCTACCTTACTCCTGAAACCCAATTGGCATGGCTCTAGGATACCGCTACCCTCGGCCCATTCTAAGATCTTATTGTATAGAACTCTGCCCAGAATTTTTAGGGTGTTATCTATTAAGGAAATTGGCCTGTAGCAGTTGGGTTGTGAGCGATCTCCCTTTTTAAAGATCGGGACAATGGTACTTCTCGACCATGTACTAGGTAGTGGGGCATACGTTAAATTGTTAAAAACGTTTAAGAGAAGAGGCGCCCAAAAGTCTGGCTTGTGTTTGATGAGGTCAATAGGTAGACCATCTGGGGCCGGGGCTTTGTTACCCATACTCTGGTGGATGGCTTCTTCAACCTCAGACAGCGTTATCTGAATCCTAGTTACGGTCCTGTGCCTAAAATGATCTACCTCTTGTGCGGGGGAAGTATAGATCTTGGAGAAATTATTTTCCCACGCCTCGCTTGTTATAGTACAACTTATGGGGGTTAATAGCTGCCCCATAGCCCTCAAATCTTTGACAGCTGCCCAGAAGGTGTTCCCCTTTTTTGTACTTGCAGCTTTGGCAAGTGCATCCCATCGATCTTTTAAAAGTTCCCCTTTCCTTTTAATAGTCGCTAACTTATACCTCTGCCGTGCCAATTTCACAAGTGAGTCACACCTTGGACTGGTTGACAGTGCCTTGCGTAGCTGTCTGTTGGCCTCAGAGCACTCATGGTCGAACCATCTAGGTCCACGTTGCACAGAGGGAATAGGCTTCGAAATTAAGGATTTAATTACCATGCAAAGTTTAGTAAAATCATAAACCACCTCAGGGTGTGGATCAAGGGCAGATAAGCAAGAGTTGATGAGGTGCAAGTTAGCCTTAGCTAATGTCTGGAACAATTCGATGTTGTCATTGCCCGCCAAATCAATCTTAAATTGTCAGTGGAAGGTGACAAATTCTTGGCACCGCATTCTAAGGCGAACGTGGGCCGGGATGATATTCTCAGTACAGTTCTGATTGGGTTATGATCCCCATGGGTTGTGGCAATAATTTCTGCTTTCACTAAGTAATTCTCAAGGACGGGGGAAATAAAAACATAATCTATGGTGGAAGCACAGCCCCTCCCTCGGAATGTCGGCTCAGGAGGGTTATTGTCTGATGTTATGCCCGCAATTTCCATGACGTTTATAAGATTGTGTGTTCAGGTGTGCAGCCAATTCCATACCCCTGCGGCAGGTTTGCCCAGTATTACAAGGCCCTGAACTATATGATTTGTCTGATAATTTAGCATTAAAATCACCTCCCAGGCAAATGCCTGCTGTATTAATAAGTTCTTTATGGGGATCTAAATTGGCAATGAAGTCAAATAAAGTAATAAAGTTCCCATTCTGTATCGAAAAGAAATCATTGTTATAAAAATGTATTAAATAAAAAGAAATGCCCCTTTTTGTATAAAAGAACTTAGAAGTTATTACTTTTGGAACATAAGGCCTTAATGCTACCACCAATGGTGGTGTTTATCCAGATTGACAAACCCCCCCGAGGGTCGACCAGACTTGAGAGTTGGGACTACGATGTTATGACATTCAAACCCGTCAATATAAAGTTCTTGGGTCGCCCATGTCTCTTGAAACATAACTATATCCTGCTGTTTTACTAGTTTTAACCAATCCTGATCTCCCAGTCTAGACCGGAGGCCTGCCACGTTCCAGTTCAAAATACTCAGATCTGAGTCAACCCGGACCCTAAGTGGTGCTTGTTGATCATCGGACCTGGTTGCAAGGGGAGGGAGTATGAGCCCATGGGGAGTGTCGAGTAATGCCGGTGACGGTGGTGGTCAGTCCTGGGTGTCAAGATCGGATAGGGCCTGGAACCTGTTGTGTAAGATTGGAAATGCATGCTCGTTTGCGGGATGCCCAAAAGTTGGTTAATAAAAGTAACCCAATGGTAGGGAACAAATGTTGGTGCTGTGATTAGATGTAGAGTCGCAGGCTCTCAGTAGAGATCACACTGTGGATGGTCTACGGAAGTTAATCACAATGCAATCCCCATCTATATTCTTAGTGGTTGTGCCAACCCACCCGACTCTGCAAGCCATAATGATCTCATTCAGGTCTGACGGGTGGAACCTCCTGTTCTTTGATAGCCAATCCACAATTTGCTACGCAAATCGGCCCAGGGCTCCCTCTGGTCCCTCTTGAGGCTTGGAACACCGGCCAATTCCAACACATATGGGCAGGCGGCCGGGGGCAGGCTTAAGACATCTGAGTTATGCCTTAGATGGTTACTACTCAGAGTGTCTGTGATGCTATGGCTTGCATTACCTGGCTCTATTCTGACATGGGTGTGGTCAGGGTTATTACTACGCCCTCGGGTAGGGTCAGGGGGCACAGTTGTGACTGGATCATCTACAGGTGGCAAGCCACTCCTTGGATTAAGATTCGGTGCTGCGTTGGCGCTGAATGGAAGACATTCCCTAACTTGTCTGCATGTTGAGCATGCACTACTACCAAGAGAACTGACAGGTGGGAGAGTGCCGGGGGCGGGCGTGGTGGCGATGATGGTTGGGAATAGACTGTCGCTAGTGGTAGATCCAGCCCCCGAAGCTGCCGTGGGTTGTACTATCATCGACGGCAAGCTAAGTTTCCCCACAGCTGTGTCCAGATGGTCTAGTCGTTCCAAAAGGGAATTAAATTTGGATTCTAACAGATCGGTAAATTGCTTGTACACAGTATCAACAATAGTATTAACAGGGGTATCCCTAGCCCCCCCATTGCCCAATGACGCCTCAGTCTGTGTACTGATGGAACGGTGTGAGATCCCATTTAGTCCTTCCCCGGGAGTGTCAATGCTTGCAGATGACTGCATCCATGCAGACAAACAGTTTCGAGACGCGCCAATTCTGGGTGGTTGTTTCCTTTTGGCGCAGACAGGTTTCCCCGCACTTCTTCTTACGTTTGGCAACTGGGTTTCCCACGTTTGTTGGTGTGGCAGTATTACTTTGGGACTCGGGTATACTGCAGCCAGTTGGACTTGCGCTATCATGCGAGGTGATAGTAGGGCCAGGGCTGTGGGGCTGTAAGGGAATCCCAGTTCAGAAGCAAAGTCAAAATCGGGTACAGCCCCTCTAAGATGGGAACTAACCAAAGGGCCCTCACTACCCAGAGACAAGCGGCGCTCGGTGAGTTCAATCTCCCCTGATACAATACTGACCACCCTCTCAAGCATACTGTTAATACTGCTAGTAATGGGGCGTGCAGTCAATGTCCCAGTGCGCTTCCCCATAGTTATATTCCAAGTCAGGGTAACAGTCAAAATGTGCAGAGGAAATAGGACTTGGAAACTCTCACCTTGTTGCGGCTGACAACTTGAAAGGGAGGTGGCTCTGCCCTGCCTCTCCCTGTCGCTGACGGGCGCAGACGGGCCTGTTCTTTGCACGTGCGCGGCCCGGGGGAGCCCGCAAGGAAATTTAAAGTGTCTCCAGGCGCAAGAGATTGACGTCGGAGGCAGCGGCCGCTTGGGAGGCTGGGACTGGTGGTCCTGGTCCCCCTTTCCCCCTCTGTTGGCAACAGGCGGCCGACAGCAGCAGCAAGACGGACGTCCCGCGTTGCGGGAGCCCGCAAGGAAATTTAAAGCGCCTCCGGGCGCAAGGGATTGACGTCGGAGGCAGCGGTCGCTTGGGAGGCTGGGACTGGTGGTCCTGGTCCCCCTTTCCCCCTCTGGTGGCAACAGGGGGCAGACAGCTGCAACAAGACGGGCGTCGCGCGCTACGGGAGCCCGCGAGGAAATTTAAAGCGCATCCGGGTGCAAGATATTGACGTCGGCGGCAGCGGCCGCTTGGGAGGCTGGGACTGGTGGTCCTGGTCCCCCTCTACCCCTCTGGTGGCAACAGGCGGCAGACAGCAGCAACAAGACAGGCGTCCCTCGCTGCGAGAGCCCGCGAGGAAATTTAAAGCCCCTTCGGGCGCAAGAGATTGACATCGGCGGCAGCGGCCACTTGGGAGGCTGGGACTGGTGGTCCTGGTCCCCCTCTACCCCTCTGGTGGCAACAGGCGGCAGGCAGCAGCAACCAGACAGGCGCGACCAGATATATCCGGCTGGCACTTTAAGACTTTAAGCACTATATTTTCAAATATTCTTTAAAAATTAATAACTGAGGTTCTACTTGTCATTTTGGTCTTAGTTTACTCATAAAATGGTCTAGTTTTCTAAACCAATGTGGTTTTTTTTGTAGTGTTTTCATTGTGTTACTGTGTGTGTTGCTCAAATACTTTACACATTGCCTCTTTAGATAAGCCTGACTGCTCTATGCCAAGCTACCAGAGGGTGAGCACAGGTTATCTTTTAGTGTGTATCTAGCTTGCCCTGACTAGGATTGTGGTTCCTGCTTGGACAGGGTACATACCTCTGCTAAATAGAAACTTAGGGGCTCATTATGATGGCGGGAGGATCGCCACCGCCGGGCCGGCGGTGACGATCCTCCCGCCATCATAATGTGATTCACCCACCGCCAAATTAGGATGGCGGTGGGAATCACATTGGTTCCGCGGCGGACGGAAAGTCTGTCCGTTATGGTCCCGCAAGGCGGTCCTTTTCCGCCCGCCTTGCGGGACCCTAAACTAGGGCATCATTGCGGCGGTACCGTGCTGGCACCGCCGTAGTGATTATGATGAGCCCTTCCGCCTGTTTTTTTGCGGCGGAAATCCCACCGCAAAAAGACAGGCGGAGACTGGCTTTGGGGCCCTGTTGCGGGCCCCCTCTGTGTGGGGGGGGTGCACTGGGAGGGGTACCCATGGTACCCCCCTAGATTTCCATGCACAAGGTGGCCGGCACCGCGTGGTGCCTGCCACGTTGTGCATGGAAATGCACAACGTGGCATTTTCACATTGCGGATGGTGCTGCTGCCAGCAGCACCGTCCGCAATGTGAAAAGGCCAGGATGCGCCCGGCAGTGTGGCGGGCGCATCCTAATTGGGCTGGTGGGACCGCCGCACGTCTGGCGGGCGGTCCCATCACCGTTATGATGGCGGGCGGACTGATGTCCGCCCGCCATAATAATGAGCCCCTTAGTTTCTAACATTAGTGATCAGCAGTGAAGATAGGACTTGTGTTTGTACAATACCATATGGTAAATAATTGTTCGCTACTACTCCATACTAAAGACCAATTCAAACCCTTCTTCAACTCTCCCTAAATTGGCTTTTTCATTTTTTTTGCTAAAATCATGTCTCCATCTGGAGAAGCAGCAACTGCACCTGCAGTAATTGATTTTGAACTGGCCAAGTTGGAGGCCTATACTGTGGTCCAACTCAAGGAATTTTGCAATGGTGTTCAACTTTCCACTAAAACTTTCAACAGGAAGGTGAAGTTGCAGAAGGCACTGATAGCCTGGGCAGAGGCCCGTAATGCAGGGGCTGGTACCACAGAGGAGCAAGAAATTGAGGAGGAGGAAGATGAGGAGCTGACCCTAGGTCTGATGTGGATCTGGGACTGCCTGTAGAGGGTGCCAACAACTTGCTAGAAGCAGTGGAGGATCCCAGAACGACGAGCAGCATCTCATCAAGGAACCTGTTCCCAGAGGAGCTGGCCAACAGGAGGGAGGAGAGAAAGCTCACGCTGGAGCTTGCTAAGTTAGAGCAGGAGCAGAAACTTGCTGTTTGGGTAAGGAAAAGCAGGCCCTAGAAGAGAGGAGGCTGCCCATGGAGGAGAGGAAGATGTCCCATGAGCTGAGCCTCAGAGAGCTGGACATCAGGGGAAACGGCCTGAACAACGATTTTTAAACAACGAGTGGCCTTAACAACGATTCATATACAACGACCTGGGACTGAACCACGACCTCCTTAACAACTACTTCATTAAACAACGAGTGGCCTTAACAACGACTCCAAAATGTAATTTATTTAAAGTACACTTCAAATGTAAACTATTTTTTAATAGTTTTGGTTTTAATTGGCCAGTAGATGGCACTGTAGGATTGTTTTCAGGCGGGAGGACCCCGGGCACGGACAATGGGCACAGGGATTTCACTGTCCATTCCAGGCACGACATCTTTGGTGCAGTGTATGTGGGACCCAGGTAGATCGACCGTACCAGGCGCAAACCACGGTTTTAAAGATGCTAGAGATAAAGGCGCCCACTCAGACCCCAAGGATGCTATGGTGCAGATGTAAACAACTGAGGCGTAATCTTAAACAGAGGCAAGTATGGCGTACTGTCACATCAGCTGTATTCTAGATGCCGACAGTTTGATGAACTATGAGGGTGCTTCACAAAATTACAATTAGCACCTTCAGAGACGACCGTGTTACAGCCTCGTCCAGCCCTAGTGGTTGGGATTCCTTGGGCGCCTTATTGCCCTGTGTGTGGGCTCTTCCGGCGGACAGTGTCTGCGCCTCGTAATATTGTGGGGTGCTACAGAGCTGCTGCTGTCTGGCTTCCCTAGCCCCCACCCTCACACCCAGCTGTCACCTGAGATTGTGGGACTCTGGGCACTGCCACAGATGCTGCTGGTACCGCCCTGTCCACTTGACATTGTCGCCGGTCACAGCTGGATGCAGTCCCGCACGTTGTTTTTTTAGCACATCAGAAATTGCATTCTGGACACCGTAGCTCCGTTCCTACGAGCATAAACCAGGCGCACACAAGAGCTGGCACATTCAGTGCTCAGCCCGTTCCACCGAAGTGCAGACTGCGCAATCCTGTCAGCCCCTCCCGCCCAGGCTAATCGAGGAGGGAGGAAGATGGGAAGGGGAGGCCGAAGGTTTTCAGACTATCACGAGGATCTGTGTTTCAGTGTCTTAAAGAAGATGGAACCTCCGATTTGAGATCACAGACCTGCATTGTGTGACCTTTTGCTTTTCAGCGGGGGTCTGTGGCACACCACAAGGCTCATCTGTTTCTCGGCTCCCTCCTGACAACATGGCGCCCCATCCGCCCTGGGACACTGAGTTGTGCACTTAGGTTGGGGGCGTGGAGGCTGTGGCACAGTGTGGAAAGGCACCTCTTGAGAGGGTGAGGCGCAGTGCACCCTGCAGCGAGGACGAGGACTGCAGAGGGGCAGTGTGGCGCAGCGACCCCTGCTGGATGCAGTGTGGGCCCAGAGGGAGTTGCTGGTGCACCCCCTGCTGTAGAGACTTTGCGGCGTGAAGTCGACCGCTGGGACCATGGTGCCTTCCGCCCATCACCTTATGCTGCTCTTGAGAATTCTTGTTAGGTTACAAGTGTAATATAAGAGATATGGAAACGTGACTTATTTATTAGACCATGTATACTTTTTGCCTCAAACGGCGCTTATTTATTGTCTGTTTCTTCATTATAGTACCACGTAACCGCTAATTTTGTGTGGCACAAAAACCAGTCTCGCAGCTCAACCGGCACATTTTAATAGTGTTTTTATAGCGTTTATGTAGCCCTAATCAGACTCGAAGCACCGAGAGCGAACCGGAGACGACAGGAGAGGCACGAGAAGGAAGGAGGAGAGAATAGAGAGCGTAGGGAAGAGGAAAGGCCCAGACTTGATTTACTGTATTGTACTCAGATTTATTTTGGAACTTGATATTTAAAAAAATGATAGAAAGATATATCTGAAAAACATGCTAATTATTTTTTTACAAGTTTAAATGAAGCGTTGTTTTTAACATAGTAGGAGATTCGGTTTATATGTAAATAGAATTTATTTCGTGGTTCAGTGAGTCGTGGTTCAAAACATAGTGGTTGGGATTTGGTCGTTGTTTAGCCTTCGTGGTTTAGGCACTCGTGATTTCAGAGGTAGTTGTTTAATCATACAACCGGACATCAGAGCACTTCAGATGGGGTCCAGCAGTAATGGTGGCAAAATACCTGCAGTGTCCACTAGTGAATCAAGAATCCGCATACCCAAAAACTTGGTGCCCAGTTATGTGATTGGGGATGACATATGTAAATAGTTTGCAGCCTATGAAGTGGTTCTAGGAGTGCACGAGTTCTCAGAGGAGTCTTGGGGTGGTAGTTTTTGGGAGGTACATGCCCAAAGTGGTGAGGGATGCACTCTTTACATTGGATGTGGAGGACTAGACATGCTAGACTGCAGTGAAGGCCATCTTAGTCATTAATAACCGACCACGGAGAAGAATAGGCAATGGTTCAGGGGCAGCCACAAGATCTCATCACAGACATGGTGTATTGCACTGAAGGACTGGGTGAGGGGCAGCAGGGCTGATGATTATTCCGGGTTGTACAACTTGATTTTGAAGGAACACGTGCTTGATATTTTTTTCTGGGGCTGCGCCAACACCTGCTTGATTGCAACCTTCCTGACCCCAGGAAGCTTGCTGAGGAGGCGGACATCTAAGTCACCACCAGAGTGTCCATGAAGGTACCTGGGAGTGACCCCAAGAAGGGTGGTTCAGGTTCCCCCTAACAGAGTGAGGGAGATGTCGAGAGATCCAGACAGGTCTCTGGGTAAGGGGGAAGGAAAGGGTTCCCATGTCCCTTCTAAGTAGAAGGAGGGAGGTTCTGGCGGGTGGTGGCCCAGGGCGCCCCAATCCAAACTCTGCTGCTTTGAGTGTTCCCAACTAGGACACAAGTAGGAGAACTCTGTCCAAAGAAAGCACCCACTAGTGGGAACTCTACAGGGATGCCCAGTGTGGTCTTAGGGGAAAGTAGTCCCCAGGGGTAGGCCATAGACCATCTAATGATCTTCCTCAGAGTTGGTGATCCCTGAGGGTGGGAGTCGGCCCTTCCACCAAGTAGGAGTGAATGAAGTCCCAATCACTGCTCTGAGGGATACTGGGGATAGCTGGACCATGGTTGTGGAAGAGTTAGTCTCCCCAGTGCAGTACACCATCCAGGTGTGTAGGATGACACCGTCCCATGTGCAGGACTTTTTCTGCCCTGTGGCTCTGGTGTCCCTAAGGTGCGGTGGGGAGGTGACCCACAGAAGGGTCATAGTTAGTCCCCTGATGCCTATTGACTACATTCTGGGGAATGAGTTGCCCCCAGTGTCAGGAAAACTGTAACGGGTCGTCGTCACAGGCACCCTGACAGTTCGGTTTTCGGGGGATACCGCTCTCAAATGTAGGGTACCGAACCCCAAATGGAGGGTGGAAGGACTCACCCCTGACTCCTGTTCAGCCCAAGATTACAAACCCTGGGTTGAGGGACCAGTTCCAGGATACGACCCCTGAACTGGGAGGAGGTAGAGTTGAAAACGGATGCAAGGCACCTGGGGCTATTGCCCCCTACTCTGAGAAACCACAGAGGACAGAGACCTCTGGATGACCTGGGGATGGGCTCTTGACACTGACAGCTGTCAGTGGCCTCTGTTGGTTGCTATCCTCATGGACAGAGTTTTCTGTGGGTTGGGGGACAGAAGTCAGACCCAAGGGGTGGAATGGGTCACATCAATTAATTGGCCATGGTGGTACTGTCTACCTACTGGGATGTATCTGTGAGCAAATTATGGTTAGATTCTGCACAGATGGGGTCCACAGGTAAGGAGAAGGATTCACCTTGGGTTCGCTCCGTGGCCCCAGAGAGTATAGACAGACTGATCCGACTGGGTTCAGAGAAGCATAGAACTACTAGTACCCCTGTAGTAGTGGGCCACTGTCCATGTTCTATCGCCCTAAACAGGGAAGTCCATCAAGGTATTGATTAGTCTACCCTGGCTTTAGGCCTTCTCTAAAGGGTCACCCCAAACATTTTGCCTACCTCTTGTTTTGCTGAATTCCTTTTGTTGGCTTTAGGACTCTGAGCATTTTTCCACTGCTGACCAGTGCTAAAGCGCATGTGCTCTCTCCTCTAAACATGGTATAATTGGTTTCCACCTGTTTGGCATGTTTAATTTACTTGTAAGTCCTTTGTAAAGTGGTATACCATATACCCAGGGCCTGTAAATGCAATGCTACTTGTGGGCCTGCAGCACTAATTGTGCTACCCACACAAGTACCCCTGTAAACATGTCTCAGGCCTGCCACTGCAGAGCCTATGTGTGCAGTAATACTGCCACTGCGACTTGGCATTTAAAACCCTTTGAACTCCCCTTTATTACACATAAGTCACCACTAAGGTAGGCCCTAGGTAGCCCATAGAGCAGGGTGCACTGTAGGTAAAAGGTAGGACATGTACTTTTACATTTTGCATGTCCTGGTAGTGAAAAACACCCACATTTGTTCTTCATTACTGTGAGGCCTACTCCTCTCATAGGCTAACATTGGGAATTCCTTAAGACTCTTTTAAGCTGTAATTCTAGATTAGAAAGGAGTAGCTGTGTCATGTTTTATATCTTTAGAATGGTAATGACAAATCCTCCTTACTGGTAAAGTTGGATCTAACATTACTATTTTAGAAATATCACTTTTTGAAAGTGGACATTTCTCTGCTCTTACAGCACCACGTGCCTGCAGCCTGTCTCAGATACATGTCTGGGGTGGGTGACAGCTACACTAAGTACATTCCCGCTAGACAGCCACACATACAGGAATGTTAAGTGTGTCTGAGTACTCATCTGCATTCTGATGGCTCTTCCTGGGCAGGATCGGAGGGAGGTGCTGACACACCTGAATAGGCAGTGTCCTGTCCCCACACAAAGGACTGATTACCCCCTACTGATAGTCTGGAGCCAGGGCTGGGAAGGAAAGACCACTGTGCACTTCAAAGACCCTTCTTTGAAGTCACCCTCACTCAAAGGATCAACTGGGTATAAGTACTGGGTCTCTGACCCCACCAAATCAGACACTCCTGGACCTGTGAAGAACTTGGCGATGATGACAGGAGGATGGATTGCTGTGCTGCTACAAGGACTGCCACTCTGCTGCTCTGGAAGAACTGCTTTGCTGCTCTGCTGTACCGCTCTCCTGCCCGCTACCCTCTACCTTGCTGAGAAAAGCACTGGGCCCATCTCACTTGAACCCAGAGTGACTCCAAGGGCATGCTGGCTTGCCCCCGTTCTGAAGTCTCAGGGACATCAAAGATTCCTACAACCCTGCAACAGCACCTGGACTTTGCCATCTTTATTATTATTATTTGTTAAGCGCAACAAATTATCCCCATGGGGATTTCTCGGCGCCACAGTAACAGGCAACAGAAGCAGAACTATGTCCAGTTAGAGATTGAATAACCAGGTCTTGAGGAGTTTTCTGAATTGAGTGAGATTAGAGCAGGAGCGGATGTGAAGCGGCAATTTGTTCCAGTGATGGGGAGCCAGGTAGGAAAAGAGCGACCACCCACTCTGGTTTTATCAATCCTTTTGGGGGATAGTAACAATTGGTCGCTAGATCGGAGTTGTCGGGTGGGGATATAAGGTTTTAGCTTATTTTTAGGTAAACTGGTCCCTCCCCTGCAGTGTTTTAAAGACCATACATAGGAGCTTAAACACTGCCTGTTTTTTTATGGGCAACCAGTAGAGCAGACGTAGGAGGGGTTCAGGTGGTGACCAGGGGGCCGACTTAGAGCAAGGCGAGCTGCTGTGTTTTGCACTACCTGTAGCCTTGAGAGAAGTCCTTCTCTTATCCCAACCAGTAGGGAATTGCCATAGTCTAATCTGCTCACTAATAGTGCCTGAATTAGAGACTTTCGGGCTGAGAGCGGTATCCACGGGAACACCTTCTTGAGCATTCGCATCAGGCCAAAACATGTGCCCGAGATGCATTTCACATGTTCATCCATGGATACATTATCATCCAGTATGACTCCTAGATTTTTCACCCATTTTTTCGGAATTGGAGACTTTACCAGTTCTGGAGGCCACCAGTCCGCAGACCATATCTCGTCTGCCTTTCCGAATAGGAGAATCTCTGTTTTATTTGTGTTGAGCTGCAGAAAGTTTGTAGTCATCCACGCTGCCATTTTTAACATGCAGTTTTTAAGTTTTTCCTTAGTGATAGAGGGGTCAGGCTCAATCGTGATTATCAGTTGAGTGTCATCCGCATACGAGATGGTCTCAAAGCCACATGATCTAATAATCTTAGCCAGGAGGATACATAGATGTTAAAAGAGTGGGACTAAGAATAGACCCATGAGGTACCCCTTTGTCAAGGATCATGGACTGTGATGTAAACGAGTCCAGCTGCACTACAAGTGTACTTTCAGAGAGAACATTTTCAAACCATTTTAGCGCCATTCCACCGACACCAAACTCTCTCAGCCTTTGAACTAGGACTCGATGGGAGATGGTGTCAAACGCTGCTGACAAGTCTAAAAGGATCAGCATGGTTGGGGTCCCCTTATCTAAAGCTAGCTTTATAGTATCAGTTACTTCTGTTAATGCTGATTCTGTGCTGTGTGACGCACGGACCCCTGCCTGAGAGAGGTCTAGTAAGTTACTCCGTTCTAGATACTCCGTTAGTTGATTATTGACTAGTGCTTCCATAATTTTGGAGAAGAAAGGTAGTAATGATATAGATCGG
This sequence comes from Calotriton arnoldi, assembly GCA_963921515.1. Taxonomy (NCBI): domain Eukaryota; kingdom Metazoa; phylum Chordata; class Amphibia; order Caudata; family Salamandridae; genus Calotriton; species Calotriton arnoldi. The sequence goes on along the minus strand of CAWUFW010011425.1, from coordinate 389,692 downwards.
TAGTTCTGCAAGTCCTGTTGGTCGGCCGAGAGTTTTTCAGTATAGGTCTGATTCGGGCTGTCTTCCACTTCCAAAGGAGAGTGGCTGTAGTTAATGATAGGTTACAGATATCTGTTATGGGTGCCGGTAGGGCTGGGGCCAAAGATGAGATAATATGTTGGGGGTGCCAAGTCTAGAAGGGGAGCCTGATTTGATTTAATTTAGTAAGACCTGAACTTGCTCAGGAGTGATTGCCTTAAAAGCTTCCAGTGAACAAGGGGCTGAGTCTAGAACGTCTGCATTGATGGCAATCGAGCTCGGTCCCTCCTTATTACTGAATGAGCTTTAGATTTTGTTAATCTTTTGTTGGAAGTGATCTGCAAGATCATCTCAGAGCTTTTGGGTAAAGGGAGTAGATGGACTGTTTACCTTAGGATTAGTGAATTCTTTAAGAATCTTAAACAGCTCTTTGGAGGACTTTTTGCTTCGCTGATTTTGGCCCCTAGATGGGATCTTCTAGCAGTATTGATATTTTTCAAATATTCTCTGAAGGCACGTTTATAGACTAGTTTATCTTCTTCCAGCTTCGATTTCCTCCATTTCCTTTCCCATTTCCTACAGGTGGCTTTTTCTTTCTTGAGGTTTTCGGTGTACCACGGTGCTGGGGCGTTCTTTTTCTTGCTCTTTCCTACTTTTTGTGGGGCAATAGTGTCAAAGGCCTTTGCAAGCGAGTCCTCCAGCACTACTTGAGCAGGCTCGCTGTCCGCACAGTCCAGTATGGCTGGTGGGTTGAAGGAGGGGGTGAACGAGGCGAGAGTCACCTTCCTCCAGGTTCTTGAAGATTTCAGGGCGACCTGACATATATCACTAACAGGTTAAGGCTATGGGGGATTCCACTGTTATGTTCGGTATATTGGAGAAAATGGTATCCACTGTATGTCCGGCTATATGCGTGGGGCTAAATACTTTTGGAAAGAGACCGAGACATTCCGTGGCCGCCGTCAGACGGCTGGAGTCTGGGTCTGAAGTGATGTCCAAGTGGTGATTAAAATCCCCTACTAGTAGAAAGTTTTCTGCTTGAAGAGTGAATGAAGGGGGCTAGGGCTTCCATCAGTGATGAGCTAAAGTCTTTTTTGTTGCCTCGGTGTCCGATAGACCACTGCTCCCATCCAGTTAAATCTATGTGCTACCTCCAACCTGAATACCATCATTTCTAAGCTAGGGGTGGAAACTGTGTCCAAGAGTTTGATGCTTAGGGGCAAGCGAGTTGCGATGGCCATCTTCGAGTCCTGCCCCGCCAAGTGGTGCCAATCCAGTCTGGGCCCCTGGAAGTGAAGTTTTCTGTGCTGCAAGTCTCAATGACCACGCATCGCTGTTGTTGCACCGATCGGAACTGGGCATTTCACCCAAAGATGACGCATCGCTCATCTTCAGCACTGCTCGACGCCGAAGCTTCCCTGAGTGCACAGCTTGACGACGACACAACGCCCATCTTCAATGGTGGTCTGCGACGCAGATTTCTCTGAATGGGCGGCTTGAAGACGCATCAACTACGAATCCCTCGGATTGATGACGACGCATCGCCTCCCTGCTCCTCGCAACTTGACAGCAACACAGCCTCCATCAAAAGGTACTGTTTCAGCGGGCCAAGGCTGGTCCCTGTATCCTACCCGCGCTCCATCGCAGTCAGCCTGAAGTTTTGGATTTACCCTGGTCATGCGGGACCAGATATATCCAGCTGGCACTTTATGACTTTAAGCACTAGTTTTTCAAATATTCTTTAAAAATGTATAACTCCAGTTCTACTTATTAGATTTTTGTCATTTTGGTCTTGTTTTACCCATAAAATTGTCTATTATTCTAAACCAGTCTGCAATCTTTTTGTGGTGTTTTCATTGTGTTACTCTGTGTGTGCGTGTGTGTTGCTCTAATACTTTATACATTGGCTCTATAGATCAGTCTGACTGCTCTGTCCCAAGCTACCAGAAGGTGAGCACAGGTTATCTTTTAGTGTGTATCTAGCTTACCCTGAATAGGATTGTGGTTCCTGCTTGGAAAGGGCGCTTACCTCTGCCAACCAGAAACCCAATTTCTAAAAATATTGTTATCAAACTACACTAAGAATGAGGTAGGCACAGAAATGGCCATATGTACAAAAGCATTTGTGCGGTCTGTAACGGCCTGATTCGCAGAATCGGACCATTTCCAGCTGTAAAAATGCTTTCACATATGTACAGAGCGCAAATTGTGATTCGTTAACATGTTACCGAATCGCTATTTGTGTTTAGTGATTCAGTATTTGGAAGGGACGTGCCTTTCAAATACCAAATCACAGTGCTATGTATGAATGATTTGCAACCTAATTGCCGTCACAAAATATACATTTTTTACCGACACCTCAAGTGTGGTGGTAACCATTCGCAAAGTAGAAGGGGTCCCCATGGGCCCCCTTCCCATATGTGAATGTTGAAACATTTATTTCTCACGGACCGCTGCCTATTCTTAAAAAAATAAACTTTAAAGTTTTATTTTCTTTTTAAACACATCCTGTTTTTCTTTAAGGAAAATGGGCTGCATTTAAAAAAATATATATATATTATTAAAAACTAGACCCCCATCCAAGTGATGGCAGCAATTCCTAATGGGTCACAAATTGAGACCTACCTCATTAATATTAATGAGGTAAGTTGATTGAAACCCCATTAGGAATCGCTAAATGAAACGCAATGGGTTTCATACACTAGGAATTGCGAGTTCTTAATTGTAATTTGCAAAGAATCTCAATTTGGAAATCACAATCCCCAATTAATTCCTCTAACTATCTGGTCTCCATTGTATCCGCTCTAACGCCCAAAACATGGTAAAATGGGCTAATACTAAACTGACATAATAAACTTTCAGGGAAGGGTTTACTATATGGTGCAGGAAATAGACCAGTGGCATAGAAGTTAAATGTCACCTGTGGACTGAAGCGCATGTCGTGCCTTCCACTAGGCTGACAAGGAAAACATGCCTTCAGGGCTACCGTGTTGTTTTTGAAACTGCAGGTGAACCTTTCAAAGTAAACCTTTTTTCTAGGAAGGAAGCTGTTAGACCTGGCACCATTGGAGTGGGTCTCCCTTCCATTTTTCGCTGTTGTCTCCTCCGTTTTGCTGGTGTTAGATGATCTGGGCGCTGTGCCACTGCCCTTCAGTGCCACAGCGCGGATGCTCCCTGTGTAAATATGACATGTGAATTGGTATATCCCTGATTGGCTTATTTGGTTTACCTGTTAGTCCCTAGTAGCGTGGCCTGTGAGTGCCCAGGGCTGGTAAACCGAATGCTGCCGGTGGGCCTGAGGCGCTGGTTTGCGCCACCCACAGAAGCAGCTTGTAAAGTGTGTCTCAGACCTGCCACTGCAGAGTCTGTGTGCAGTCCAGAACTGCCATCTTGGCTGTGAAGTGCACCCACTTCCCAGCCCCTGAACCTTCCCTTATCATCATGTAAGTCACCCCTATGGTAGGGTGCTTTGTATGTGTAAGGTAGGACATGCCTTGGTGTGTATAGCATGTCCTGGTAGTGAATAACACCCAATTTCGTTTTTCACTACTGTAAGGCTACCTGTTCCCCATAGGCCAGGATGGGCAGTGTGGTTATTACATCCTATAGTCCTAACTGACCCCAGGAACATGGTAGAAAAACGAATTTAGTATGCCTGAGCTCAGAATATTAAAATACATCTTTTAGCAAAGTTTATTTTTATATTCTGTGTTTGAAAATACCACTTTTAGAAAATAGGTATTTTCTTGCCTAAGCCTTCCAGTGTGCTCTGCTGTTATGTGTATTGGCTGTCTGGTTTTGGAGGGACAGGGCAGGCTGAGCCAGACCTGGGTTGAATAGAGAGATCTGCGTTTGGAGTATGGGGAGGGGTAGCTCCTTGACTTGAATAGGGCTGTGCCTGGCAAGGTGAATGATGGCTCCACCTCCTACTGTGCGTCTGATAGCAGACCCCCTCTTCCTGAAAGGAAGGATGCAGCCTGGTAAACAAAGTGCTCCAGGACTGAACAGAACTGGTTCTGGCTAGGCTCAGTGACTTGTAGCTTTTGAGAACAAAGACTTTTGGGGTATAAATATCTGTGCTGAAACCCCTACAATTTGTATTGCTCCTGGACATCAAGACGAACCTCTGTCCGTGTAACGGAAGGAATCTGCAGGAGGTGATTATCCTTGTGCTTGTGTGCTGTTTCTTGGATTGGCCTGCAGTGGTTACCATTGGACTTTGAAAGAGAGGTAAAAGGACTTTTGAGAGAAACTTTGATTCATCTTGCTAAAGCAATCACCCAAGGGCTAGAAGAGAGCTAGCCTCCTGTCGAAGTCTCAGGCACATCAGACTTCACCACCAGCCTCCTGATTCCTCCTAGCGAGGATTTCTATCTGCAGGTGAGGCTCCTGTGAGTTCCAGGGCCTCTAGTTCTACTACAGAGAAGAGAGCGCTGAAATCGTCGCTAACGCCCGTGTGCGAGCCGCTGCAGCTGAAAGCGCCCAGAAAATCATCGCGCTGCTGCCGCTGAGCGCTCGCACCCAAAGATCATCGCACCGCACGTTTGCGGGCTTCCAAGTGCTCGCAACCGAAGATCATCGCACCAAGCTCATCGCTTCACGACATCGCAGCGCGGACGCCGGGCGTCCGTCATTTCCCCCGCATCGCATCAGGACCGTCGCTGCCTCGCGGAGTGCCCCTTCTTCGTACCACAACCTGATCGCACACGCAACCGGGCCGCCGCATTGCCTCCTCCCTCGCGGCAAGGAGTCATTGCATCACCGGCCTAACGTGCAGAAGTTGGTCGCATCGCCTCAGCACGCATCCGCAGATCGGCGCATCATCCTCCCTCGCGGCAAGGATTTATCGCATCGCCGGCCTCGCGGGCAGGAAGTCATCGCCACAGCTTCTTGCGACCATTTGTTGATTTTGCTACGAAATCCAGGTACTTTGTAAGTAAAAGGGTCGCAGAGACCACTCCTTTGAACTGAACTCCTCTTGGCGCACTTTGAACTATTTTTGCAGCATTGCACGAGTAACCCTATTTTTACAGTATTGTGGCTTTTGATCGTTATTGGTCTTGTGATACGTCTATATATAAAGATAATTATTTTTGATAACTACTTGTGTGGTGTCCCTTTGTAGTGTTCCTCACTGTGTTACTGCGTATGGTCATAAATGCTTCACACACTGCCTCTGAGATAAGCCTAGCTGCTCGTGCTACGTTACCACAGGGTTGAGCAGGGGTTATCAAAGGGTGTAGTCCTCTCACTCTGACTTAGGAAGAAGGGTCCCTACTTGGACAGTGGCCAGCCATTGCCAACTAGAGACCCCCATTTCTAACATTGGTGGTCAGCGGTGAGGATCTGGACTTGCATTTATGATCGCATACAGTAATTATAGTGTACACTACTAGTGAGTGCAGACCATAACGCAACCACATAAGTTTTGAGGTTTTTTCTGATTCTATTTTTAATTAATATTGCCAGTTATTGCCACAATGGGAAAGCCCAGATCCAATGCCTCGGAGGATCTCTCCTGGGAAGAAGAGAAATTAGAAACCTACAATGCCAAGCAGCTCAAATATTTTTGCAAACGCTTCACAGTCCCTATCACAGGTCTCACTAAAAGGGAGGAGTATTACAAGGCGCTGAAGGCCTGGCTAGAAGCCAGGGATGCCCCTAAGAATATAGAAGAGCCTGTGGAGGGGGAAGAGAATGCAGGCGAGCCGCAGGGTGAAGTAGTAGATTTGGTGGGAGATAAAGCAATTTCCAGCCCGGGCACTAGTGTGTCCGCCAGGGGTCTGTCCCCAGAAGAGATGGAGGACAGGGAGAGAGATAGGCGGCATAATATGGAGATGGCTAGGCTTAAAATGGATGGTCACAGGGACCTAGAGAACAAGAAGTTAGAATTTGAGATTATGAAAAGGAAACTTGAGAATGAGAGAATATTGAGGGAGTTGGAGATTAAAGCAAAGAGTGTAGAGATCTCCCCCTCTGGTGGCAGCATACCTGTAGTGCATACTGAGAATACAGTGTATATACCCAAGGAGGTTATTAAGGATTTCCACAAAAGTGAAGATATTGGGCAATGGCTTGCCGCTTATGAATTAGCCATGGTGTCCCACCGGGTCCCTGAGAAGGATTGGGGAGCGGGGCTGTGGGGACGCTTTGTGAGTGAGGGGAGGGATACCTTGTTGGACCTGCCCCCAGAAAGTCGAATGGTTTATGGCCACATGAAGAAGCTTTGATGACCCGCAATGGTTTGACCCCTGAGATGTATAGGCAGAGGTTTAGGACCTGCAAGAAGCTAGAGGGTACCACGTGGGTTGAATATGTGTCTTTTTTTGCAGAGCAATGGAACGCTGGGTAAAAGGTAGCAAAGTAGAAACTTTTGAGCAGCTTTATGATTTGATTGCATGGGAGCATTTATCTAGTAACTGTTTTCCTGAGCTACGCCAGCACCTGATTGATTGCAAGCTGACTAACCCTAGGAAGCTTGCTGAGGAGGCGGACCGCTGGGTGAGCACCCGGGTTCGCAAGGGGCCAGTGGGAGACTTCGCCAAAGGTGGGCAGGGTCCCCAGCAGAGAAGTGGGGGGGACAGGGGTAAACCGAGGGAGTTCCAAAGAGGGCCCCAAAGTAATTACCAAGGGAACCAAGCAGTGGTGTCCCAGCCCCCCAAGAGAAGAAGCCAGTGCCCCCGACAGGTAGGCCTGTTCAGAGGGGGCCCTTACTTGTTATAAGTGTGGTCAAGTGGGCCACAGATACTATGATCCCCAGTGTCCTCAGAGGGATACTAGTGCACCACCCCGTGCACCACCCCGCCAGCTTGCGAGTGTAGCCCTGGGGGAGGAGATGGGTGCCCAAGAGGGGTGGGATCCCGTAGAGTTGACCCTTGTCTCACTAGGAGACTTTGAGATGTTCCCTAAACCTACACTGCCTGATAACACTAAAAAGTACAGGCAGTGGGTGACCATCAATGGCCATAGGGTGGAGGCTCTAAGAGACACAGGAGCCAGTATAACTGCTGTCAGCTCCCGGTTGGTGTCCAAAGAGCAGGTTGTCCCCCATGCATTCTACCCAGTAGTGTCCGCAGACAACTCAGAGAGCCAATGTGAGGTGGCTCAGGTTCCCTTTGAGTGGGGGGGTCTCAGGAACTCTTCAGGTGGCTGTGAGGCCCGCCATGCCTGTAGACTGTCTGTTGGGCAATGATTTAGAGAACTCCCCGTGGGCTACGGTGGAGAGGAGATCTCACTTGGAGATGTTGGGTCTGCCTGAGTGGGCGTGTGCTACCACTCGGTCCATGGCAGCCAAGGAGGGTGTTGAGAAGGACCTGGAGCCTGAGAGTATGGCCCAGATCCCTGCCTTAGAGAGGAGGGGCAGGGGGCGCGGGGAGCCGGCCCCCTTGGTTCCCATGGCTCAGGAGGGAGCAGACCCTGAGGGGGATGCCCTGGAGCCTACCGGGGAGCAGATCACCGAACTGGGGGACCTGCCTGAGCTGACCCATTGGCAGCAGGAAGGGGGACCCACCAGGGAGGAATTTTGTGAGCAGCAAGGAGTTTGCCCTTCTCTTGAGGGTATGCGGCGTCAGGCTGCAGCCCAGGCAGCAGGTGACCTGTCTGGTTCACATCTGATTTATTGGGAGAACAGTCTCCTGTATAGCGAGCCTAAGGCTGCTGAGCCGGGGTCAGCCCGTGTGCTGGTGGTACCCGAGTGCTTCAGAGCCTTCCTACTGGAGTTGGCTCATGACATTCCATTGGCAGGACATCTGGGGCAGACCAAGACCTTTGAGAGGCTGGTCACCCACTTTTATTGGCCCCAGATGCGCAAGAACTCAGACACTTATTGCAGAACATGCATGACTTGCCAGGCAAGTGGGAAGAGTGGGGGGAAGATCAAGGCCTCGGTGGAGACCTGAAGGGCTGGACCTACTCCCACTTGTGCCCATGATCGAGAAATGGACTCCCAACAGTCACCTGGCTGACCTTCTATGTGGCTACAGGGTCATCAAAAGGTGCATGTGGCCCCCTTGTCCTGAAGAAACTAGCCAACCAGTTGCAACTGGATCCTGTTAGTGGACTCGACTGAAGTAGATACTGCCTCCTAAGTGCTGTACCTGAAGTCCTGGAAGCCTTAGAAGTGGCCAAGAAGCACTGCTCCATAAAGTTTAACAAGTGGGACTAGAACATTTTTTGATTTCCAAGACGGAGCTCCAGTGGGACCTCACCGCAAAGGTATCCAATTTCTAGGCTTTCCCACAGGAGGATTTTTAGCTCCAAAATAGAGTCTAAGAGCCTGGTTTTCAGTTTGTTTGATGGATTACTCCATCACAAGGGTGACCAATATCCCGTCTGTTTTATTAGAAGTGCATTATATTCATTGGCATAAGGCAGATGGGATATCCATCAACTTTGTGATGAAGTAACCGGTTTGCCAAACTAGCCAGGCCCCAATACCAAGCGTTGAAATTTTGTCCAGGTGAAAGCATGAAAAGAATCCAGCCAACAAGAGTACTTCGGCAGTCATTCAATTTGAATTTCCCTACTTGCAGCTTTTCCTGCCACCCGCTTAAGCTGGAATTCATCCAGATGCTACCCAACTTCGGAAGGACTTCACTGGATACACCCTTCAGCCTTGCCTCGCTAGTGAATTTCGAGTTGTATAAAAAAAAGACTAAGTCATAAGGTAGTAACGACCCTCTGGGACATCCTACCGTTGTTCCTGTCAAGCGTGAACAGGTACTTTTTGTTAGTGCTTTTTGCCCTAAAACTTAAAAAAATCATGTCTGATTGGATCCTAATCATTTTTGTATCATTAGATTTTTTTTAATTAGTTGCGGGAATTTGATTGTGTTTTAACTTTTGGTACTGTTTCCACAGTTTTCCTAAGTTAAACATGTCTGCTCTGTGCCATGGCTAGTAGGGCTTGAGCCCAGGTTTAAATTATTGAAAGTGTGTGATTAATCTGAGAGGACTTTGGGACGTCATCTTCCCCAACTAATAGCATATTTTCTTACATGAAGCAATTAAACTTCAGATTTTGAATTGTATTATTTGGCGGCCCAACTCCAATGGTTTACGCAGGCAGTGGCGCGGGAATTCCGGGGCCCGGATGGCCCGTTGGGCCGGTGGATACCACGACATGTGATTTTGTTTGTAGTACTGGGGCAGCGGTTGCGGCTTTGTTCACTGACACAGGAGGAGCGGACGCTTCGGTTGTGCTGGAACCGTAGTCAGCGACGGGGAGGGGCTCGCCGACCATACGCGCCCGAGATTCCATTGGGCATGTGTACAGCACTACCGCACGGGGGGATTGGTCTGCATTGGCGGTGTGGGAAGAAAGGGGGATCCAGGTGATGGGAGATCTTTATGAAGATGGGGTCCTTCTGTCGTATCAGGCTCTACGAGACAGATATGACCTCCGCAGAGGTGACTTCTTATTGCACTCGGCCCTCGTGGCGGCCGTCCAGCGTCACTGGGGAGGAGGGTTGTCCGAACCCCCGACCGCACTTGCATGCCAGTATGTGGTAATGGCGGCGGGGACCTTTAAAGCTATCACATGTCTATATAGGCGAATGTTGGAAGACGAGACTCTCCCACTGAATCGGTTACGAGGAAAATGGGAGGCGGATCTAGGTAGGGATATTCCGGGGGCTGCCTGGGCTAAAATAGTTGAAAATGCGTGGAAGAGCACGCGCAATGCTAGATTTCAACTTATACATCACTACGTACTGCATAGGGCTTATCTAACACCAGCTAAGATAAATGAGTACTTCCAAGTGACCACGGCTAAATGCCCTAGGTGTACTTCAGTGGGGGCGGACTTTATGCACATGATGTGGGGTTGCCCGCGGTTGGGGGTATACTGGACGGATGTGGTAGATACACTGTGCGGAGTGACTGATAGGCAGTTAGAGCCAGAAGCGAGCGTCTGCATACTTCACTGGTTTCCGCATACAGCAAGGACGAAAATCATGAGAAAATTTATAGATCTAGGGCTCTTGCTCGCCAAGCGGGAATTGACAAGGCATTGGAAGGATAAGCAGGGTCCCAGAGTTGAGAGCTGGAAGCTAGAAGCTAGAATTTATTAAATGGGCGAATAGTGAGAGTATGATACAACTTCGGCTAGCGACGAGAGCGAAGAATGAGAAGAGCCTGGACAGGGCGAGAGCGTGGGAGGCACTGGTGGCAGTATTACGGCAACCGGAGCAGGACTCAGAAGGGGACTCAGTGGAAGGGCAAGAGGGACAGCCATCGATGGAAGTGTAGGCGGGCAGCCCAGCAGACCGACTGGGGTTCGTATGGGAGTAATGAGAGAGATGCAAGAGGAAGAGCGAAAGTGTTACCAGAAGGGTGCATGAGAGGCACACTCCCAGAGGCACGCTTATTAAGGCTAGGTTACTGACATGGTAGTATAAAGTATTTAAGACATGCTGTTAGGGACACACCAGTGGCAGGGGGAGGGAGGGGAGTGTTATGAGGGGGGGCAGACAATTGTCAGGAAAGAGCTGAAAACATGGGCCACTATGACAAATAGCGGAATGCGAAAGAACTAAGCATTAGGATTAAGATAGGGAAGAACTGGGCACGGCTAAGAGTAGGAGTAGGAAGAGTAGATATTGGGAATACCCGCTATTCATTAGTAACATTGGTTGGTGTTAAGATGCCCATAATGGAGTGAGAGTATGATGATAAATGTAAATGTATAATTCAATTGTCTGAGGGAAGAAACTCAATAAAATATGTTTAAAAAAAAAAAAATGAAGCAATTAAACTTCCTAACCTGGAGAAGCATTATTGAGTTTACTAGATTTTACAGGGTTTGGGGGACACTATAATGCTGTTGAAGTATTGAGTCAAATAAATATTGCATCCACAATCTGCCTATCACTATATTATCAAGGTAAATAGATGTGTAGTTAAGGATGGTAAATCTATTCTTCCCTCTATGTGCTTACTTTGACAATATAATGGTAGTCTATATTGTGGATGCAATATTTTTTAGTTCTATATTTTGACTGCAATATTGTGACATACAACCTATTTACAGTTATCAATTGTTTTTGCTATTTTCTAAGATCAGTCCAAAATGGCAAGCTTTGAGCCAATATTGAGACAGTCTTCTTCAAGCTTGGAATCTAAACATGGGAAAACAGTATTCAACTTGAAGATTCTGCCAGACAAAATAGTACTAAATGTTGACACAGATTACATAATATATCAATTGCTGACTCGTGTAGACATTTAGAAGATCCTATTTGGTCAAATGATAAGATAGATATTGATAAAAACTCATTTAAATGGATGTACTGGATTGACAAACTGATTCTCTACTTCAATTGCATTATTTAAGAAGGCTCAAGTATTAGTTATGATATTCTTGATAAGGTTTGTCATCTAGGTGTATCAAAAAAATGGAGATTCATACATAGATTTCTGCCAATGTCTTTCTAGAAGACTGCAGAGAAATTAAATGAAATGCATTGGTTCACCCATAACTTCACATTCAAATCAAATCAAAATAGTATTTGTGAAGCTCTGCTTTCACCCTGGGGGTATCCAGGCACTGCTATAGTTCTCAGTCGAAGAGCCAGGTCTTGAGTTCCTTGCTGAAGAGGTTCAGCGAGGGTGATGTGCATAGGTAGAGAGGAAGGGTGTTCTAGGTTTTGACAGCGAGGTGAGAAAACGACCATCCCCTGGTGCGGCTGCGGTGGATTACTGTCATCTGTGCGAGGGCGAGGTGTGCAGAACACAGGTTTCTGGTGAGTTGGTGGAAAGTCAGGTGGTGGTACATGTAGTGTGGTCCAATATTGTGGAGGGCTTTGTATGCGTGGGTCAGGAGCTTGAACTGGCATCTCTTGTCGACGGGGAGCCAGTGGAGGTCTCTGAGGTGTTGGGTGATGCGTGTTCTCTTGGGTAGGTTGAGGATCAGTCCGAGTGCTGCGCTCTGTACCGTCTGGAGTCTTTGCATGAGTTCAGAGTTTGCGCCGGCATAGAGTGTGTTGCCGTAGTCATGTTGGCTGGTGATGAGGGCCTGTGTCACAGTTTTCCTGGTGCTGGTGGGGACCTATCTGAAGATTTTTCGGAGCATGCAGATGTTGCTGAAGCAAGCAGATGTGACAGCGTTGACTTAGTGTCTCATTGAGAGTTTGCTGTCTAGAATGCTGCTGAGGTTACGTGTGTGGTCTTTCGGCTTGGGGATGGGACTGAGCTCCGTCGGCCACCATGAGTCGTTCCAGAGGGTGGTGTGTCTGCCAAAGATAAGGACTTCCATCTTGTCTGTGTTAAGCTTGAGGCAGTTATCTTTCATCCATATCACCAAAGTTCTTCATGCAGTTGTGGAAGTTGGTCTTTGTCTGAGTGGGGTTTGCTGAGAGTGAGAGGACGAGTTGGGAGTCATCGGCATATGAGATGATGTGTGCTCTGGCGATGACTGTGAGTAGTGTCATGTAGATGTTGAAGAGGGTGGGGCTGAGAGATTAGTCTTGGGGTACTCTGCAGATGGTGTGCTTGGGGTTGGAGGTGAAGGGGGAGGCGAACTCTCTGGGTGTGTCCTGTGAAGAAGGACGCCATCCATCTGAGTGCTTCGTCTGTGATTCCGATCGGGCAAAGTGGCTGGATGAGTGTGTAGTGTGAGACTCTATTTAAAGCTGCGGAGGATTGTGGCTGTTTCTCCTCTGTCCAGTAGATCTCGGATGTCATCAGTTGCTGCGATGAGGGTTGTCTTTGTGCTGTGGTTGGCCCTGAAGCCCGATTGTGATGGGTCCAGTAGGTTTGTTTCCATATGAGCGGTGAGTTGGATGTTGATAGCCTTTTCCAGGAACTTTGTCTGGGAACGGGAGGAGGGACGTCGGATGATAGTTCTGTGGATCTTTTTGGTCTGCTGATGGTTTCTTGAGGAGGGTCCTGACCTCTGCGTGCTTCCATGCTTTGGGTAAAGCTCCTGTGGTAATGGCGGTGTTGAGGATGGTGGTGAGTTGGTGGCTGATCTTATTGCTTGTGATGTTGAGAATTCGTTGGGACAGGGGTCTGTGGGGGCTCCCGAGTGGATAGATTTCATCAGGGTAGTGGCTGTTGATGTGCCGAGTTGTTCCCATGAGGTGATTTCGTGGTTGGCGGATGTGGTCGATGTGTTGCTGAGGATGTCGACGGGTTGGGGTACGAAGTCTGTGCAAATGGTTGCTATCTTCTTGTGGAAGTCGTCATAGAAGGACTTGTGAGGGCGGGATCGCGTTTTCCGTGGCTGAGGGGCAGGAGAATTCTCTGACTATGGTGAAGAGTTCCTTGGTTCAATTGGTCTTGGTTTCGATGTGGTTTGCGAGGGCCTCCTTTTTTATGGCTCTGAGTTGGTGGTGGTAGTCGTTGAGGGTGGTTTTGTAGGCAGCTCGGTCGGTTTCGTTCTTGCTGATCTGCTATCTTCTTTCTCATTTTTTGCATTTGTGTTTTGTTATGCAGAGTTCTTGTGTGTACGAGCTGGCTCATTTGGTGGGTCTGTGCATCTTGGGCGGTTTGGATGAGGTGACTTATTTGGCATCATTGGTGATTCAGGCGTTGAAATTCTCAACTGTTTGGTCCAGGTTTGCCATGATGTCGGGCTGAGTGGTGCTGAGGGCATCTGTCCATTGGTGCTGGGTTATGGTGGTCCAGCTGCAGTAGGGAGTGCTGTCTCGGACAGGGGTGGTGAGTGGTGGGCCGATGAGGGTGAAAGTGTATGATGGAGTGGTCGGTCCAGGTGAGTTCCGATGTGTGGCTGTATCTTATTCTGTTGCTTGATGTGAAGATGGCATCCAGCGTGTCCTGCTCTGTGTGTGGGTTCAGTGACGATCTGCTTTAGACTGATGCTGTCTAGTCTTTCAGGGAGCTTGGTTGTGGTGGTGTCCGTGGAGTAATCTAGGTGGAAGTTGAGGTCCCAAAGGAAGATGTAGTGTTTGGGTTAAACGGCTGGGGGTTGATGACTTCGGCGATGGCGTAGCTGAGGCCGGTGCGTGGTCCTGGCGGTCTGTATGCTAGGGTGCCTCTGATGGTTGATCTGGTGTCGGTATGGATCTGGAAGTTCATGTGTTCCATGGTAGGCATACAGTCGTTGCAGTGATGGAGCAGGTGATGGATTCTTTGTATACAAATGCGATGCCTCACCTGTGTTTGTTGGTGCGTCTCGGTGTTTCATCTTGTAGCCAGAGGGGGTTGCTGTGGCGATGTTGGGGGTTGAAGTGGGGGTGACCCAGGTCTCAGTGTGTAGGCAACGTTGGGGGAGAAAGTGGAGATGGTGTCTGTTGTAATGAGACAGAGTCCAGTTCCAAGGTAAACTTAAGATGGTATTTATTAAGATAGTAGGTTCAAGATAAAAGGTACAGAGAGCTCCACCAGGAGCAGCCCTCCTGCTGCTCAGCCCATCATCCAACTGCCAACCTCACTCACCCAACATTCCACAGCATCATCCACACCAACATTCTACTCCACACTCACACTGGCTGAGCAGCAGGTAAACACTTCTCCCTTCCTCATATTAAACAAAAATACAATGCAATGATACAAGTGAAAAGCACATCAAAGAGAAAATAACATGCACATAAATCTGGAAAGGTACCATTGCAAAGACCTGAGAATGGTTGAGGGCAAACCAGAAAGGAAGAAACGTAAGAAAAACACAGTACTATGGGCTTGCAAGTTAACATCCAAAAATGCAAGAAAGCTGAGAAGAAAATGGAAATTTGCATGAATGTCAACAAAAAGGCAAAGCAACAATAAAACGTCAATGCCCGCCCACGAACCTACAAAGAAGAAAAACAAACTGGACAGGTAAATCAATCTATAAACAGAAAGACAACCTTTACACACATCCACTCCCTTTCCACACAAAACTCCCACCTTAGCACACAAAACCAAACAAACCTACAAACTCCTACACCACGCACAACCAACCAACCCCTGAGAAACAAACATACCAGCTGGCCAGGCCGAAAATGAACGTGAACACCAAGGGGAACAAACCACAACGGTGCAGAAGAAAACACACCACAGGACACACATGCTCAACCAGGACAAAAACGCTCGAGCTTAAAGAGAGGGAGAAAAGAGAGGACAAGCACACAGAAAAATGCTCAGCGAAAACGCAAAGCTACAGGTGAAATGAACTTCACCAACCAACCACATAAAAGTGGTAGACACGAGTGACTCAAAAACAAAGTCGACTCCAACCAAAGCCCACAAGGGAGACAAACCTAAGCCAACCCACAACCACAAAAATAGTGGTAGGCCAGAGAGGCTCCACAATATAGAGCCTTCTCACATACACACCCCCAACAGTGAGAGATACACACACTCCCACAACAACCACAAGGGGTCAATTACAAAACATTACCCACAAAGGTAACACACTAATGTCACACACAACCATGAAAATAAATAATGGTAGGCTAGAGAGGCTCAGAACCTAAAAGCCAACTCATACACACACCCCCAACAGAGAGATACACACACTCTCAGAACAACCACAAGGGGTCAACTACAAAACACTGCCCACGAAGGTAACACACCAATGTCACCCACAACCACGAAAAAAGTGGTAGGCTAGAGAGGCTCAGAACCTAAGAGCCAACTCATACACACACCCCCAACAGAGAGATACACACCCTCTCACAACAACGACTTGGGGATAAACCAGAGTGAAATCGTGCAAAAGTCAACGGACACAGATACACTCAGTAGGAGACGAAAACGAAACTCCCACAACCACACAGGGTGGTAACCAAGGCGCCACCCCTTCCCTGAATTTTCAAACATTTGGAGGGCAACATCACAACCATGGCATTAACATTTGTTTTCCTTTTAAGCCCCATCAATAAAATGTACTTATTCAAAAATTGACTCCAACAACAAAACCCCAAAACAAACAAATTATGGATTCGCAAAGTCAAGGGTGCCAGGATTCTTGGAGTGAGTCACAAGAAAGTCACTCTCCCAACGGATGCAGCAGTCTTTCTCCAAAAGCGAAAGTGTTGCGCCGACCGCACACCACCACCGTAAAATTAAAGCTCACCAATGCAAAAAAAAAGAACAGGGAGCTTAGGCAACTCAAGAAAGGACAGCTCTCACCACATTTCCGTGGGTGAGAAAATGGCAATCTGGTGCAGCACTCAACGCAAGAAGTGGGTCCACTGGTGAAGAATCGGATGAATCCACTCCGATCAGCAGGGGAAAAGATGACTGCACGTAAGAAGTGCGCACGCTCGGAGCGCAATGAAGTAAAACCTGACCACTTGCGAGAAAGACAACATGGCGGCACGCAGATTGACGTATGGCTGGGTGGCTCCCGGCACGTTCGTGCAGCTCAGCGTGAAAGCTGCAAGACACTGCGCGAGGAGGAGACAAGGCTCGCGCTGGCACTAAGTATGACGGTTGAAAGCCGATAAGCCAACGGAACCCAACCGTTTTTCCCTTTTTTTTTTTTTTTAAGCAATGGAAGCCAGTACGAAACAGTCCCCCATAGTGCACCAACCTCAGAAACACAAAAGCGGGAGGGAACACTTCATGCCAGGACCTAGGGGACACAGAGTACTGCTTACACATGTTGCCGACTAGGACACTGGGGAACTCAAGCCAAGACGCACCACAATAAAAACTCAGAGCCCCTCGTTCGATGCAGCACCTCAAGGCATAAATAAAGAGGCTCCTCAGTCCATAAAAGCAGGAAAACGAGGACTTCTCTTGTCAGTTGACTGTCGTCTCCCTCTAGACACTCCTCCTTACGGCATGCCCCCACAGAAAGAGACAGCAGGTGCTTCTACCAGACGCAGGGAAAAGTGGCTCCTCAGAACACTAGCTCCACACACACGACAGTCACAGGGCAAAGTAGTTCCAAGGAGGCACTTGCAGAGATACTTCCACAGGGAGACCCTGGGGTTGGACACACCTCACGCTGGATGCTGCTCTGGAAAACTCCTCATAATGACACACTCTCCCAAAGTAACATCACCCCTTCTTGAAGCTGATGGTGGTTAGCTGTTGAACTTGTTGGTCCTCTGGGGGACTCCTCTTGATGGAGACACTCACCCAAGACTGCAGGACACAGACACCTCAACAGGAACTGGCAAGCCCATGTCAGGGCCGACCGATCTATTGGTCACTGGTGGGGCTCAGGGCTGCCAGCTTCTACAAGAGCACTTAGTTGAATTCCAGTTACTTCAAACTTGAAACATAATTGAAACTTGAAAGTCACAGTCCAGACAGGTGGCACACGCAGGTTCTTTCCAGGAAAAGTCGCCAAAATGTTGTAATGAGACAGAGTCCAGTTCCAAGGTAAACTTAAGATGGTATTTATTAAGATAGTATGTTCAAGATAAAAGGTACAGAGAGCCCCACCAGGAGCAGCCCACCTGCTGCTCAGCCCATCATCCAACTGCCAACCTCACTCACCCAACATTCCACAGCATCATCCACACCAACATTCTACTCCACACTCACACTGGCTGAGCAGCAGGTACAACAGTGTCCCATATCTCAATGGCGTGTTTGCAGAGTAATCTGGCATTGATCAGGATACCATTGAGTTGAACTGGAGGGGTGTCGTTGTCTGTGGTGGATGTGGTGTTGTTTGTTGGGGTGGTCATTGTGCTGAAGTGGCAGTGGATACGGGTGAACGGTCCCACTGTGGTGCGTGGTGAGACGATGCAGCAGTTGTTGTGTGTAGGGTCCAAGGTACGGAGCTCCTCTGCGGACTACCTGTGGGATAGCAGAGGACAAGGGTTCATGGCTCTGGGCACGGTCCAGGCGCAGATGCTGTATATGGGTTTGCCTTAGGCGTTCCAGTGGCGGGGCCATGTGGCGGCCTCCATAAGTAGTCTTGGGGGTGGGAGGGCTGGTGGGAGGCGGGGGGGCGGCGAGCAGGAAAAAGGCGGGTGAGAAAAGCAGCGGGAATGACTAACCAACGCAGCTAGAGTGTTGGACACCAATCGCACATTGACCCAATGCAGCAATTACAATGGACTTGTCTCATTATATGATGCCTCAGTAGACTTAGATTTAAGATCCTTTGCTGCCTGACTGAAGTGGGAAATGATTTTGTATTGGTCCATCTCTTCTTTCCAGTGATTTTGTATAATGGACCTTCATAATGAAGGTTTACATGAAGTGGGATTAAAATGACTTCATAACAGGTAATCTTAACTATCCCTCCTAATTGATGGAGAGGTGCAGAATCTTGTTGGGGTATAACTCACTTATTGCAGAAATGTTAAATTCTACAATCTTACAGCGAATATATATGGAGTAAAGCTTTAAGAAAAATATTCGGAGATCAGTTGCTACATCTTGCCTGTGGGATTTCTCAAAAGTTGCAAAATTGCATAAAGGTATTGGAAGAGGCCTGAAATCAATGCTATTGCCTGTAAATAAAGCATCTTACTGAAATGGAGCTACACACCTAGCCCTACGCACCAGTGGCTGTTGGAAGTAAGCAAACTGACCCTTCGGAAAGATGAATTGATGGAATTAATAACCAGGAGATGCTACTTAATATGATTGAGGGTCCGCTTTCGGCGTCACTTAAACCTCAAGATGAGGGGTTTTGAAAAAGTGATTTTCAATTCCTTGTGAGATATACTATAACCTTAACATGGAACTCTATGAGTAGCACAGACCATAGTACACATTGAGCATTTTAGTTAATTGTTTTAAATGTTTTCTCTTATTAAGGACAGGTACTATCACACAAAAACAAAATACTACTTACTACAATAATGCTCGAATGCATGACTTGTGGATGAGTCTCTTACGCTTCAAAGTGGGACACCCCCTTAATCCCTTTGTCTCAGTCACAGGGTTAATGTGACAGTCTCTAGTAAGGGTGCAGCACTTTCACCCACCTTCCGTCACCAGATAGTCTCAAGGGCTCTAGGCCTGTTTCAGTCTCTCACCCGACTGTAGTGATGCGGTTCAGGGGCCACGTTGAACCTTCCCGCGGTGGTGTGTTCAGTGGTGGTTGGTAGGGCCTTCCTGCGCAGCACACAACACTCCCGCTCAAGGCCAGCAGATCCCAGCCGCACAGGGCATCTCTGAGAGGCCGCTGCAGGAGCAGGTGCTTCTGGCGTGGGCTCCATTGATCTCTCGGTGCAGGTGGACCTCAAGGAATCCAGCAGGTCTGGTCCCATCACTCTAGTGAGTCTTTGGTCATTGGTGCTCGGGCCTCTCTGGGCGGAGGTGCTTGGCTGTCCCCTTCTCTTTGTGCGGGGGTCCTGCGACAGCAACACAGTTCCAGGTGACATCCTGGATCACGATGGCAGTACCCTGATTGGGTGCTAAGGTCTTTGGCATCATGGCTTCCAGGTGCTATCTCTGTCACATAATGCCATGGGGCAGTGACTTCAGATCTTCAGAACAGTGCCTGCTACCTGGCATTTCTGTTGCAGTGTCCGGTTCTCTCCTTGCAGAAGTGTGCCCTGGGGAGGGCCTCTCTAGGTTGTAGTTTTTACTTCTTTAGAGTGGTCTGGACCCCACGCACAACTGGCAGGACTGTGGTCACAATGTCCTCCTTCACTGGCACTCAGCAGGTGCCAGAGACAGATACCTATCCCATCTTCAGCCAGGCAGCAAATGGGGCACACACTCCAGTGCCTTGGCAGCAACGACGGGGTTAGTACACAGACACTGCCCAACACACTTGGCCAATGCCGCAGTTCCTTCGCTGAAATCAGTCTGTGCTCCTGACCACATTGATCAATCGGGTTGCAAGTCTCTGCTGGATGGTCCCCTACACCAGAGTCAATTGCTTCACCCTCTTCCAGCTGTCTGCCTCTCCTGCAGGGTTGGAATTTCCCTACCCTTGTGCTCAGGCAGGGCCCTTGGGTGCCAGGACAAATCAGTAATTCTTCCTTCAGATCATACTCCAAATAATTGTCTCTCATCTCTGGTGAGGTGGCTGTCAGGCAGGCATCCGCCCTTGGTTGCGCAGTGGTCCTCGAAGTACTCTGTGCAGTATCCCTCTCCTCAGCTGATGAGAATTTGGAACTGGAGCACAAAATGTGTCAGCTGGTTCCACTTTTATACAGAGTTGGCAGACAGGATCTGTGGATTCCCAGTCTGCCTTCTCAGAATTGATTTGGGTCAGTTCACTTTTCTTGTGTCTTTCACAGGCTGCCCTCTAGATTCAGTCTCTGTCTTTAGTGATGCTTCTCACAGCAGAATTATCTCTAGGATGGAGAAGGTACAAGAAAGGCAAAAAGAGGTGTGAGCAATGTGCTCCTTGACTATTGTTTCAAAGTCACCCCGGGTTTTTAATTTTTTTAGGGACTCCTCTGCCTGTTATCCTAAACTCTTAACACTGGGCCACTGCTATGCAAAAGACACACAAATGATGGACGGAATGCGGAACAAATCAAACATTCACCCCCAGTCAAAAGATCTGGATTAAATCCATTGTTCTTTTACTCACCATGCCACCCCACCTTAGACCCAGCCATATGCAAAAGTCTTGACCCTGCTCCCCCTGGGAACAGTCCAGCCCGAACTGCCTGTCCTCCCTGGACCAAAAACAAGCATCCTGGGACCGGTTTTGGAATATCACCCCATATCATCATTTCTAGCTTGAATCCAGTGGTACAGTGAGCCCAGGACCCACGTCTGGGCATACTCGGCGCAATTAGGGCGAGAAAGCGAAAGACACACACATGATGAACGGGTATGCCCAGACGTAGGTCCTGTGCTCCCCATTCCACTGTTTAATGGTAAAACAGTGTGCAAAGTAAGTGGTTTTTTTTTTTTTCAATTTGTGAAACAATCAGCCC
The DNA here is from genome assembly GCA_963921515.1 of Calotriton arnoldi. Lineage (NCBI taxonomy): Eukaryota > Metazoa > Chordata > Amphibia > Caudata > Salamandridae > Calotriton > Calotriton arnoldi. The sequence goes on along the minus strand of CAWUFW010011425.1, from coordinate 368,915 downwards.
TTCCAATCCGCCCGAAACACTGTTTAAAAATTACTGCTGGCAAGTCTAGAGAATGCTGCAATTGTTCTTTTTGCACTGCTCTCCAATTCCCAGTGACCTATAAAACATGAAAATTGGCTTCGAACTTGATTGACACATTTAACTTTCCTATAAAGCTAGAGTATATGGTGCAGAAATACAGCCATGGCATGGAAAATTAAATGCTGCTTGTGGACTGTGCCAAATATTGTGCCATCCAATACAGTGGCATTGAAAACAAGGCTTCGGGCCTACCCTGTGTAGCCTTACAGGAAGAGCTTGGACCCTGCTGCATAGGCCTGTCAACATCAGCCGTTTGACAGGTAGAAAAACCTAGTTTTAAATGTTAAAATAAGTCACCCCTGAGCACACCTTGCTGCCTACAAGGTAGGGTGCATGGTACTTAAGAGTTTATCCCCAGTGACTAGGCCCAAAACAACATTGTCACAGGTCAGGTGGACTGGAGCCCAGGAGGACTGGAGCAGGGTGCCCCGGGCTGGCTGTGGAGGCCTCCCTTCCTCTGTCTCCCCTTAGTTCCATCACTGGCAGTGAGAGCCCAGGAGACTGGAGATGTGGAGGCCTCCCTTGCTCTGTCTCTCCTCAGTGCCACCGCTGTTCTGTGAGGCTCTGGCAGTGAGAGCCGAGGAGGACTGGAGCAGGGTGCTCCGGGCTGGCTGTGGAGGGAGCCTGCTGCCTTCCTGCCTTCCTCTGTCTCCCCTCAGTTCCATCACTGGCACTGAGAGCCCAGGAGGACTGGAGCATGGTTCTCCCGACTTGCTGTGGAGGGAGCTTGCTGCCTTCCTCTGTCTCCCCTCAGTTCCATCGCTGTGCTGTGAGGCTCTGTCACTGTCACAGGAGGACTGGAGTGAGGGAGCGGGGTGGGCAGGCTGGCTGCGGAGCCCCCTGCTCTAGTTGTTGGCTGTGGAGGGAGCATGCTGCCTTCCTCTGTCTCCCCTCAGTTCTGCTGCAGGGCTCTGAGGCTCTGGTACATTGGCAGGGAAGAGCCGGTGTTGGTGCTGCTTATGAAAGATGTGAAAGAAGGGGCTGCTTATGAAAGACGCGCTCTGCTTTCCACAGGCATCCGGCTCTAAATGCCTCAGGTAACGTGGGGAGACAACTTCCCTCTAGCTCCTGGTATCACATCTCATACGGTCATTGAAAGAGTCTCAGGTGATGGAGAGTAACAGGCTCGACTGACTGTGCCAGTCATGAACTTTCAGTAGATGGTGGAGTTTTGTCAGTAAGTAGCAGACTACTACAAGTTTTGGTTATCTACCACCCATTTCAGCGGAGTCGGGGATGCTGTACAAATCAACATTTGGGAAGATTTAGGGGAAGCTAATCAGAGAAACTTAATTTCCCCATTAACTGGCACTGGATTGAAGTAAGCAGGTGAAAGCTAAAAATTGCTTTAAAAATCGCCTGTGTAAAACAGGTTTGTTGGCATGTTTCCCTACTTAACACAAATGTTATGTTATGTTATTTAATCTTATAAGGCGCACAGCTACCCGAAGGTTTCCCGGCGCCGCCTGACAGGAACAGAAAAAAAAAGAAAGATAACAGAAAAAAAAAAAAATCTATTGATTGAACAGCCAAGTTTTTAAACACTTGCGAAAATTCCCATATACGGTTTCATTCCGAAGTGACATGGGGAGGGAATTCCACATAGAGGGACCTAGGCAAGAAAAGGACCGACCACCCATTCGCGACAGTCTGGTCCTAGGGACCGAAAACTTAGCCTGCGTGGAGGAACGAAGAAGGCGCGATGGTAAGTAAGGGTGGACTAAAGCATTCAGGTACTGAGGTGCCTTGCCAGATTTGATCTTGAACATATAACTCAGGGCTTTGAATTTAATACGATTCTCAACCCTGAGCCAATGAAGGTCACAAAGAGAACCTGAGATGGAGGCCGTTTTGGGAACCTGGCAAAGCAGTCTAGCAGCCGCATTCTGCACCACCTGCAATTTGCGTATCACATCCTTATTAACTCCTAGATACAGAATGTTGCCGTAATCCAGTCTAGAAGTGACAAGAGCCTGGACCACGGTTTTTTGAGTGGAGCAGGGCAACCTCCAAAGGATTTTCTTGAGCCAACTGTTAATCTTGAGTGTTAAACATATTGTTGCACTCTTGGGCTGTGTCCACCCTTTCTCAGTCCCCCCATGTCAAAGAGAGGCAGATGGGTGGCCAAGTATACTGTAGTGTGCTGCCCACTAGTCCTTGACTCTGCCACAATAGTGAACAGAACTCACTACAGTCCTTTGTCCATGCAGCTGGTGGAGTTGTAGTCCGCCCCTCCGGTCGTGCTGTGTTCCATACAGAGGTTGGAGTGCACAGGATATGTAGGGCATGACGTGCCCATACTTTTTTAATTCAAGATAAAGAGTCCTGGCATGGTTAATACAGGCAGACTCCATGCCCCAGCTGCAATGGATTAGAGGGAGGCTCCTGTGCTCTGTTGCCGAGGGAGAGGCAGAATGCTTGTGATGTACTGTACATACTGCACATATTTGTTGTGCATGTATTTATTTGTGTGCTCAAGCTTGAATTCAATTACCTTGTAATGCTTTGAGTGAGTTCCATGTTCTGGCATGTTGCTCTTCAGGGTGTTCTATTCCACTGTCCAGCAGTTGTGGTTGGACACACTGTGGGTGGCAGCTGCTGGTCTCTTCTCTTCATGAAATACATTTCTTGTCTCATTCAAGCATTATTGGTGAGCTGCTCTTCTTTTTATTTGGCGATGAGGATGGGATCCATGGGAGCCCCCCGCTGCCTCTCTTCCTCGGTTGGTTTCCAGTTCCTCCACCATTGACACTCCTCATGCATTGATGCTCTTCTGGCATTGATGCTCCTCTGGCATTGACGCTCCTCTGGCATTGATGCTCTTCTGGCATTGACACTCCTCTGGCATTGATGCTCTTCTGGCATTGATGCTCTTCTGGCATTGATGCTCTTCTGGCATTGACACTCCTCTGGCATTGATGCTCTTCTGGCATCAACACTCCTCTGGCATTGACGCTCCTCTGGCATTGATGCTCTTCTGGCATTGACACTCCTCTGGCATTGACACTCCTCTGGCATTGATGCTCTTCTGGCATTGATGCTCTTCTGGCATTGATGCTCTTCTGGCATTGACACTCCTCTGGCATTGATGCTCTTCTGGCATTGACACTCCTCTGGCATTGATGCTCTTCTAGCATCGACACTCCTCTGACATTGACGCTCCTCTGGCATTGATGCTCTTCTGGCATTGACACTCCTCTGGCATTGACACTCCTCTGGCATTGATGCTCTTGTGGCATTGATGCTCTTCTGGCATTGACACTCCTCTGGCATTGATGCTCTTCTGGCATTGACACTCCTCTGGCATTGACGCTCTTCTGGCATTGATGCTCTTCTGGCATTGACACTCCTCTGGCATTGATGCTCTTCTGGCATTGACACTCCTCTGGCATTGATGCTCTTCTGGCATTGACACTCCTCTGGCATTGACACTCCTCTGGCATTGACGCTCCTCTGGCATTGACGCTCCTCTGGCATTGACGCTCCTCTGGCATTGACGCTCTTCTGGCATTGACACTCCTCTGGCATTGATGGTCTTCTGGCATTGACACTCCTCTGGCATTGATGCTCTTCTGGCATTGACGCTCCTCTGGCATTGATGCTCTTCTGGCTTTGACAATCCTCTGGCATTGACGCTCCTCTGGCATTGATGCTCTTCTGGCATTTATGCTCTTCTGGCATTGATGCTGATGGAGCAGAGAAAATAAATTTTTTTAACCCCTAACAAATTTTATAAATAATTAATAAAATGTTCGTTTAAATGTATTAATCAACACTGTACGTGAGGGAAGGGTAACACGCAAGTATATGGGCTGAATAATCTATTAACGAATGTCTGTGTGTCTAATTATAACATAAGAATAATTGCGTACTAAATAAATAATAAATGCATGATTTGTGCTTCATAGAATATAAACGTGTCGTTGCAAAAACAATAGTGATGGTAAGTAAGGAACAGCTTAAATGTTGCTTTCTGCTAGGTAATAACTAATTGGGGTACGTAGATGACGGGAGGGAAACGAGAAGGCTATGTTTCTCTATTTTAATTATGTTTTGTTTATTTCTAAATAGTGCTTCAAAGTATAAACGAGTGGCGATATAAAATGGCTGCCGGTTATTAAAGTGCGCATGTGCGGGGAAACGCGTGACAAGGGAGAAAAAGTTGGAGAAAAGCTAACCACGTGATGATGCTGAGAGGCTAGGATGCAAGAATGGTCAAGGCTGATGTGACCTAATTGAACTGATAGTGTGCCGTGGTGATCAGCAAAGAACCGTGGGAAACCGTTTTAAGAGAAAGGACAATGCCTGCAGAGTTCTCGAATGTATCGAAAGAAGTTACAAATGTACTGATCGAAGCGGATGGAAACATGTCTTGAACTGTGAGAAAGGAAATGAACATATACATTCCAAAGAACAAGTTGGATCCGGGAGAACTTGATTAAGAATGAATAGATTAAATGAATGGACCAATGAAAGAAAAGCGCGTTATTAATGTTGCAACAATTTAGTTAGCAAAGTTAGAATTAGGGTATAAGAGGGCCTACTCTTAGTGGGAGGGGTCAGAGTTGGAGAGTCGCAGTCAGAGTCGGTGTTGGAGTTGGTGGCTTCCAGTGCTTGGTGGTCCAGATCGATCCATTTTACTGAGCGGGAGATGCTGAAAGACTGTTAGATGGGACGGGTTGCAGGTAGCTGATGCTGACGAGCTGAAGTTTCTGTTGCTGTCTTATTTTTCCAGTTGAGTATGAGAATCAGGTTATTTTTAATTCTTAAACTTAGGTTTTAGATCCTTAGGCTAAATTAGGAAAGATAGGCAGGTAATTAGGGTTTTTGCTTCATGACAAAATTTCCTTTCTGCAATAAAATTGATTTTGCTTAATAAATATTTGAATTAATAATGAATGAATAATTGAATAAAAAATCTAAATTCTTTCTCATACTTTTAAAATTATATAAAATTTAAGATTCTTAATCAAACGACTCAGTGGTTATTTTACTAAATGATTGTGACACTAGTAATTGGTTATTGTGATTTAGCTGGTCTTAATCACTACAAACTGATTTCTTACTAGATGATCCATCGACAAAACGATGAGCAGGAATATCTTAAGAAATAACTAAGAAAGCGATAGGTTAAAGTAATAAGGTATCCCGGCTCTTTCCAGCGGTACATAAATGATGTTTTTCATTTAGTTCTCATGTTTCTCCTAGGAGTATAGATTTTCGTAAAGGTGTAGAGGAAATCCAGGTGTGTGTGTGTGTGTGATAGGCGATGTTATGGGCCCCATCGTCATGTGGATGTGAGAAAATATAAGTCGCCCCTGGATGACCGATAAGTGACCTAGGAGGAAAATAGTTTTTATTGTACGCGCTGAATCAGATTTCTTGGTAGCAGAGTTATGGTTTCTATAGATTAGTTTAGTGATTATTGATTATTGATTATTTTTGATGACTAACACTATATGTTGAGTCGCGTTATGTTATATGTGAGTTTTCACGCTTCTGGGATGTAGGAAGTGGAACACGTGTGGCAAGAGAAGTCACATGGAATTTGGTACATGGTCTGAATTCATTTTGGTAATAACACAGGTTGTGTTATGTTAGGGATTTTCTGTACGAAAGGTGTGTAACTGAGATAGCAAATCACGTTTTCTTGTGAAACTTTGGCCTTAATTCTCAGGAGCCTAGTCTCCACATGTGTCTTATCCCCAGAGAAACAAGTTAATTGTTTGCTTAAAAGAAGGGTAAGGTAGAGGAAAGTGCTACTTTATCGGCGAGAGTTAATAATTCTGTGGTAGGGTAGAGGTAAGCGCTGCCTACTGGAAATACAGGATTCTTGTATAAAAGGACAAAGCTGTCACTTTGTTTAGCGAATCAGACTATGGAATTGTTTTAATTGTTGTAACTAACGAAGAAACAGTGAAAAGAAAAAATTTGCCGATAATTTTTGTAAAGGAGGGGTAAAAGAGCAGGAGTGACATCGACAGTGCCGCGCTAGGATTGGATAGTGCGCTAGTCACGTGAACACAGTCAAGAGTGACGTAGAAAAGTGCCGCGCTAGGATTGGTTGGTCCGCGGACGAAGGGAATTGTTCTGATTGGTGCGTTAGTGTGAGTCGCGCTGTGATTGGTTGAAGTTCCGTACACGGAACAGTGCTGGTTTGAAGAGAAAAACCAATTGAAAACATGCCGTATTACGAGTATGAAAGGGAGAGAACGTCATGGACGACAAAAATAAAGAATTTCTTTAAGAAAGACAAAAAGGTTGTGACTAGAGAGGGACAAGTAATTCCTCCGCCGAAATCAGCAGCTTCACATATGATGCTGAAATATGGATATCATACATGCATATGGTTGGAAAATTGGGCAAAGTATACGAAGAATGATGGTGCATTAGCTTTCCCTGAGAATGGTTCATTTAGTGTAGCGGTTTTGCGAAATTTGCGAGAAAAGATGACAAATCTAGAACCTAGACCTAGACCGACACAGTTTGAAGCATTGACGGAATGGGAGGATGAGATGTATGAGCGAGAGAGATTCAGAGGTTTAAGAGATCATGAGTTTATGCCTGGAAGAATGTGGGGAATAAATCATGAGGATAGAATAAAACGATGGAGATGTGCTAACATGACAGGCGGTTTGTTTCCGGCTTTTACAGTTGAGGAAGAGACTAAGAGAAAACGTACTGAGAAAAAGAAACATATGGAGAGGGAGAAATATATGCATGAGAGTGAAACGGATGATGAATTGCTGGAAGATATTTTAAATAGAAATCCACCTCCGTATCAGCAGAGTTCTACAGTGGTGACACCAAATGCGCCGCTAATAGAGACTGTGCGAAATAAAAGTCCGGTAAAAAGAATTGAAATAAATAGGTCACAAGATCAAATAAGAACTTCACAAAATGAAGGAGTAGAAAGTGACAATGCAAGCGAATTAGCAAGGACAACAAAAGAACTAACTGAGAAAATTAGGGAATTAACGAAAAACATGGAAGCTGTGACTGTACCTGTAACAATAGGTCCAGTAATACCAGTTTTTGAGAATCAGAAAATTGATGAACGGTCCTTAGTGATTCCTATGAGTTCACAATTTCAGAGAGAAAAAGAAAGGATGGAACCAAGTGCAAGTACAAGTAATTTGGCTAGTACTTACAGACCAAGTCCACCTACAAATTTGACTGTGAATGAGTGTAATGGTAGGAAAATGCATATGGTAACAGAATCTGCAACAGAGACTCCTGAAAAGAGTGGTAATTGGATAGAACTAAATAATACACCCATAGGTCCGACACCTGATGAGTTAAATGAGTGGATGAGGGCATTTAAAATGAAAGAACCAGAAGAAAAACCATTAGATGTAATTAGGTTAAAAATTGACATGGAAGAATTAATTCTAGGAACGATTGGTACAGAAAAGATAAAAAATTACCAGGATGATGAAATAATGTTTCTGTGCAAAAGTATTACATGGAGAGCAAAGAATTTACATGACAAACTAGAAGAGATAGCCAGTGAAATTGGAATAGATTTTGCGAAAGTGAAAACATTGCAGAAACCCTACAGAGTAGACTTTTGTGAGAAAGATATTGAAAACTTGAACACAGCAGGAAGGCTGACACAGATAAAAGAGTTAATTGTGTTACTGAGAAAATGGGGTGATGTGGACAGATGGAAAGTTAGATGGACGAAAAAGAATGAGAAAACTACAGACAAAGCTTCTTTGGCTTTTATGATAACTGAAAAAGAACCTGTTGCCAGAGAATACCCTATGAGAGAAACTCCAGGTGGTAGTTATGTGCATGTTCCATGGACTAGGCAGGATATACTGTCATTTACAAATGAATTTCCGAAGCTGAGAGAGAAACCAGTTGAATGGTACCGACAAGTAGAGAGGTTTGTAAAGGTTTCAAAAGTGTTGTGGATAGATTTAGATGGATTGTTTGACATAGTGGTGCCAACTGATTTGTGGTCTGAGTGTAAAATTACAGTTGACTGGCCAACTACAGAATATCCAAGAGATCCTAAGACAGGAGCTCCAGGTCCTGAGGTGATGAGGAAGTACGATAAGGTGATTACCTTTTTGAAAAATAAGATTCCTCCTAAAGAAACAGATTGGGTAAAAATCGATAGAACTACACAGGAAAGTAAGGAGTCTGTACATGCCTATTATGAAAGGTTGTTGTTGGTTTTCAAGCAGTATAGTGGATATGAGGAGTTGAGTGAAAAAGATATGAGTCATTTCGTATACAGATTTGTGTTTGGGTTGAAACCAGAGATTAGTGAAATGATTAAACAGCATATGATTAATTGGCAAAATGGCACGGTAGATGAGGTACTGAGGTATGCTAAGTATTGTAGTGATGATATTGAGAGTAGACAGCGTAAATTGAAAGAGAAGGCAATGTGGGCACAGGTGAAAGTGGCAGAAAAGCAAGAAGCTCAATTGGACAATAATAGTGGGAGTGAAACAGGACAGAATAAATCGCGACCTAACATAGGTAAAGGGAAAGGTCAAGTGAGTCTAGAGGAGGCAAAGAAGAAATGGCCCTGTCATAATTGCGGAAAATTAGGGCATTGGAGAAACGAGTGTAAGTTCCCACCTAAACCTAATCCGGAAAATCAATCATTAACTCCACAGGTGCAGAATGAGGTAGTTGTTCAACAAGGTCAGGTGCCACAACCACCACTTCCCAACACTGTTAACCAGCAAAGATACAGTACAGAAACAGGATTCTACGGAGGAGAGCAGGTAACACAGTTGCCGCGAGCAGCTAACATTTCTCAGTATTGGTTGCGACAGAGTGAGGATGAGGCGGATGAAAGTTCATGACGGTGCCTAGGAGAGGGAAAAGAGTGCGTACTTGGCGCAACTCTAGAGGTAGATCAGTCTGGTCCCTTTGTGGATGGAGAAGTGAATGGTGCAAATGTAACATTCCTTGACGATACTGGAGCTACCCGTTCTACTGTTAGATCAGTGGAAATTCCAAACCTTCCTCTCTCAGGTGAATACATCCAAGTAGTAAGAGTAGCAAATCAGCAGATTAAAACACCACATACTGAATTAGTGGAAGTAAAAATTGGTTCTTTTAGCAAAATGCATAGATTTGTAGTGTGCGATTGTAGTCCTGTAAATCTTTTAGGTCGTGACCTTTTGTGCAAAATGAATTGCACAATTTATTGTACGCCAGATGGAATTGGATTTCAAACCCCAGATGAAGATGTATTGTATAAAGTAACACTGATGAATCAGGAACCTGAAATGAGTGGTTTGTTTCCTGCATTTGATGCAGAAAAACTTCCAAAAGAACTGAAAAATACAGTGAAAGAAAATGTGTGGGATTTTACAGGAGAAGATATTGGATTAATGAAAGAAGTTGATCCCGTAAAAGTAACAGTAAAAGAAGGAACAATTTACCCAAATACGCCACAGTATAAATTGACTCCAGAAATAATTGAAGGAATAACTCCTGTAATAAATAAAATGATCGAACAGGGAATTCTAAAAGAAATAATGAGCAGTCCATGTAATTCACCTATTATGGGACTGAAAAAGCCAAACGGAACATATAGAATAGTACAGGATTTGAGAAAAATCAACAAAATAGTTGTGCCTTGTTGTCCAATAGTGCCAAACCCTGCAGTAATTCTATACCAAATTCCACACGAAGCTGAGTGGTACACAGTGATAGATTTGTGTCACGCATTTTTCTCTATTCCTTTGCATCCAGATAGCCAGCCATTATTTGCGTTCCGGTTCGGAGAGCGTATTTTGGCATGGTGCCGAATTCCTCAGGGGTATACAGAAAGCCCCTCGATCTTTAATCAGATTTTAAAGAAGTCCCTGGAAGATTTGAAAATGCCAGAAAAGTCAGTGATGGTGCAGTATATCGATGACCTGTTGGTGGCATCGAAAACAAAAGAAGCATGTGTAAGTGATACAATTGCTTTACTGAAGCATCTAGAGAAAAGAGGACATAAAGTGTCCCCTTCGAAATTGCAATTTTGCCAAAAAGAAGTCCAATATTTAGGGCATAAAATTGAGAAAGGAGTGCGAAAGATAGCGACAGAAAGAGTAAAGATGATTCAAGGAATGAGAGCACCAATGACGCAAAGAGAGGTAAGAATGTTTCTGGGAATGGTTGGATATTGCCGACAATGGATAAGTGGTTTTTCCTTGATTGCTAAACCATTACAAAAACTGACCAAGAAGGATGTAAAAGATCCTTTTGAGTTGAATGACGAAGAAATGAAATCTTTCAAAGAGTTGAAAAAGAAATTGTGTGAGGCCCCTGCTTTAGGAATGCCTGATTATGAAAAGGATTTTGAATTGTACTGCAGTGAAAGAGATGGATGTGCATTTTCAGTACTGGTACAAAAACATGGAACAAAGAAGAGACCAATTGCTTATTTCTCAGCTGTTTTAGATCCTATAGCAAAAGCGTTGCCTGGATGTCTGAAAGCTGTTGCTGCTACTTGTGTAAGTCTGGAACAAAGTGAAGGTATAGTGATGGGGTATCCACTGAGAGTATATGTTCCCCATTCAGTAGAAATTCTTTTGACAAGAACAAAAACACAGTACATGACACATAGTCGGCTGACTAAGTACGAAAAAGTAATCTTGAGTGCAGAAAATGTGACCATAGATAGATGTATGAATGTGAATCCTTCGACATCATTGCCAGATGAAGAGAGTATAATTGAACAAGATGAAGTAGATCATGATTGTCTGAATGTGCTGGAATATTGCACAAAACCAAGAGCTGACATAAAAGATGAGCCTTTAAAGGAATCAGATTATGTCATGTTTGTGGATGGCTCATGCTTAAGAACAAAAGGAGTTTTAAGCATCTTACGCAGTGTGCACAGTGGCAACTGTGATGGAAGCGTCTTGTCTGAAAGGAATAAGGTCTGCCCAAGTTGCAGAACTGATTGCTTTGATTCAAGCATGTAAGTTGGGAAGAAATGTACGAGTTACGATTGTGACCGATAGCCAGTATGGTTTCGGTATCGTGCATGACTTCGGTCAGATTTGGTCAGAAAGAGGTTTCTTGACGTCTGCAGGAACACCTATCAGAAATGGAGATTTTGTAAAGAAACTGCTTGAGGCGATACAGCTGCCTAAGCAGATAGCTGTAGTGAAATGCAAGGCACATAAGAAAAATGAAGATTACATAGCTGTCGGTAATAATTATGCGGATGAGATAGCCAAATATTGTGCAGAGAACATGGTATCCCTAAACAAGAATCGAGAAAGGGAGCATATCTCTTCTCCTTTGCTTTTTACTAACACTGTCGAGACATGGGATGAGGTGAGACAGTTACAGGAAGCTGCAAATGATGAGGAAAAAGATTACTGGATAAAAGCAGGATGTAGAAGGCAAGAAAACAATGGTGTGTGGGTTTACAGAGATGAAAGACCAGTTATGCCTGATAGCATGATTGCAGACATGGCACGGATGTACCATGGACAAGCTCATATTGGGAGAGATGCAATGATCAGACTTTTTAGACAAACATGGTATAACCCAAAATTCAGAGCCATAGCTGAAAGTCTTTGTCAAAGATGTCTTATTTGTCAACAGTTTAATCCAGGAAGAAAGACAATAGTGAGTCTAGGAACAATAGGACGAGAAGGAGGTCCGTTCACTAGAATGCAATTAGACTTCATCGAAATGCCCCCTTGTAACAGACTAAAATATGTTCTAGTGGTCGTCTGTTTGTTTTCTCGTTGGGTGGAGGCATACCCCACTAGAAGGAATGATGGAATAACGGTAGCAAAACTTATGCTGCGAGAGTTTATTCCAAGGTATGGTTTTCCAGTCACGGTTGAGACAGATAGAGGAACACATTTTCAGAATGAGTTGATCCAATTGATTTGTGAAGCATTAAGTATTAAACAAAAACTGCATTGTGCATACAGACCAGAGGCTTCTGGGGTAGTAGAGCAAATTAATGGAACAATTAAGAACAGTTTAGGAAAAATGTGTCAAGCTACAGGACTCAAATGGCCAGATGCACTGCCCCTTGTCCTGATGACCATCAGAAGCATTCCTGAAAAGAAAACTGGACTTAGTCCTCATGAGGTGATCATGGGACGAGCAATGAGACAAGCACAAGTACCTGTCAACAAGTTATTGACTATAACTGATGATCTAGTACTGGGTTATTGCAAAGGACTGGCTGATGTGGTGCGTTCTGTGTTTCATCAGGTTGGACCGGATACGACCACTCTTGAAAGAAAACCAGCCCATGACTTGAATCCAGGAGACTGGGTCCGCATAAAAATCCACAGCAGAAGAAACTGTCTAGTTCCTCGCTGGGACGAGCCACGACAGGTAATCCTAGTGACAACAACTGCAGTCAAGTGTGCAGGAGTGAAGAACTGGGTCCATGCCATCCACACAATTAGAGTTCAAGAACCTGCAGATCGACATGTGAGTCGACGTCTGGAAGTGTGGGATAAGAGTTCAGCGACTGGGATAAAAAGAATAAGAGAAAGGGTGCCAGAACTTGAAGATCGACCTGAAAGTCGACATCTGGAAACCCCAACGGCAAGCACCTCTAGAGAGGAAGAGGAAGAAGAAGAAGAAGAAAGAATTTCAGAAATTCCAGAACCTGAAGATCGACCTGTAAGTCGACATCTGGAAATATCTGACACAAGTTCAGGATCTGATGATTCAGTTGCAAACTGTGAAGAATTTCGAAGGAGAACTTGGGGATATAAACCAATTAGAGAAGAGAATGAACAAGAAAATGATCTAGATGAGCAACCAAGTACAAGTTATGGTGGAAATCCTTCAAAGGTAATATTAATAGACAAAGTAGGGAAAGAGACAAATAAAAAGTTAGAAAATCGAGAAGAACCCCGAGGAGCAATAGGGACAGATAGTGAAACAAAAGAACAGGGAAAATTAGAAGCAGAGAGTGAGGAAAATACCAATTCGGAAGAACACCGAGGAGGGACAGTAATAAGGGAACACAAGAAGGAGAAGACAGATCCACCAGTAAGAGAAGATGAGATCATAAGCTTCAAAATAAGAGACAATTGTGAAAAAGTTGAAACAGAATCTGAAGAAAGTGGAGAAGAAGAGAAAACAAAAACTGAATCAAGAAAAAGAAACTGGAAATCAGAAAGAGGAGAAAAAGAAGGTGAAGCCAAAAGGCCAAGAAAAGGAGATAATTGGCCCAGCAACTATATAAGAAAATTGAGATACAGAATAATCAGAACAGGAGAAAAAAGTGCTGAACAGGTGAATGAAATAACAAGTGAAAAGGAACAAGAAAAGCCAAGTGGAAAACGACTGCAAAAGTCGAAAAGAACAAAGAAAGTGAATTCGAAGTACAAGTCACCTGAGTGGCTGTACATCGCTCTAACGGATTACAAAGAAGAAGGAAACACTCACGAGAACCCGAGACTAAGAAACCGAATGGGTAAAGGTGAGATGCAACAAACCTGAAGTGAAGACTTAATGTGCTTCTGCCGGATGTGACAATTTTACTGGATATGACAAATCACCGGATGTGACAACGAAAGAATTCTGGAAAGAATTAAAAGAAAGTACCAAGCAAAGATTTTGAAAGCAGAGTGGCATCTAAGTCATTTCTGAGGTGTAGTGACACAATTTTTTGAAACTTAACAAAAAGATAAAAGTAAAATGGAAAATACTAGAGATAGAAGAGATAAATGTGAGTTTGTAAAAAGATGGTGTAAAATGTGCTGCTTTTGTACAGGTTTATTAATGACAGTATGGATAGTTTTAGCAATCACAATTCCTATTAGTTTAGCTGTAATAGAAGCAAAGAATGATACTAAACAAGAAAAAGAAACTAATATTAAAGAACCAGTTATTTTAAGAAGTAGTGCAGAATTACATAAGGATAAGTCAGTAACAGACTTTTATAAAAATGTTTTTACAAAATTGTTGTACGAATATGTAGAGACAATGGATGTGAGAGATTGTTATGTTTGTATGCAGTTGCCTGCATCAGTGTCAGAAGGTGTGACTTATCATCACCTACCTCTAACTTATGGAATAACCTGTAGTGTAATAGCAAGTTTATTTTATAAAACAGGTAGATTAGAGTTTTATTACACTGATATAGATAAGATTTTTGCAAATGTTCCTGTAGTTCCAGAACTTAACAAAGTAAAACAAGCAAAAGTTTTAGGAGAATTCTTTTTAGAGCATAGAAAATTAACATTAGAAGAAATAGCTAAAAACAACCTTACCTGTGAATTAAAGAAAGAAGAAAAGGTATTTTTAGAAATGGTTGTAGAAAGAAGAATGAAATTTCAAAGAGAAGCAATAAAAGAGGAAGGAACACATCTGTGGACATTTGAGGAAGGAAATCATGAAGGGAAAAAGATAAATGCAGCAATGACATTAGATTGGCCGCAAACAGGAAAGTTGTGTATTAGAAGAAATAAGACAGTCTATGACAATTATTTTGTAGGTTCCAGTATCTGCCATGACAATTATCAAATTTTGGGAGGTTGGGGATTCAAAGGTGGAAAAGATCCAATATTTCCAGGTATCTATTATATTTGTGGGAATAGAGCTTATTACAGGTTACTGGACCATTGGTATGGAACTTGCTATGTAGGCCTGGTCTTTCCAAAAATCTTTCATATGGACAGAGAAGAAAAAGGAACATACAAGATGATTAATAGCTTTACACGTAGAAAGAGGGAAAGTTTTTCAGAAATTGTAGGTGATATTTTTGGAGCATTAATACCAGCAGTGGGAATATCTTTGAATGCATTTAAAATTCGGAAGTTATCCACAGTAGTAGATCGTTTGTCTACAGATACTGCGGGAGGGTTCTTGATGGTAAATACCGAAATGGTTGCCATGAGAGCTATGGTGATGCAAAATCGGCTTGCCCTTGATATTCTTTTGGCAAAAGAGGGTGGAGTCTGTGGAATGTTGAAAGTCCAACATTGTTGCACTTACATTCCTGATAAAAGTGAAAATATACAAAAGTATATTACAAATATTACAAATTTGCACAAAGAACTAGTTCCACTGGAGGTTGAAAGTGTCCTGGGAAAACTTGGTTAAGGGTTTTCTTCCGTAGCAAATTGGTTAACAAGAATGAGTAGACTAATGATAGGGAAAGTTATAATAATAGCAACTGTAGCAATATTGTTAGCCATGATGTTGAAAATTGTAATAACGTGTATAAAAAGAAAAGTAAGACAAAATAAGATAAAAAGAAATAACAGAATAATGAAAGAGAGAGAGAGAGAAATGGGTGAAATTGAGTTAGAGAAAATGAAAGAAAGCATGTATAAAGAGACAAGAAGACAAGATGAAATGGAAACAGATGTATAACTAACAAAAAGCAAAAGGATGAAAGACATATGATGCCTGAAAAAGAAGTATAACTTGGGTTTTATGTGGTGATTTAAAAATCACCAAAGGGGGAGTTGATGGAGCAGAGAAAATAAAAAATTTAACCCCTAACAAATTTTATAAATAATTAATAAAATGTTCGTTTAAATGTATTAATCAACACTGTACGTGAGGGAAGGGTAACACGCAAGTATATGGGCTGAATAATCTATTAACGAATGTCTGTGTGTCTAATTATAACATAAGAATAATTGCGTACTAAATAAATAATAAATGCATGATTTGTGCTTCATAGAATATAAACGTGTCGTTGCAAAAACAATAGTGATGGTAAGTAAGGAACAGCTTAAATGTTGCTTTCTGCTAGGTAATAACTAATTAGGGTACGTAGATGACGGGAGGGAAACGAGAAGGCTATGTTTCTCTATTTTAATTATGTTTTGTTTATTTCTAAATAGTGCTTCAAAGTATAAACGAGTGGCGATATAAAATGGCTGCCGGTTATTAAAGTGCGCATGTGCGGGGAAACGCGTGACAAGGGAGAAAAATTTGGAGAAAAGCTAACCACGTGATGATGCTGAGAGGCTAGGATGCAAGAATGGTCAAGGCTGATGTGACCTAATTGAACTGATAGTGTGCCGTGGTGATCAGCAAAGAACCGTGGGAAACCGTTTTAAGAGAAAGGACAATGCCTGCAGAGTTCTCGAATGTATCGAAAGAAGTTACAAATGTACTGATCGAAGCGGATGGAAACATGTCTTGAACTGTGAGAAAGGAAATGAACATATACATTCCAAAGAACAAGTTGGATCCGGGAGAACTTGATTAAGAATGAATAGATTAAATGAATGGACCAATGAAAGAAAAGCGCGTTATTAATGTTGCAACAATTTAGTTAGCAAAGTTAGAATTAGGGTATAAGAGGGCCTACTCTTAGTGGGAGGGGGTCAGAGTTGGAGAGTCGCAGTCAGAGTCGGTGTTGGAGTTGGTGGCTTCCAGTGCTTGGTGGTCCAGATCGATCCATTTTACTGAGCGGGAGATGCTGACAGACTGTTAGATGGGACGGGTTGCAGGTAGCTGATGCTGACGAGCTGAAGTTTCTGTTGCTGTCTTATTTTTCCAGTTGAGTATGAGAATCAGGTTATTTTTAATTCTTAAACTTAGGTTTTAGATCCTTAGGCTAAATTAGGAAAGATAGGCAGGTAATTAGGGTTTTTGCTTCATGACAAAATTTCCTTTCTGCAATAAAATTGATTTTGCTTAATAAATATTTGAATTAATAATGAATGAATAATTGAATAAAAAATCTAAATTCTTTCTCATGCTTTTAAAATTATATAAAATTTAAGATTCTTAATCAAACGACTCAGTGGTTATTTTACTAAATGATTGTGACACTAGTAATTGGTTATTGTGATTTAGCTGGTCTTAATCACTACAAACTGATTTCTTACTAGATGATCCATCGACAAAACGATGAGCAGGAATATCTTAAGAAATAACTAAGAAAGCGATAGGTTAAAGTAATAAGGTATCCCGGCTCTTTCCAGCGGTACATAAATGATGTTTTTCATTTAGTTCTCATGTTTCTCCTAGGAGTATAGATTTTCGTAAAGGTGTAGAGGAAATCCAGGTGTGTGTGTGTGTGTGATAGGCGATGTTATGGGCCCCATCGTCATGTGGATGTGAGAAAATATAAGTCGCCCCTGGATGACCGATAAGTGACCTAGGAGGAAAATAGTTTTTATTGTACGCGCTGCATCAATGCTCTTCTTGTGGATCGTCCTCCTTCTGTTCCTCGTTGCTGTCCATTATCTGTTGTGGCCGCACAGCTCCTGCTCTCCCCTGGATTTTCTTTTGGGTGCTGAGCACTGGCCCGTGAAGCACTGTCATGTGTGGTGCTGTATCGCGCGTGAGAGCGTCCCTGGCTGGTGCGTATTGCTCATTGGCTGCTGCGCATTGTGACCTCGCGTGCTCCACATTGCTGTGCTCGCATCATCCCGCCCTTGTGACAACCGGGCAGCCATCTTGCTCTGAGTTCCTTTCAGCTTCGGTTACTCATTGTGAGAAATTGGGTGGTTGGTTGACCAGTGGTATGAGCACTGGTCAAGCAACAGCACAATCCCTCGCAGGGTGAACCACAAAAGTCACTAAATTAACCTGTGCTTAACCCTGGGTAGCTTGGCACAAAAAGCAGTCAGGCTTAACTTAGAGGCAATGTGTAAAGTATTTATGCAGCACTCAAACAGCAATACAGTGAAAACACAACACAATAAAAATCCCAAACCAATTTAAGGAACTAGAGGGCATTTCAATAAATTATATGACACCAAAACCATCAATAACCAATTAGTAGAACCAGATTTATGATTTTTTAAAGTTTAAGGTTCAAAATAGCAAGTCCTCAGTTTTGGAAAATGGCCACCTGGGCACCTTTAGCACCACAACCAAGGCTCCGGGAGTTGATGGAGACCTATTGTGTTATGTTCCCGGGTTAGGCCTATGTAGCGAAGTTGCTAATTTCTTACATTGTCCACTTTTTCACAATAACATTTCTGCCGTGAACTTTAGCACATATTTTCATACACGACAATGTTGGATTAGCTTCTCTGAAACCACTTTGTTTGCACATCTAGCTTTGCACAACATTATCACAATGCCTCAAACATCATGTACAAGGCCTCTATACGCACTATGGATAAATGTCATTCTATCTTCATCCACGGGGCGATAGCGCCATCTACATATCCATAACATCGCTAATCTACAACGTACATCACAAGGCTGCTTTCTATTATAAATAATGAGCATCCCGATAGATTAGCAGAGGAGGCACTTCAGCTGACACCAAGGGTACCTGCATGCTGAGACTTCACCAAGCAGAGGTCTGACATCTCGTGAGCGGTGTACAGTTCGTGACCAAGACGGGGTCCTTCATTCTCTCCCGCCAGGTAATGGGGTTGGATTGTCTCTAGGGGGATTCTTGTCCCTACACCTACACACACTCTAGGTACACTTAGAATCGGGTTTTGCATAGTAGGAGTATGCCTGATTTCTGCCTTGTTTATATGCCTGCATATATACACTGTTTTAGCACCATGGTAGAGCTGTACCTACTATTTACTCTTTTGGTGCTTGTAATAACTTTCATCTGCTTCTGTCTACTGAGTATCGCAGCACATGTATTCTATACAAGAATAAGGTTAGTTCAATAAATATATTGAAAACGCCCCACTGTGTATTCTGTATATTTCTCTGAGTACCAATAAGCATGAGTGACGGAGCGAAAGGCTCTGATCGGGATCCACGATCCCTGAGGGGTCAGGGTTGTCATGTTCAGTGGTTGCCAGAAAGTATTCGCTCCCTGGTAAGGTTAGGGGGGCTTATGGTGGCACTGTGAGCTAGCTGGTCTCTAGGCCAACATATCCTGCAGGGGTGCCCGGAATAAGTCTAGGCACCTCGCCCAAAGTTTATGGTGTCCAAACAAATGTGCAGGTCCTACGAATTAGTGGGAACTACACGACACTTGGGGTTTCAAGACTTACTCAGGCTGGGTCCCGGTGAGGGTTCAAGACGGTGAGAGCCTGTTATGTCCCTGTGGCACTGAACTGGAAGCCAGAAAAACTAGCCCATGGAGTCTCTTCTGAAAGTCCTGGGTGCAGGTGAAGATGAAGAACCCCACAGAAGGGCTGGCCCCTGAAGGTTCAATGCAGGCTTATCCAGGTACAGCAGCAGTCTGGCAGAGCGCACAGCAGGTCACAGCAGCAGGCAGTCCTCTGAGAGTCCTTCCGCAGGTCCAGTAGTGAACTGAGGAGTAGGTCTGAAAGCCCTATTTGTATACGCTGGTGCCCTGCTCCTGGAAGTTGGGAGAAGTTTCCAGAATGGTTCATTGAAGTTCCAGGAGTTTCCTGCTTCCCCTGCCCTGGCCCCTAGTTGGCTGCACTGACAATACAGGGTTTTTAAGCCTATTGTGGGGTGGCAGAGCACAGCCTATTCAGGTGCAAGTGGGGCTGCACTCAGCTTCGCCCCCCCCCCCATCAAGGCAGTTAATGGCCCATTCAAGCTCTGCTAATCCCTGTTAGAAATGGGGGTCTCTAATTGGCAAGGGTTTGCACCTTTGTCCAAGTAGGGACCCTTCCTTCTAGTCAGGATAAGGGAGTTACACTCCTAAAATAACCCCTGCTCACCCCTTGGTAGCTTGGCACGAGCAGTCAGGCTTATCTTAGAGGCAGTGTGTAAAGCATTTGCAAATAACCAACAGTAATACAGTGTAAGCACTACAAAAGGACACCACACCAGTTTAGAAAAATATCCAATATTTTTATATACTTAAGACATGACCAAAAACGATAAAAATCCACAATACAGTACTTAGAAATCTTCAGTTATCAAAATAACCTTGAAAAACAGTTCCTTCAAGTCGATAGCTCCCTCTTGGGCTATCACGGTGTCGTGAACAAACAAATCCAAACAGTTCTGGCTGATCGCGGCATCGCAGGCCAGCTACGGTATCGGGAAGATCCGCAAAACAGTACCTTTAGAAATGCAGGGCGTCGACGACCTCTCGTTGAGCTTCCGAAAGCATGGCGTCCGCAGGCGTCGGTTCCGGAGGTCGGTGTAGGAGTCGTCGGGCTCTTGAAGTCACACGCGTTGCAGATCGAACTCCTCGCGGTTGAAGTCAGGAGCGCTGGCGTCGGCAGGCGTCGGGTGCTGTGGTGCGAAGTGCAGCGGTGCGGCGTGTGATGCCCTCAGGTCGCGGTGCGAGCAGCGGCTCGGTGGCGGTGTCAGATGGCGTCGTCGGTGAGACTAGGGTCACGGTGCGAAGTGATGCGGTGCTCGTCGTGGTGCTGGCAGGTCACGGTGCAAGCAGCGGCGTCGTCGTTGCTGAAGCGCTGTCGTCGGCTGACGAACTGGAGTCGATGGCGCCGGCATCGGTAGGCCAAGGCTGCGGTGCGGGATGAGGGCGGTGCGTCGTGTAACTTTACGAGCGGTGCCCTCAAACCGCGGTGCAGGCAGCGGCGTCAATTTCGGCGTGGAGCGGCGTTGTCAGGGATACCAAGGCGGCGTCGTGAAGTGAGGCGATGCGAAGTGCGGTGCCCACAGGTCGCGGTGCAAGCAGTGGCTCGGTGGCGGCATCAGCAGGTGTCATCGGTGACACCAGGGTCACGGTGCGGCATTGCGCCAGTGCCCTCTGCGGTGCCTTCAGGAGACGGAGTCGGCAGCGGCGTCGTAGACGGGATCGGGTTGCTTTTTCTTCTGTTGCAGCACAAAACGCACAGTCCCCAGTGCTGAGGGCAGAAGAACTTGAAGTCTTTGCTGTTCCTCAGACTTCTTGAACAGGGGAGAAACTCACAAAAATAGATTGCAGAAAGTTCAGTCCAGTCCTTTCACTGCCCAAGACAGAAGCAGCCACTGCAGCCCAACACAGCAAATCACTCAGCAAAGTGGTAGTTCCTCCTCACAGCTTCTCCAGCTCTTCTTCTTGGCAGTCTTCTTGGTCCAAAGAGTTCTAAAATACTGGGGTCTGGGTCCCAATATTTATACCACAAAATCCTTTGTTCTCTGAAGGCAGAGAGTGTCTGTGCTCAGCAAAAACCAGTTCTGTCCTCTCTGGTGCAGCTGCCCAGCAGGAGGTGGAGACAGCATTGTCCAAGGCAGACAGGGCCTATTCAGGTGCAAGGGAAATCTCCTCCCACCACTCTAAATGCAGATCGGGCCTATTCAGGTGCTAGTGACAACTCCTCCCACTACTCTGAATGCAGCCCAGGTCTATTCAGCCCAGCCCTGACCCATTCAGACTCTCTGGAGCCACTGCACCTCCCCAGCCCCTGTCACTCCAAAGCCAGACAGTCAATACACATCCCAGCAGAGGCACACAGGATGGCTAAGCAAGAAAATACCTACTGGTAGTTTCAAACACAGAATGTAAAAATCACCTTTACTAAAAGATGCATCTTTAGATTCTGAGTTCAGGCATACTAAACTGTATTTTCCTATCTGGTCCAATGGGAAGTTATATTTATATAAATGTCTAAGGAATTCCGCACACACAGAATATGTATCAGATCACAATTAATTGTACAAAAAATATTAAAGATGACATGAAGAAATTTCCAGTCGTTGTGTTTTCATTTCTTTTAAACACTGTTCTTTATTGAAAAACGATGATAAAATCCAATAGCCGGCGCGTTTCGTACCGTGCGGGACTTCTTCAAGGCTCAGATTTGATTTCAGAGTGTATGTCCACTCTCAACATGTTATGTCATCTGTGGGGTCTGGATACATATATTATATCTAATACATGTTTGCTATTCAACGAGGCATGGTGGCCACGAGCATCAATCACGGCGTCTGTTTCAGGTAGTTGTATTTATATAATGTTATAAATTAAATCCCATGCTTTTCTATGGGCCAGATAGCCTTGCAATAGTGAAAAACGAAATTGGCAGTATTTCACTATCAGGACATGCCACTCACATCAGGTCATGTCCTACCTTTCACATACACTGCACCCTGCCCACAGGGGTACCTCAGGCCTACCTTAGGGATGACTGACATGTAGGAAAAGGGAAGGTTAGGGCCTGGCAAGTGGGTGCACTTGCCAAGTCGACATGCAGTTACAAACTGGGCGCAGACTCTGCAGTGGCAGGTCTGAGTTACCTTTTCAGGGCTACTCATGTGGGTGGCACAATCAGTGCTGCAGGCCCACTAGTAGCATTTGATTTACAGGCCCTGGCACACTCAGTGCGCTTTACTAGGGGCTGACTAGTAAATCAAATATGCCAATCATGGAAACACCAATCCATAACACAATTTACACAGAGAGCATATGCACTTTAGCACTGATCAGCAGTGGTAAACTGCCCAGAGTCCTAAAACCAACAACAGCAGGTCAAGAACAAATAGGAGGAAGAAGCAAAATGTTTGGGGATAACCCTGAAAAAAAGGCCATTTCCAACAATCCCTCTATCTGGGAGGAATTAACAAAGTCCTAACTGTCAGTTACACCCAGTCATGTGACCTAAGGCAGGCTGTAGGCACATAGGGCAAATGGCAGTAAAATGCCAACTTTCTAAGAGTGGCATTTTCAAACTTGGAATGATAAATTTGACTTTACCATTAAAGAGGGTCTGTCATTACAAGTTCATAGGTACCAAACATGAATAGCTACCTCCTCTGGATTAGAAATTACAGCTTATTAAATATAATAAGGAATACACAATGTTATCCTATGAGAGGGGTAGGCCTCACAGTAGTGGAAAACGAATTTGTGAGTTTTTCACAGCTAGGACATGTAAAACTTAAAAGTACACGTCCTACCTTTTGATTACATAAAACCCTGCCTATTGGGCATCCTAGGGCCTAACTTAGGTGTGACCTATATTTAATAAAAGGGGTGTTTAAGGTTTGGCAAGGAGTTTTAAATGGCAAGTCGACATGGCAGTAGGACACTGCCTTCTGGCTGCAATGGCAGGCCTTGGACATGTTTTGAAGTGCTATTTAAGTGGGTGGCACAGTAGGTGCTGCAGGCCTACTGATAGCATTTAATTTACATATCCTGGGTATATGGTACACCACTCTACAAAAGATTTACAAGTAAATTAAATATACCAATCAGGTATATGCCAATCAAAGCATGTTTAGGGTAGTGAGCACAAACACTTTAGCACTGGCCAGCAGTGGTAAAGTGCACAGAGTCCTAAGGCCAACAGAGAAAAAATCCAGAAAAGATGGAGGCAAGCAGGCAACTTGTTTGGGGGAAGACCACCCTAAGGTTGACAGATCTAACACTCATTCTCTAGTTTGATGTTCAACATCACGGATAAGCACAGAACTTTACCTCATCTTGTGCCAAAGTAGCGGCCATTTTACCACTTGCTGTGGTAAATGTTCACTGTGATATTTGCTGATCAAAAGCTTTGTTTGCCAGCATGCTGGTTTGATTATGTTGCTTGTCTTCTCTTCCTTTTTACAACAACCATTTCATCTGCTGGAGGTATTATGACAGTATTGGGTCTATCAAGAACGTTGAACACAAAATCAAACTTAAGCCCAATAATGTACCAGTCGTGCATAAACTTAGACCAGTTCCTCTTAGTGTGAGAGATGACTTCAAGACTTTATTGCAGAAATTGACATCTGAAGAGATTATACAGTCCATTGACTCTGCTGAATAGGTTAGTCCTGTAGTCATTGTTTGGAAACAGTCTGGCAAAATCTGTTTGGGTGCTGACCTCCCCACACTCAATAGTAACATTGTGATCGATTCTTACCTCTTGCCTAAGGCGCAGGAATTGTTAGCCAACCTGGGTGAAGCCAGATTTGTTTACACTTATGGATTTGCGTTCTGCATATCATCAAATACCTTTGGCGGCAGAATCACAGGATTTAACCACATTTATAACACCATTTGGTGCCTTCAAATTTTTTAACTTGCCTTTTGGTCTGGCATCCGAGGCAAACGTCTTTCAGAAATTTATAGACACCATTTTGGATGGAATTTGTGGAGTTCAGGCCTTTCATACGATGTTTTAAATTTTGCTAAAAGTGCTGTGGAACATAATCATATTTTAGATAGGGTTTTGGCAATTTTCAAGGATGTTGATATTACCCTCTGGTATGACAAATGTAAATTTTTGGTGCAAGAACTCGACTGTTTGGGTGATAGTATCACTGCTGAGGGAATCAAACCTAGTTTTCTTTAGTTAAAGCAATTCAGGAGGCCAAACCGCCTAAGGACAAGGATACCCCTCAATCTTTTTTGGGCCATAGTGAGTATTATTCTAGATTTATTGATGGTTATGCTTTTATTGTTGAACCTTTTCGAGCTTTCCTCAAGAAAAGTGCGACATTTGTGTGGGATAAAGATGTTGATGAGACTTTTTCTAAAATCAAGAGTTTGATTACGTCTGAACTTGCACGTTTCCCATTCATAAAAGAAATACATTTTAATGGTTAAACCCAGTAAGATTGGATTAGTTGCAGTCTTATCTCAATGGATTGAGGGTAAGGAACAAACTGGGGCATTTGCCTCTCAGTGTTTGAAGCAAGCTGAGTGTAACTACAGTGCTGTTGAGAGGGAGGCCTTGGCGTATTGTTGGGCTGCGAAAAAATTCAAGACCTTTTTGTGGGGAACAGAGATTCACATTTAAATGGATCACTAGCCCTTGATATACATGTTTAATGGTAGTGGTGTTGGGAAGGCTTGTAAGACTTCTTTCACGGTTATAGGAATTTTTGTTCACTTTTAAATATATTCCTGATGATAATAATAGCAGGGTGGACTGTCGGTCCAGAATACCCTTGGAATCGGATGTAACAACAGATGGTGATGATGAGGTTGAATGTGTTGTGTCCTATGTTGATGACATGTTTTATGGCAAACAAGCTATTTTCATGGTTGATTTTTTGCAGGCTTTGAGTTTGGATGGTACTCTGCAAAAGGTTCTAGATTGTGTCAAGTTTGGTTGGCCTAGTGAAAGGAATCTGGATTTGGATGTGACTGTTTACTAAGATGTCCCAAGAGTTTCCACTGTTAAAGGTGTTCCTGTGAGGAATGATTTGTGCATAACCAGTACTAAAGTGTATGTGTTTATGCCTTAAACATGGTAACATTGGCTCATACCCAATTGGCATATTTGATTTACTTATAAGTCCCTAGTAAAGTGCACTGCATGTGCCCAGGGCCTGTAAATTAAATGCTATCAGTGGGCCTGCGGCACTGATTGTGCCACCCACTTACGTAGCCCCTCAGGCTACGTTAGTGGGAGGCCTGCCACTGCAGAGCCTTTGTGGGCAGTTTTAAACTGCCAATTCGACCGGGCAAGTTAAACCTTTTTACAGGCCCAAACCTAGATGTGAGGAGCTTGGGGCAGAAATGTTCCATATGGTATGGTCCTGCCCCTCCTTAGTGGGGTTCTGGGAGGCAGTAATGGACTGTGCTAATGAAATCACTCTACGGGCAATCCCTTGTATACCCTCGCTCTACCTCTTTGGGGGATACCATTGTGATGTGGAATTGATTCCTGCAAAACGAGAATTGACAATGTATTGGAAATCTGTGCAAGCCCCTGAATGACCAAATGGCGAGAGGAACTGTGTAGTAAGTAGACGGAATCTTCCAAGAGTTGAAGAGATAAGTTTATTCATAACATGCAGGTACTGCGCAGCAGCATGTTGGCTCGAAAGCACCCAGCAACTGACAACTTAGCTTAAGGTTCTAATGGAATACAGAATAAAAACAGAGACCAGGTTCCACAGCTAACACTGGGCGTCAGAGACATAAACCTAGAGAAAATACTATATTATCTTCTCCCTCCACAAGTTTTCTTTTAACAAAAACTTACAGTTAGGAAAAGAACCAAAGAAAAACAAAATAAGTCATGTCTATATTTAATAAGAACAAGTAAACAAAACAAGGCAAAAAAAACTAAATAAAATACAATTCAAACAACTTATACAACAAAGATAATTAAATTCTGCGAAGACTAATCGGAACATGGTAGTGACACTTGCACCAACAAAAGGATGGACAGGTCAGCGAAATCTCATCGGAACATTGCAGTGATACTTGTTCCTACGTGGAAGATCAGAACAACCTTCACTCAAATTGTCGGATACTGAACCAAAAGATCTATTATTAATACATCTCTCCTCATGCTCTTTAACACCAGTTCTAGTATCACATTCTTGCTGATTCTTCAACTTTTTTTATTTTTTTAAACTGTTTTTATTATTTTATTAATCCAAACATAACAATCATACATTAGCGATTTCGACATTATATTTTACATCCGTCTTCAGTTCCTGGGCCCCCATTTGTGCCTGTAATGAGACTTTCTTGCTTTTCAATCTATTACAATGTAATTCCCTGCCCAGTCGGCATCAGGATGTACACATTCTCAATTCACTGAGTGCCTAGCACCTTACTTAGCACATTGTCTATTTAGCAATATGGTCCATAAAATACACATCATACCATCGCATTCAAACACCCTCCCCCCTCCCTCCCTCCCTCTGCCTCCGGTGTGCCCAAACTTCTAGGCTCTTAGTCTAATATAGATGCCAGTTCCTTCAATTGCTGATTCTTCAACTTGACCACTTTGGCAATGTTCCACCAATTCTTGTTATTAACTCTGATGGCATTTCCACATACCTTGTCTACAACAAGGGGTTCAGAAAACTTCATTCGTCCTTTTGTTGTGTGTACAGGAGTCTTAATGCGCACTGCATCACCAACCATGATCTTATGAGGAATAGTTTTCTTCCTTTTATCAAAATATTTTTTTGCTCTTCCTGAGCCTTGCCCACATTCATCCTTACAAATTCATCGACATCATCCATAACATTCATTTGAACCCATTTTGACATCCACCCTGGACAAGTTTTGGATGACGGCTACCTGCCTCTTAGAAGCTCAAAAGGTGAAATTCTGGTGGAAGAATGGGGAGTTGTACGGTAGAACCAAAGCATGGACCGCACAGCATTCTGTACAACACACTTGCTGGCAATTGCCCACTGGACACAGTTATTCAAAACTCTATTCATACGTTCTACTAACCCATTGGTTTGGGGATGATATAGTGAACTCTTGTGGTGAACAATACCCCCTTGTTTAAGAAAGTTTTTGAAACTCAACGATGACAAATTGTACACCATTATCAGAAATAATGGAGGATGGAGAACCTTCCCTTAAGAAAATATCCTTGAAGAAATCTATAATGTTCTTGGAAGTTGGCTCACCCAAGAACCGAACTTCAGGCCACTTAGAGTAATAGTCAATAGCTACAACAGCAAACTTAGAAGAGGCAGGAAGTAAATTGAAAGGAGCGATGAGATCGATACCAATTTTTTCCCTAGGTCTACCTGGGAAATCAACAGGTTGCAAGGGAGGGACCCTCACTTTGAAACTTTTCTCGGCACTCCCACAAACCACACACTTATCAATAAGATCATCAACTCCAATGTCCATCTGTGGCCACCAGAACACTTCTCTCAGTCTGCGTTTAGTTAGTGTCTTACCCAAATGTCCTTCATGTGCACCACACAATAGTCTCTTCTTCAAACTTTCAGGGGGTATCAACCTCTCTCCCCGCATCAAGATGCCATCTTCAACGGTGAGTTCCTGGGAAACTTTAACAAACGTTTGAAAATGATACGTGACATTTGTCTCTTTAGGCCACCCTTCTATGACATACTTGATGACCTGCACAAGCACTTCATCCTTAGCTAACTCTCTCCTCCAAAACAGTCATACTGATCATCATCTTTTACCAAGTCAGTGTCAGACTCTGCCACAGGAAATCTTTTTATGTTTAATTCGTTTTTATTAACATTTTGCACATTATTAATAAAACATATAGTCAGAGCAGCGTTCATGCAGCAAGTGGAAGAAGAAAGAGAGGTGAGTGTCAATAGCACGATGCACAATACCCAGTAGCAACAGGAAAAACAGAGATGTAAGTTATGGCGAGTACTTCAAACCATGAGTCAATATCCCAGGGAGGACAGAGCAGTGCTGGTGAGTCACGGCACCGGGTAGCATGTAAACGATTCAGGTATAGTGCAGTTCGAACCTAACTGGGGACCTAGGGCACAACAAAATGAGGACAACATAAGTCAAGGAAGGGTAGGGTGGAGTCGCCTAAGACCTGCTGCCGTACCTAGTGTATCCGGGGGGGCCAAAAACTGCCAGGACCTGGTGACAATGGGGCTCTGAGACAGAGGGGCTAGGTCAGCTCGGGTGTCAGTACTATTCTACATTCCAGCCGGCGGGGGATATACCCTGAGTAACGACCCCATGGACCGTATTCGGGTCCCCTGCGTCTGTGACCATCCCTTGGAGTTTGTAAACCATTGTGTCCCACTGAGGCGCTAGGGGGAATATACGAATGCCAAGTAGGTCCTCCCTACGTAGCGCCACACCCTCCGCCTTAGCCCAGTTAAGGAGGGATCGGCGCCAGGCAAGTGGGTGGGGCGACAGAGGGGATTTCCATCTCTTGGTGATCAAGCGTTTGGCCGTTATTAGACCCAGGTCTAGAAATCGTCTAGCAGCCCTATATTTTTTGTTTCTGCTGAAGAGGTGCAGCACATGGGCCTCCCAAGTAGGGGGAATGGTACGGGAGGTGCAAGATGTGAGGGTGACCGTCACATTGTTCCGATAATCAGTCAGGACCGGGCAACCCCAAAGCATGTGAAGAATGTCTGCATCTAACTGCCGGCAGCGGGGACAAGCCGCATCCGTGCGGAGGAAGTACCTGTTGATTTGGGTGGGAGTAAGGTAGGCCCGATGTAGTACAAAGAATTGAATTTGTTTGAATCGTTGGTTACGGGGGACATAGGTCGGGCTGCCCCGGACAACCGCCCACTCTCTATCTGTAAACGCTCTCCCCAGGGCCCCCTCCCAATGAGATCGAAGCCGAGTGAGGTCTACCTCTGTGTGTTATCGGAGAGAAGATGCGAACCAGCGCGTGAGATGTCCTCCTGTCCCCATCATGTGAAGGTACTGCAAAGTGTGGGGGTGTGGGAGGTTCCTGAGTGAGTGTACCCCATTTGGACGCTAACGAGGCTATGAGTGTTCTATGTAGTAAAAACTGCCCAGGGTGCTGGTTCTCTTCCGCTATAAGGTCCTGGTACAGGATAAGATTGCCGTCCTGAAAAAGGTCCCCTACGTCCTGTATCCCCTCCGAGGCCCAGTGATGCAACTCAGTCGCCGTCGTGTAGGAGTCCCCTCGTGGAGTGCCCAGCAGTGGGATAGCGGGTGCATAAGGAACAGTGGTTCTAGTGAGAAAAAGACACCTACGGAAGCACTTGTATGCTACAGTGAGTAGAAGAGTATCGGGGGGGTCTGGACTTGGAGCAAGGATGGAAAATTTGTAAAAGGCTTCTCTGCGTCAGCGGAGGTGTAAGGAGGCCATGTCTGGTAAGTAATGGGAGGATATCCACCTGGCGATCCATTGCAGCTGGGAGGCTAGGTAGTAGTGCTCAAAGTTGGGTACCGCAAGGCCACCCAGCTCGGTAGGCAGATACAGCTTTCCCATGGACAGTCTGTGGCGTGATGTCCCCCATATGAAGTCCCGTACAACTTTTTCCCATTGTCTGAAGAAAGGGGGAGAGATGATAAGGGGTAAAGTGGCGAAGTAGTAGAGAAGGCGGGGAAGAACCACCATTTTGACAAGGGCAATTCTCCCAGAGGTTGCCAATGGGAGAGTCCTCCAGAAACCCATCTGCGACCGAATCGCCGTGGCAGCCCGGAGCACGTTCCCGTCGAAGAGGTCTGCCCTGGTACGATAAACTCGGACCGCTAAATAGCGAAAAGGGTCAACGCACCAGGTCACAGGTGTCCCCCCCAGTATGTAGCCCGGATCAGGAACATCTGCCAAGAACGGAGAAAGTATAGATTTCGCCGGATTAACTCGCAGTCCCGAGGCACGCGCAAAATGGCAAAAGGCTCGATCAAGTGAGGGGGGGATATTATGGAGATCCTGAGCATATAACAGCAGATCATCTGCGTATAGGGAAATGGTGTGAGTGCCATCTCCTAGCTCAATCCCCATGTCAACATGAGTGCGGATATGGACCGCCAGCGGCTCCACCGCCAATGCGAACAAAAGCGGGGACAACGGGCATCCCTGTCGGGTTCCATGCCGCACCCGAATCGGGTCTGAGACGTAGGGCCCCGTCCGAATCCGAACCGATGGATTACGATACAGCAGTTGCACCAAACTAAGGAAATAGGGACCAACCCCAAAGCGAGCCAGAGCGGCAAAGAGGAAATTCCAAGCCAGTGAATCGAAGGCCTTCTCAAGGTCCAACACCATGCAACCTGAGCGTGGCCAGCCGATCGGGGCATATTCCGCCACCCGAAAGTAGCGACGTATGTTCAGGGCCGTATTTCGAGGCGGAACGAAGCCATTCTGGTCAGAATGGACTAGATCAGGGACTAGCGGGGCCAGTCGATTGGCTAGGACTTTTGCCAGGATCTTATAACCCGTGTTCAATATTGCAATCGGCCGATAGGAGCCGGGTGACGTGGGGTCCTTACCAGGTTTCAACAAAGATACTACATTAGCGGTACGCATGGTTGGGGGTAGAGTCCCATCCGAGATTGCCTCCGTGTACATTGAATGGAGATGTGTCACCAAATAATCTGCATAGGTTTTGAAAAACTCGGCCGGGAGGCCATCCGGTCCCGGTGTTTTACTGGAGGACAAGGACCGCAGTGCGTCTCGTATTTCGTCTTTTGCTAGGGGGGAGTCCAGCTCCAGGGACTGGTCCACCGTAAGAGTGGGCAACTCCACAGTGTCCAAAAAGGACCCCACATCCTGGGTGTTGCCCGTCAGGCGGGTCTCATATAGTCGAGTGTAGTGCTCAGTCATCAGTGTGTGAATGTCTCTCTGGGTGCTGCGCTGCCGGCCCAGATCGTCGAGTAATAACTGTATGGGGCGCTGGGGATGCTCCTGTCTGATCAAATAAGCCAACAGTCTCCCTGCTTTGTCCGCTGCCGAGTGAGAACGGGTCGAATGTGCCAAATAATTATGGCATCTCAGTCGGTCGAGCAGTGCCTCCCGTTCGGTTTGGGCAGCGTCCAGGCGCTGCTGCCGATCCGGGTTGGTGACGGCCTGCGTCTCGAGCAGGAGCAGCCGTTCCTCAATGCGGGATAGTGAGGTGTCTAGTTGTCTGCGGATACTCCAAGTCTGTCCCAGACAATGTCCCCTAATTACTACTTTAGAGGCCTCCCACTCGGTGAGAACCGAGTCCGTGGAACCTGCATTAAGTGTGAAATAGCTAGCGATCGCTGATTCTAGTGAGCTTCGGAAGAGGGGGTCTTCTAGAGCCGCGGTCTGCAGGCGCCAGGCCGGAGTCGGAGGAGGTTGCGCTTCCCAGGCCAAGTGCATCACCATGGGGTTATGGTCGGAGTGTGTCCGACTGAGGTAATCAGTCGTCTGTATCAAGGGAAGGAGAGCCGAGGATACGAGTATGCGATCAAGGCGCACATGCAACTTATGGACCGGGGAATAAAAGGAGTATACTCTGGAGTGAGTATGGCGTTCCCGCCAAATGTCCGAAAGAGCCCAATTGTCCATCCAGGATTTTAAAAGTTGTGCATTGGAGGAGGCCGTGGTACTAGTGAGAGGGGGGAAGGAGTGGTCAAGAGAGACATTGAGTACTGCGTTAAAGTCTCCCCCTAGGAGCCACGGGATATCCCTCCACCGGAGCAGTATCTCCGAAAGATCGCTGAGAAAGGTACCCTGTGTGACATTTGGGGCATATAAGGAGCCCAGCAAGATTGGCCGGCCGTTCAGCCTGCCACTCACTAAGACATAGCGCCCCATTGGGTCCGTCAGAACCTCCCTCTCCTCCCATGGAGCCCCCGCCTTAACCCATATCACCACCCCTCTGGCCATGGACGAATAGTTTGTACTGTATATCTGGCCCCGCCAGCGGCGGCGCAAGCGGGTAGCTTCAACGGTCGTAAGGTGCGTCTCCTGCAAAAGCGCTACACTCGTCTTGCGGCGTGGCAAATAGGCGTAAATGGCATATCGCTTGGAGGGTGTATGAATGCCCCTGACATTCCAGGTTATGATATTAAGATCGGCCATCTGGACAACTAAGATCAGTATACCCCGCCCGTATACTAAGGCACCCCCTGTGTGAGGAGCCCTCTCGAAGGGGAAGGGCGTAGAGGCAGCAGGTCTGTAGGTATGGTGACTTGTGTAGGGGGAGGAAAATAATAATGTAGAACTGTAGAAAACCTTGAAACAGGAGAAGAGCGGGACCCAAACATGAGGAACTGCCCAAACAATCACGCCAAGTTATGGCTACTGACCTAGTGTCGTTGTACGACTTCGGGGGGGATAGACCAGTGAAAGGGAGGAGCCGATGTAAAGACTGTCCCCTTCAGTGACCCCAAAAGATCAGGAGATAGAGCATCAAGGAATTACTAAGAATGGCATGTATTGGAGCAACTCCGCGTTCTAGTATAGACTAAAGTCAAATAATGCCATCCGCAGTTTGCGGGGTGATGCCCTGAAGCGGGGGAAATCTGCATCTAAGGACCATTCAGGTGTAGATTCGGAGGCTCCGGGCTTTGGTAAAGAGGCAGCGGAGTCAAACGGGGATGGAGGTCCGGTCAACTGGAGGGCCGCCATCGCCCGTATCCTCCACAGGGTGGCACCGCTGCAGTCAGCTATGCGTCCCGCCGCGGCCCCAGCAACCGTAGGGCCGCTCTGGGCTTCAGTTTGCCTCCCCCAAGGGCCATCGGAGATATCACAGATGAGGAGAGGAGGGAGGGGAGCACCCCACCCCTGCCGAGATGTGGTACCACGGCCTGGAGTCCAGACGTGAAGGGGACCCTCGAGGGCCGCCTGGAACAACCCCCACCGGGAAGTCCCCGTGGAAGCCCCACGCAGCGCGCACTCGACCGCTGGGCGATGTTCCAGCCGATGGTCTGTAAGGGAATGTAGAGATGGAGCCCCAGGCCCGATCGACTCCAGCAGCCCTCAGCGACATGACAGCCAGTCCCGCGTGGCCCCCCGCCGAAGCCGTCGCACCACCAGAAGTGGGAACAGTCCGCTATGGATGGCGCGTGCCCGGGTCTTGCCCCTCCGTAGAACACCTCCAGTAATGTGTCTCACCCACCGGGAGCATTGCGGGCCGTGCTTGACGCTACACCAAGGATCCAGATCCCAGAAGAGGCCACTGCAGGTAGCACCGTGGGCAGACCGCTCACCAGAGGGGGGAAAGAGAGTATGAATGGCCTCAAAGATGTGTCAGTACTGGCACGGTGGGAGTCAGGTTGTTTCACGACCCTTAGGTCCGCATCTGGCGAGGGGCCCTAGGCCCGACTGACCCCCGTGGCCTCTCTCTGCACAGGCAATGACGCGGCCCTTGTGTATATGCAGGTCCCCAATCAGCCGAGAGAAATCCAAGTGGGGGCCCTAGGCCCGACTGACCCCCGAGGCCCCCCCACTGGAGAGACGACACGGGTCTCCGCTCCACTCGCTGCATCTCGGTGAGAGCCCTAGGCCCGGCCGACCCTCGTGACCGCCCACCGCAGGAGCAGAGCTCACAGCCTCCGCCCGGGAGCTCACCCCCAGCTGCCGCCCAGATACTGCCACTCGATGCCCAGGCGGGGGCCCTAGGCCCGAGCCCCAGGAAATCTTGACAGAAAATC
Organism: Calotriton arnoldi; assembly: GCA_963921515.1. Lineage (NCBI taxonomy): Eukaryota > Metazoa > Chordata > Amphibia > Caudata > Salamandridae > Calotriton > Calotriton arnoldi. The sequence continues at coordinate 335,305 of CAWUFW010011425.1, read as the reverse complement.
TGCTCTCACATTCTTAATACCAGGTAGGTATACCACATCGAAATTGTATTGCAACAGTTTCAATGAGAATCTCGCAATTCTAGGTGTATGCTCCTTGATCTTTTCTCCTGAAAGAATAGAAACCAGTGGACTGTGATCAGTTCGCAACACAAAATGGTTGCTCCAAATATAGGGATGAAACTTCCTGATTGCCCACCAACAGGCTAACAATTCCTTCTCTATAACAGAAAAATGTGTTTCTAACTCTCTCAAAACCCTGGAGGCAAAACCCAAAGTGTTTTCTGTGTCACCATTGACTTGAGTGAGAATAGCTCCCAACCCAAATCCGCTAGCATCAACAGTTATGGTACATTTTTTGTTTGGATCAAACGGTTTGAGAATTCTATCACCAACCAACTGTGATTTGATCCAATCAAACACCTCCTGACAGCCTGTGTCCCATTTGAAAGGTACATTTTTTTAACATGTTAGTAAGGGGTTTGACTTTTGAAGCATAATCTTGTACGAACCTAGAGTAAAATTCACAAAGACCAATGAAAGACTTCAAACCAACCTTATCAACTGGTGCACTAGCATCAACGATAGCTTTGACTAAACATGGTCTTGGCTCCACACCATTTTGAGACACAATATGTCCGAGATACTCTACTTTTTCCTTGAAGAATAACATTTTTTCACTCTTAAGAACCACCCCTTTGTCCTGCATGATACCCAAAACCTGTTTAAGGGACTTATCATGACTCTCTCTGGTCTCACTAAAAATCAATACATTATCTTGAAAGACTGCAACCCCAGTAACACCCTTCAATATCTGACTCATTATTCTTTGAAAAACAGCTGCCGCTGATGCTAAGCCAAATGGGATCCTACAGTATTGGTACGAACCAATGGGTGACACGAATGCTGTTAAATGCCTTAAAGATGTATCCAACACCACCTGGTGATATGCGGACGCAAGATCTAATTTTGGGAACCATTTGGACCATTTTGTCATTGCCAACAATTCATTTATTCTTGGAAGAGGATGCAAATCAACCCAGATGTTCTTACTCAAACTGCGTAGATCAACACAAACACGTAAATCGCCATTTTTCTTCCTTGCAACAACCAAAGGTGAAAGCCATAGTGAAGATTCGATGGGCTCTATAATCTCCTTGGCACATAACTCATTGAGTTCTTTTTCCAAACTGTCTCTAACACTAAAGGGCACAGTCCTTAATTTATGTTTCACAGGGATGGCACCATCCTTTACTCTAATTTCATGTGTGAACCCTTTGATTTTGCCTAGACCCCCACCAAAATCTGTGGGATACTCTTTAATAATGGTTTCAGTGTAGTCCATAGAATTAACCACACTAACTTGTTCCTTAGTACCAGGTCTGAGGACTATTTGAAACAATCCTTGATGGACCCATCTTAAGTTAGACAGCCCTTTGATAGCCACATAGACTTTACCCAGAATTTTCCTTCCTTTGAATTCTAAAATGTCTTCAAAGAAACCAGCCAACTCAATTTTGCGCCCTTCTTAGGAAACTGGTGCTCTGTCGGGGGGGTTCCAAAAGACGATCACACCAAGTTTCTAAAAATAACTCTTGAGTAATCATAGTAATTCTTGCGCCAGAATCCACTAACAAGTTCAGTTTTTTATCTCCCACACCAATTTCAACATAAGGATCGACACATGTAGAAGTATCACCAACAATAACTTGCCCATCGTTCACTACCATAACCATATCTCTCAAATCATCCTGAATTTTCTGTATTTTTCAGAATCTTTATGTATAGAGTCTGTTACATTCGCAACCCCAACCGTACTGCTCATATCTCTGTTTACTTGCCCACCACCAGCATGTTTACCACTTTGACATATTTTTGCAAAATGTCCAAATTTTCCACAATTTCTGCACGTTGCATTTTTAGCCAGGCAAAACTTGTTTCCTTTTGAGTGGGAACCATTCCCACATCTAAAGCACAAGTCAGATTGTTTATTAAAGAATTTCCTTTCTGTACCTGGTATTTGCGTTGCCTTAAAATCTCTGACCCTGACAGCTTCAACTGTCTCCTCCATCTTCTTTTCCAACTCTTTTACTGGCACTTTAGACAATTCAGTGCTCTTTGCTGTGCAAACAGTTTCTTCTAGCGTAGGATTCCCCATAAATAACAATTTCTGTTGAATCGTCTTGTCAGAGCACTTGCAGATTTACTGATCCCCAATTAACTGATCAGTAAAACCCTGAAACTGAGCGCAGAAACAAAAATGTCCACTTCTTCTCCTGACATTTGTTCCCTCTTAAAATATTTATGATGAATAACTACTAGGCTGGGCTGTACATCAAAACGTAGTTCAAGTTTCTTTACAGTTTCAACATATTGATTTCTTCTTCGCCTTGAACTCTCACTAGAGGTGGTAGGAGTTTGAAGATTGACCTGCCCTCAAAGCCTAGACAATGTAACAACAAACATTTCTTCCTTTCAGGGTGGTATCTCTATGCCCCGATTGCCCCCAAATAAGTCACAAAAGCATCATACCATTTTTTCCATACAATAGGTGGATTACCTGGTGTCTTCAGGAAAGATGGTGGAGCAGCGACTGATTGCATGCTGAGATACGGACTGTAAAGTATTACTTCCTATATTCAAATTTTCTTAACAATGTATAATATGATAATGATCATACTAAATAAATAAAAAAATATTAAGAAACTCACAAAAACTTGGCCTACTTTGCAGCATAAATCCAACAAGCTGAAAAGGAATAAATGTCTTACAAGGAGTGTGCGTCACCACGCATAAGACTCACCACACACACTGCTGCAAATTATAGTTTTCTTTGAGGTGTGCATATCACAGTGAAATAATTACTCAGGAATGCACCAATGTTAGTCACATCAAAGGTGTGCGCGTCACCGCGCTGTCTACTTCCATGAATACTTTAGCGATGATGCACAGCACGACTCATTGCACCGTGAAATATTTACTTAGGAATGCACAGATATTAGTCACATCAAAGGTGTGCGCGTCACCGCGCTGTCAACTTCTGTGAATATTTTAGCGATGACGCACAGCATGACTCATCGACAAATGCCAACCACGAGCAATGTTGCTATTCACATTAGTCTGCTTTGCCATCCATGCTCTAAAATGGCCGACACGTAGATTACGTAGACAGCGTGCAAATTCTTCAACCTTAACAGGTCTGCCAACCACTGTTTTCGTTGCAAACCACCATCCAAAATGGCCGACACAAATTTCACGTAGACTGCGTTCCTGAAATGCCCCCGAAGGTGATGCGCAAAGACTAGAACGTTGAGCACAGCTAGTGTGTTTCATCCGCTGCGCGTGTGTCGTAAAGTTTAAAAAAACTGATTTCTTTACCTCCTTAAGAGTATTCAGTCAGAAGCAGCACTCCTCTGCAGCTAAACGCCGCCTTGAGCTTCCACTCACCGAATTGTGCGGACAACAGTACTGCAGTACTATGAAGTGTACAATCTCCTCCGCTCCTCTGGCCGTAGTATCTGATTTTCTTTAGTAACGAGAGTGCCTTGTGGGTTCTGCAGTACCTGACGATCGTCGCCAACAAATTTGTACTAAGCAGACAGAATCTTCCAAGAGTTGAAGAGATAAGTTTATTCATAACATGCAGGTACTGCGCAGCAGCGTGTTGGCTCGAAAGCACCTAGCAACTGACAACTTAGCTTAAGGTTCTAATGGAATACAGAATACAAACAGAGACAAGGTTCCACAGCTAACACTGGGCGTTGGAGACATAAACCTAGAGAAAATACTACAAACTGGTTAAATGGGCAGGTCTTGAGAGTGCTGTATTGTTTCAGGAACTGAGGAGAGGGCGGGGACTGATCGAAAGGGCTAGCGCATGGGAACATCTTGTGGATTGCTTGTTGGCCCTGGACGTTGACATTGATACACCAAATAGCTCCCTGATTTCACAGGAGGATTTAGAGGGTGGAAATAACTGACCTTGCATGGGTCGCCTTGGCAGTCGCAGCTCTCATGAGTCGCGGGTGGGGGGGGATTGTTCGCGGGGGGCATTTGAAAATCAAATAAAAAAACTTACCTTACCGGGTCCCGCGCCGCCTCCGTTCCTGGCTGGGTGACGGGTCCCGTGCCTGCGGTTTCCTGGAACAGGAAGTAAGAATGCATCCTCCCTCCCCTCGCCTAAGCCAATCACAACGCTGCAATGGCAGCGTTGTGATTGGTGCGGACAGCGCTCAGCTGGGTGCCTGAAGGGTTGCCATTTTCTCTATGTAGGCTGTATGCAGCCTACATAGAGAAAAAGTAGAGTGCGCATGACTGGTTTGGTCGGCTCCAGAGGGCCGACCAAACAGTCAGGGCCCACAACAGTGGGCAAGCCACTCCTCCTGGACCCGCCCACCTGCCCGCCTTCAACCAGGCATACCCTCCCGCCCGCCCCAACCAGGCATACCCTGCCTTCTGCTTTCTCGCAGCGCGAGAAGCAGAAACATAAAATGGTATTTAAAATACCATTTTATGTTTCTGGGGCGACGCTCCTCCGCCATAATGGAGGAGCCGCTCTGCGCCTTGGGTGGGATTTAGTGCTACTATGGTGAACTTAGATGTTACTAGCCATTGTGGTACCCTAAATATGACAGCTTGGCAAGGGGTAACTGTAGGTGGGGAGTTAGGTGTTGTTGTTTGTTAGTTGCAAGCTGTAGTGGGCTAATGGTATGTTTGAATATATTTTGCATTCAGACTGTACATGTTTATTTTTTATTTTACAGAGTTTTATATAGCGCAAACTTGATCCGAATCGGGTATCAGAGCGCTTTACATAGCACCAGTTGCATTACATGAGGACACATTCATTTTTGTTAGGCACGGGGAGATTAAGTGATTTGCCCAGAATCACAGGATGTTCAGCGTCATTGCCGAGACTCGAACCCAGTCCCCCAGATTCGAGGTCGACCGCCCTAGCCGTTAGGCCAACTCCTCGTCATTTTTAACCTATTTATTATATACTACCTCAGTGCATTATTCATTGTTTGTAACATATCCTGGCAGCTATTGTTTTATGTTTTTATTTGAAAACAATAACATTTGTTTAAACAATAAGTCACCCCTATGGCAGACCCCGGACAGCCCGAAGGCAGGGTGCAGTGTATTTAAAAGGTAGGACATGTATTTTTAAGTTTTACATGTCCTGGTAGTGTAAATCTCTTAAATTCGTTTTTTACTACTGCAAGGCCTATCTCTCCCATAGGATAACATTGAGATTACCTTATATATATATTTTAAGTGTAGTTTCCAATTGTGAAGAGATAGACTTTTCAAGTTTGGTGTCTCTGGACTTAGAATGTAAAATCACAACTTATGGGGTGGTCAGATTTTAAATTGCAGTTTGGAAAATATCACTTTTAGAAAGTTGCCATTTACTCATTTTAGCCATTTGGTGCCTGCTGCCTGTCTCTGTTCAGTCTGAGTTGTGTGACAGCTGGGCTTTGTGTATTCCCTCAAGACTGCCACACACTAAGGGATCTTAGGTGCGTCTTGATTGGCCATCTTGGGAGATGGGAGGGAGGAGCTAGGTACAGCTTCACACTTACACCTGAATAGGCTGTGTCCTGTCCTCACACAAAGATCTGCATACCCCACTGTAGTGAGTCTGGAGCCAGAGCAGGAAGGGAGGACCTCTGTGCACTTCAAAACTTTCTTTGAAGTTTCCCCCACTTCAAAGGCACAACTGGGTATAAGTACTGTACCTCTGACACCATGACAGTAGTATGTGACAACTTTGCCAGGAAGGAGAACTGCTGTGCTGCTGGAAGGACTGCCACTCTGCTGGACTGCTGCTTTGCTGAGCTGCCCTGCTGCCTGCTGTCCTCTTGCCTGGGTGAGTAGGACTGGACCTGCATCACTTGAAACCAGAGTGACTCCAAGGGCTTGCTGGCTTGCCTCATGATTGACGTCTACGGGATACAAAAGACTTCCAACTACCTGCATCTGGACTCTGCAAGCTGTGAGTCTGCCCTGCCAAGTGGTGCCTTCCCAGTCCTGGACCCTTGGAAGTAAGGCCTAAGGTTCTTTCTCAAGCCAACCCACGCATCCTCATCAGAAATGGCGCATCTTCTCCTTTGTGTGGGTCGAAACTGGCACAGCCTCCTCGAAGCGTGGAACGAAGCCAGAGCATCGCACTCAGAACTAGTGCATCACCTTTGGAATTGACACATCCTCTGCTGCGGGAGCAGTAGCCGCTCATCGTATTTGGAACCAGCACATCACACTCGGAACCAGCGCATGGCCGCCATTGCGTGGAGAATCTCGATCCATCTCACCCACCGCGTGGCTCGACACCAACATCGCTTCGGCTACACCTCACATATTCTTCGACGTGGAAACAATCCCTAATTAAGGTACTTTTGCTCAGTGGGCCTAAGTGGGTCCTTATATCTGGCCCACACTCCATCGTGGTCAGCCTGAACTTCTTACTTTGCCCCCATCGGGTGCGACCAGATATCCCATTTAAGCGCTTATTGCTTCTAAGCTCTATTTCACAGTTTATTCTTTGAAAATTCACATTGTGACTTCTACTTGTTGGACTTTTGTCGTGTTGGTCTTGTTTTATTTATAAAATTATTCTCTATTTTTCTAACCTGGTGTGGAGTCGTTTTGTGGTGTTTTTACTGTGTTACTGTTTGAAGTGTTGCACAAATACTTTACACATTGCCTCTTAAATTAAGCGTGGCTCCTCTGTGCCAAGTTACCAGAGGGCGAGCACAGGATAATTTAGGGTGTGTTGTGATTTACCCTGATTAGGATTATGGTTCTTGCTTGGACAGTGTGCATACCTCTGCCAACCATAAACCCAATTGTTCTCATGTAGGTCACCTGGGTATAAGTAGCTGTTCTAAAAATCGTAATATTTTTGGTGGCTGTCAATGGATATTTAGAGCTTTAATGACAATTGTAGAATGTGTGGTTTATCTGGCAAACATTGAAGGACATTTGAGTCTCCATTACATGTTGTTCTTTTACATGACGGTGTGTGGGTTAAAGTTGCTCTACACTTTGTAGGACCGTTTCAGGTGCTACCTACTGAAAAGAAGTATTTAATAGTTCTGATTAATTATTTCTCGAAGTGGTTGTATTTTGACTTTGTTCCAGATCCATCTACCACTTTGGTGATAACGTTTTTGGAAAGAATGTTTCAGATTCAAGATGCACCCAAAGAATTGGTGACTGACAATGAAACACACTTTCATCTATTCAAATAAAGAAATTTGTTGAGGCGTATTCGATCAAACATCTCCAAGTAGCATTATATTCTCCCACTTCAAATGACCTAGAGGAAAGGATGAATATGTTTTTGAAACAAGGTATTCAGATGTGGAAGATTTTTTAGGCAAAACGTTGGTCATATTCTGTTACACCCACATAGCACTACTGGTGTGTCAGCTTTTAATCTATTGTGCAGAAGAATGCCCAGACTGAATTTGTGTCCCGATTGATTGAAAGGCTTTGTTTCCAAAGATATTAATTGCTCTGACAAAGATGTTGTTGATAAAGTTTCAGGAAAGCAGCAAGCTTCTGAAATTCAGTTTGACAAGAAAAATACGGCTAAAGAAATTACCATAATTGTTGGTGATTCGGTTCTCATTAGCGAACCTCATAAGGTCAAAAAAGGGGAATCCAAGTTCACATCTCCATGTAAGGTTTTGAAATTGTCTACATGTGCAGTATCTATTGATGGCAAAGGTTGATAGAGCAGAAGATGTTTGGGAAAGTTGTCTGCTGAGCAGGCACGAATTTTGCAGGATGCTAAAATTAAAGATCTTGAGAGTAGTGGTTTGGACCAAGTTGATGTCTCTTGGTGATTACGTGCTCTTGGTACTGTAGCAGCCTCCCCAGCCTAGGTACTCGCCAATAACTATGCCACACACGGAGCTTGGTATTACATGTCTTTATTCGTCTGCGTATAACCGCAAACTCAACATTCTAAACCTGCATTCAGCTCGAACATTGACAGCACAGTCTTATGGAGTCCATCGGGCGTCAAAAGGGTTCCGTCATTGCTAACTCACTCGATTCTACATCTCCTCCTCTGTTATATAAAATATTTACAAATATATACAATCTCAGCTTTTTGATGAGCCTTCGTGGCGCTCTAATTACTTATGCTGATCAGGTCATCGGAAACTGGGAACTGGCATTAGAAGTGTCTCTGATCTGTTTTGGAGATGCAGTAGCAACAACAGTCAGTGAGGCTTCAATTGTCCTTTCAGAACCAGTCTCTACATTGACATCAGTATCTGAAGAGCGTTTAGACACATGTTGGAAATGTGAGGAGTCTCTCAAAATGGACTTCCCGGGACGTTGTGTTGTAGTGAGCCTCAGCAAGGCCTACCAGTGCTTAGGGGTTCTCCCTTCTCTGCACAGAGTCCTCAGACACTTAGGAAGAAGTTGGCACAGAAACTGAAATATAAAAGACAGAGTTTATTAAACCTCATGAGGTGGAGCTAACATTCACACATCACCCTTCAGTAATGCATGAAGTAGCACACTGAATGGCAGGATCCTGGTCCTTTTATACCCACACAGGGGCTCAAATGAAGGCGGTACTAACACAAATGCTGGTTTTAGGTACATATAAGGTCATACAGAGAATGCACAGTCGACAAGTGGGTGGAGCTAACAGTTTCTACTTTTAGCAGACACATCCTGACATTTATAAACTCGGAACAGCTGCAAGCTCAACTGAGCATGTGCAAAGCAAGAGGAACTAAATATAACTTGTCTCTAGGCAGATTTCAAGAGCAGTTGACAGGAAGGTAGGACAGAGCACATGGCGAGCACATGGTAGCACATGGCAGCCAAAATGGCTGACAGAAATACAAAATGGATTCCACAAAGCGGACAATTTAGCCTCTAAATACAGGCTGTCTTCAGTTAATGCTTAACTTAAATGCTGCCAAATTACAACAGACGACCCTTTCAGCATTGGCTGAAGACATTCGTTTATCTGGGGTAATCTAGATATTCATCCCGTACATCTATTAACATTATTTCGGCCACCTCTTTATTCAACATTTGTTGGGCCTTTGTTTCAGCAATGTTCCCTCTGGCAGGTATACAAGCAGAGATGCAAATGGAGCAAAGCATTGGACCACATTGGATACATACGCAGCATGTAAAGAATATTGTAATTATTACACATAGGATAGTCAGTAGCTTCCAGCCCCAAGCAGAAACAAGAGTCCAAAACCATCCAGCAAAAGTCCAAGTTCCAGTCTCTGGATGAATTTCTGCAGCAATCTTATGCAGTTTTGATATTGCGTCATATACTGAAGGTGAGTGATCTGGTATGAATACACAACAGCTGCTACCGATGATGCGACATGCACCACCTCGATCAGCCAAAATCACGTCTAGCACCATCCTATTCTGGAGTGCTACAATCCTTGCAATCTGTAGTTCCTCTGTAATGTTCCCAAGTGCCATAGCTGTCTGATTAGTAACAGCTTCCACAACACGAGTCAGTCGCCTAATCTTCCTGCTATTTAATGCAGCACCCACAAAGAAAAATAAGCCCAAATTGAAATCAACATATTGTTGTAGGGTAGTGTCGGTTTGGTCAACTTCATCCATACTTATTGTCCTCTTATTTCTGTTTTTGGAAATGTCATTGTACAGTTTAAAATCACGGTGATACAATGCAGGTGCCAGAAACACAGGGGGCAACAGAAAAGATACATAGCAGATTCCTGACCACCCAACAGGTAATTGATAATATCCGTTATTTCCGCACACAAAATACGTATTATGCGAGGCTGTGAAAGTGCTCTTATTGGCACCTTCAATGGTCAGGATTACAGTACACTCGCTCCTCCCCACTGGAATTCTTCCAACACTACAAATACACAAATCTGCTTTAGCTTTTGTCACAGAAATCACAAAAGGTCCAATGTTCTTTATTATTCTCACATTTGTGAAAACATATGGTGTTGAAATATTGTCCGGTTGATACTCTTCCCATTCCCATTTAGTCCCTTTGGCTTGTGGATAACCTTCTTTATTTTGATAACACACTTTATTAAGTTGAAAAATAATCCCACCTACTGAAGGCTTTCCATATGCAAACAAAAGCGCATACCAAGCTTGACAAGAACCATTGTGAGAAAATGGAAGAGGAATAAAAGGTGTTCCTCCTTTCTTTTGATGTGCAGGTATCATCCCACACACCCAACAGTTGGTAGTATTCGTAGCATTGTGAGTATGGTGCAACATCTGGATAAAAGTATTGTTCAGGTAGGATTGTCGATGCTTTTGCTCATGGTAAGGAAGAGTAAAGTAGTGGTGTTCCACGGGTACTGGCGTAGTGGCAACAAAAAGCTGTCGAACAGGAGCCACCTTCTCGATGTACCATGTAATTGCTGCCATAGCCACCATAGCAACAACAAACCCTACAGCACAAATGATTTGTTTTTTCATTTTAGCAGCAGTAATGATTGATCTTTCTGAAAACTTGTTGAAAACAGTCGTTGGAGCTCTTCTCCCTGGGCAGCCGCTGATTTCTTCACCATGGGCCAAAGTGGGTGTCACTACACTAATACAGGGCTGATCCCCCTCCCCTTGCCACAATGGCTCTCCGTTTCACTAACCCAGGGTGGTAGCTCAACCAGTCTTTTTCAAAACTGCAGATCCTTTCCTCGGTCTCAATTGATATCTGGATACTCCAGTGATCGTGTGGTCCGGGAAGACTTCCGCAGATTCGTCAGGTGAGATAGCTTGGCCTTTCTCCGTCTCCAGAATCTCTCGATGGTCGGTCAACACAGCCGGTTCCACCAAGGCAGGCGACACGCGTTTGCAGTGTGTGCTGTGGATCCAATTCTTTCTGTTTGTCACTCGAACTGCTGTTCTTGTCGCAAGGAGCACCTGCTCTGGTCCTCGCCACCTTGGCTCCAAGCTGTTCGATCTGTCAAAGACCTTGACCATTACATGGTCACCAGGACGGAGTTCGTGGGCCTCACCTGTAGATCTGTCAGGAAGAGCTTCTCGAACCTGTTGATGAATAGAAATCAAACTGTCAGTTAACTGTGCCAAATAATCATTCATCAGAACACAAGGAACATCATGTATGGGGCGTGGCTTAGGAATTCCCCAAATGTTCATTGGTCTCCCAAACACCACCTCATAGGGGGTAAGACCTGATCGTGAATGTGGCACCGATCTTATGGATAGTAATGCCAAAGGTAGTGCATCTGGCCACTTTAGGGACGTGGAAGCCAGTATTTTCGCCAACTTTGTTTTTAGAGTAGCGTTATACCTTTCCACCAATCCTGCTGATTGCGGGTGGAAAACTGTATGGAATTTCTGTTTGATCCCTAATCCTTTCAGGACATGCTCAACAACTTGCCCAATAAAATGAGGTCCATTGTCACTCCACAAAAGTTTACAAACACCGTATCTAGGGAAAAACTCCTTTAGAAGCACCTTTGCTGTGGTGAGAGCAGTATTATCCTTCGTAGGGTATGCCTCTATCCATTTGCTAAAGGCACATACCACCACTAGGACATATTTCAAATTATTGCAGCGTTCGAGTTGGATGTAATCCATCTGCAAAACTTCAAAAGGTGCGGTTGGTGTAGCAAACCCTCCTGTAGGAGTTCGTGTCCCTTTTCCAGGATTATACTGCCAACAGATCAAACAGGACTGTACTACCCTTTTGGCTGTGCTAGCAATTTCAGGATGCTCCCAAACTTGTGTAAGCAATGTAGTTATTGCTAGAGCTCCAACATGTGCCAGCCCATGTGCCATTTGAACCATAGGTTGTAAATAGGCCGCAGGCAATTTCCACTTATTCATTTCTTTGTTACGCCAACAACCCTCATCATCTAATATTCCTTCTTTAGACCATTGCTCAAGCTCTTCCACAGAAGCAGATCTCTGTATATCCAATACTTCCTCTCTAGCATCATGCCAACGCTCAGCTTGTGATTTCACTACGTACATGGGTGTAGTGCTTCGCTGCATCGCAGTCTCACGGGCTACGCGGTCTGCAAAGGCATTGCCTTGTCCTATTTTGTCAGTCACTTTCTTGTGTGCGCTACATTTCATAATAGCAACTTTCTTTGGGTATGTAAGTGCAGTCAAGAGATTATGCACTAACTCTCCGTGTATTATCTGCATCCCATGGGATGTAAGAAAGCCTCTTTCCTTCCAGAGTAGGCCAAAATCATGAACCACTCCAAAAGCATAGCGGCTATCCGAGTAAATGTTCACACACAAGTCAGTGCTAAGCTCACATGCTCGTGTCAAAGCTATTAGTTCAGCTGCTTGAGCCGACTTCTGAGGTATGCGAGCTGTTTCCACTACTGTCTCAAGCGTGGTAATTGCATAAGCAGCTGAAGTCGTGCCATCTGGTAACTTCAAACAGGACCCATCAACCCACAGTTCCCCATCTACATCTGGAAGGGGCGTATCTTGCAAATCGATGCGACCCTTTGTCTGTTCCTCAGTAAGGAATATACAATCGTGAGGCTCCTTTGGCTGAGACTGAGTCGCAGGATATGGCAACAAAGTGGCGGGGTTCAGTGTCGCACATCTTTTCAAGGTAATATGAGGTGCTAGCAGTGTCAATTCGTATCCTGTCAAACGAGCACTAGTTAAGTGCTGAGTCTTAGTCTGATTCAAAAGGGCATCTACTGCATGGGGTACTAGCACCAACAGTTTGTGTGACAAAACTATCCCTTCACTCTGACGTATGGACACAGCCGTCGCTGCAACTGAACGGAAACACCCAGGCAATGCACGAGCAACAGGGTCAAGAACTGCAGAAAGGTATGCACAAGGACGCTGTTTGTCCCCGTGTGTCTGTACTAAAACTGACAATGCACATCCTTCTTTCTCATGTACATAGAGTGTAAAAGCCTTCGTGTAATCTGGTGTGCCTAACACTGGTGCAGAGCAAAGAGCTTGTCTCAACTGACAAAAAGCATTTTGACATTCATCTGTCCATGGAAGGGGGATCGGAGTGTTTTTAGTCAAAAGTGCTAGCAAGGGTTTAACAATGTGTGAAAAACCCAATATCCATTGCCTGCAAAACGAAGTCAGACCAATGAATGCACGGACATCTTTCTGCGTGGAAGGTACTGGGGTGTCTAAAATTGCTTGAATGCGATCTGGTGTCAGTGCACGGCCCTCCTTAGACAGAAGGTGTCCTAAATAGGTCACCTTCGGTCTACAATATTGCAATTTCTTTCGTGATACTTTATGGTGGTGTGTAGCAAGAAAAGAAAGCAAAGACAAAGTGCATTTCTCACACTGCTCAGGTGTATCGGCTGCCAACAAGATGTCATCGACATATTGTATGAGAGCCACTCCTTTAGGCAAGGTAAAGGAATCAAGCTGTCTTTTTAATGCTTGACTGTAAATACTAGGACTCTCAGTATAGCCTTGAGGAACTCTACAAAATCTGTATGATCTATTATTCAAAGTGAAACCGAACAAATATCGGCTATCAGGATGAATAGGAATCGAGAAGAAAGCGTTCTTCAGATCAATTACAGAAAATGTAGTTGCTGTTGGAGGGACCAAGGTAAGCAATGTCGTTATGTCAGATACTACAGGGTACTGTGGTACTACAATCTTGTTGACTTCTCTCAAATCGATAATAAATCTATAAATCCTAGTGTCAGTATCTTTTTTCAAAATGGGAAGAATCGGACTATTGCAAATATTGTAAGGAACTTCTTCCACAACCCCCACCTTAATTAAGTCATGTACAATACGTGTGAGTGCTTCTTCTCCTTCTCGAGAAATTTTATACTGAGGCAGTCTTGGCAATAAAGCGCCCTCCTTGACACTAATATGTACTGGTGGAATAACCATTTGCCCTACATCAGTGTCCGAAGTAGCCCACAAAGTACTAGGGAGTGAGGCTAGTGCAATGTCCTCTTTAACAATACAAGATCTCTCAATCATAGGGTAGTTGTCATTCAAAATAACCCGTACTCCTTCCGGAGAACACCTTATCGTAGCCCTGAAATATTTAAGCATATCAAGACCCACAATATTGTCTGGTGTGTTTGGAGAAAGCAAAAACGGACATGGAGCAGTAAACTTATCAATATCAAATGCAAGTGGTTGTGACAATGGGCTAAGGGAAGGTGTTCCATCGAAACCTATCGATGTAATGGTTAAGCCAGACAGGGGAGCCCTTGGAACCAATTGTTTAGACAAGGCGCTACGAGTAGCTCCTGTATCAACCAGAAACTGATCAGTAGAACCCAAAACATGTGCTGTAACATAGGGACCCCTCTGATCTACTGGAACTTCAATTGATTCCTTACCCCATCCTAGGCAATCCTATGCATAAGCAGAATCTTGAAAATCAGAGGGCGCATAGTCAGACATTTGATATTGGTTCCTTCTATCAAAAGTGTTAAACCCATTCTGCCCACGTGTATTAGCATCAAACCGAGCACGATCATTCGCGCTTCCTCTAGGCCCTTGATATCCTGAACGATTTCTCATTTGTCCCCGACCACGTAGATTCTGCTGAGCACGCAGCACTGGACAATCAGAAAGCCAATGTCCAAATTTTTTGCAGTACGCACACTGATCAACAGACAAATTCGAACGGGCAGAGGAAGGAAAGGACGAACCATAAGATCCACGTCCACCTCTATCATTACCTCTAGAAGGCGGACCATAAGCTTGAGCCAACATAACCTTTGTTTTCAACTCTTTAGACTTTTTGTCCTCATTACCTTTGGCTTCTAATTCTTGCCGCTCATAATACTGGGCCATAGTTAAAAGAGAAACCGGAGAAGATGTAGTCCATGAACTCTCACTGGCCTTTAAGCGACTAGCTATTCCTGGCAAAAGGTTTGCGACATATTTATCGACAAACAGATGCCTACCCGTGTCATCTGTCAATGACTGGCCACTAAAATCGTGAAATGCTTCTTCAAAGCGTGTGAAGAAGTCAGAAACTGATTCATCTACCTTTTGCTTGCAAGACGCTAGCACTGTCCAATCTATCTTTTTAGGGGGAATGATCGTCTTTAACTTAACTAATATAGCTGCCGGAAGATTTAAAATTAACTGACACGGTTTCTGTGCAGGTTCTCTATCTTCATCTAACCGCTCTAAATCTTTCCACAATGCTCCAAATGTCGCATTATCATCTATTTTACGCACAGTTCTCCACATATCAGGCGGTAATATTAATCCAAAGAACAAATCAATATCAGACAGAGTCATAGTACAAGAGCTGATTGCACCCTCAACTTCCTCATAAAAGGCTGCTGGATTCTTTCGCGGGTCAGGCAATGCATTTTTAAGGGCCATAACATCTGCTCTATTCCAAGGAGTGTAAACCCAATTATAAATAAAGTACCCTTTCGCATTAAGAGAAGTCTTATCATCCTCTGTACCCGTTCCTTTAGGAGGAACATATAAAGGCGCGGCTTCCCGCATGGGTTTCACATGAATTACAGCATTCTTATCTGTTTCAGGAGTAGAAGTTCGTGCCATGCTGATCTGAGATGCTAGTGCAGCTGTTTCTGCTGCCTTTTTCTCCTCTCGCAAACGGGCTGCTTCAACACGCAGTTTAACCAAGCGTCTGATCGTGTCAGCCACCTGGGAGAAGACAAAAAGACCGTCACGTAATTGTTTACAATCAGCTGCTACATCATTGGGCTCCACTTCTACCGAATACTTCCTAAATTGTTCAATAACCTCTGCAGCAAATGTATCGGTAAAATATATTTGCTCCCTTTCCTGCCATCCTTTTATACTATCTAAAAGTTCAGAGGCAGTGGTAGTACTACGAACGGCTTTACGCGCAGTAGATCTAATGTCAGATGCACGCTCAGCAGATAGCATGGAACGAGTTTCTCGAGCTTTGTCCTGGTCTGAAAAAGAGTCCTCATCTGACTCATGAGGAGCAGAAGAAAAAATATACGGAGGTGGAGAACGATCTAATAACAGGAAATCATCTTGCGGTTTATTAAGGATAGGATAAAGGGGCTGCCTAACAGCATATTGGCCAGTTACCTGTAAATGGCGTTCCCTATCTTCCCTCTCTTTAATTTCTCTCATCTCCTTGTTTTTTAACTCTAATGCTTTCGCATAAATGGTCTTTCGCTGTTCTTTATCAATCAAGGCTTGTTCACGCTTCATTCGCTCACGCACTTCTTTCTCCCACATTCGCACACAATCAAACATATCTTGCCTAGTCTTTCGTTTAAACATACATTGTTCCACATACTGAATTTTTCGCAAATCAAATGACCCATACATAGGCCAACGCAACTCAGGATCTTTACTAGTATATTTGTTCCATAACGTGCAGTACATTATAGAAGAAATACCATACTTAATATACATATCCCTATTAGGCGTCCCCTCCGGGGGGCTGGTTGTGCTTCGTCAAGTCTCAAATTGGTACCACTACAAAAGCAACACATCCTACGAAGTGTGCTGAAAACAGGCATGCCAAAAAATAGTGCAAAATATGCAGTATTATAATCAAAGTAGCGCTTAAGGTACTCTTCATACGTTGCGCTGTTCAAACAATTTTAAATAGAGAAAATTCTCCTCATTACCTGCCTATATGCATTGCAATACATATATAATTACAAAACAGATTCCAAAATTGGCCAATTATACAAACAAAGCCACAGTAAGTGTTACTAAAACTACCTTACCAATCAAAGGCATCAAACCAACAGCAAGTGCCGCAAAACGGCTCTTACCAATCAAATGGTGTCCAGGTTCCAACTGCCAAGTTCTCAAATCGACCAAATGGTCACTGCACGGCGAATCAACAGAAGAGATCTCAGTCAAGGACCGGCGCCGCCGGGATGGTCAGATCAGAAAGAAAGGAAAAACGCCGTGGGTGCCAAGACTCTGGTGTCTCCTCAGGCAGCGATCGCGTCCAAAAGCGAGATTCCAATCCTTCGTCGCGACCAGTCCTTCGGGCATCCGAGTCGTTGATGAGTCCCACGTTGGAAGCGCCAATTTGTTGTAGTGAGCCTCAGCAAGGCCTACCAGTGCTTAGGGGTTCTCCCTTCTCTGCACAGAGTCCTCAGACACTTAGGAAGAAGTTGGCACAGAAACTGAAATATAAAAGACAGAGTTTATTAAACCTCATGAGGTGGAGCTAACATTCACACATCACCCTTCAGTAATGCATGAAGTAGCACACTGAATGGCAGGATCCTGGTCCTTTTATACCCACACAGGGGCTCAAATGAAGGCGGTACTAACACAAATGCTGGTTTTAGGTACATATAAGGTCATACAGAGAATGCACAGTCGACAAGTGGGTGGAGCTAACAGTTTCTACTTTTAGCAGACACATCCTGACATTTATAAACTCGGAACAGCTGCAAGCTCAACTGAGCATGTGCAAAGCAAGAGGAACTAAATATAACTTGTCTCTAGGCAGATTTCAAGAGCAGTTGACAGGAAGGTAGGACAGAGCACATGGCGAGCACATGGTAGCACATGGCAGCCAAAATGGCTGACAGAAATACAAAATGGATTCCACAAAGCGGACAATTTAGCCTCTAAATACAGGCTGTCTTCAGTTAATGCTTAACTTAAATGCTGCCAAATTACAACAGTTGGGCAGTCACCATGTGCCCTTGGTGGCACAACTTGAAATGGCTCAGCATTGAAGGGAGCAGCAGACTTTAATTTTCTCGACTGACAAACAAGCACTTGATCTCTTCTTGTGAAAACAATGACTTTTGCATATCTCCGCTTGCCTGCATAAACCTTTATTTCCCTCTTATGAACCAAGTCTTTTGTACAGGTTTCTTCCTTAGTATTCGATCTTTTGTTGATTCATTGAGGTAACTTGGTCGTCATCACTCTCCTGAACATCAAGGTTGCAGGGCTTTCACCTGTGGTTGAGTGACGGGTTGAACAGTAATCTCACAAAGTAGAATTCAACACAGTTTTAAGGACGATCTTTTCCAACATAGCACGCTGAACAGCTTTCTATAATGTACTTATGAAAGCTAAATGAGGCCATTGGCCTGTGCCCATAGAGATCTGCTTTTCTGATGCTTCATGTGAGAAGGTGGGTTGGTATATGCTGTCCACTAGTTAAAGTGGGCACCTTGTACCAGGCCACACAACCCTTATGATGTCTGAGGTCAAAGATAACCTTATTGAAAGCTATCCTAGTGGTAGCTATGAAGAGCAGCCTTCAGGCTTAATCTTGAAGGAATGTAAAGTAGCTTGTTTTACCAGAATATCACCTTCTAAATGATTAAATGAAAGGAGAACCACACAGTGTTTATATAAAAATATGTATTTATTAATATAACACTCTCTACTAGTCTCTATGTGAGACTAGGGCACAAAGCACACAATACTTATTCAATAGAACATTCGTAAATAGCGAAATACACAGCGGGCTCCAGGGGGAGACCGAACCATATACTAAAAAAAATGGTATAACAACAACGACTTCAAAAGACACAGGGCCTGGAGCACGTAGAATCGCTGAGACCCCAAGGAACCACCCAGAGGAGTGACACAGGGAGCCCACGGAGGACGGGTGCAGTGAGGAAACACAGACGCGTGCTCCGTACAACTCTATGGGAAAGTTGCGGTTGGAAAATTACAAGTTAAGGACACTTCTAAGAGGACTTCGAGCAAACCCTTTGGAACTTAGGAGGTTCTAAGGCCAACCCACCAGTGAGTACCGAAGTGCCCGTGTTACCTATCCCAGAGGAGCCGGGTGCATAGGGGTTAAGTGGTCTCGGAAACCTTTGTCGGTTTCAATGGAGAGCTGCAAAAAAGTCCTACTGCCAGGAGGGCAAAGAATGTCCGGTGGAATCCAAGCCTGGATTCGAGGTGAGAAGAACCTAAAGGCCGAGAGGACAGAGTCTGGGTCACTTCAGGTGACCAGGGGCTCGGTAGTCGAATGCCCACCGATGTCGAGTGCTTCAGGAGTGAAGAAGGGTTGCTTGACTCTGCAGCCACGGGGACCAGGAGACGTCGAGGATGACCAAAGTCCGGAGGTGAGCTGTCCCACGAAGGATGTCGAGAGCTGAGGGGTCAATGTCTGGCTGGAGCACCAACAAGCCTTGGCAACTGCAACCCACGCAGTCAGAGGAAACAGGTTACGGTGTGGACCAGCAAGGTCCAGGGGACTCTCCAAGCAATGGAGAGTCGGGGCACGTCTGGAGCAACCAGGTAAGCCCAAGAATTAACAAGGTGACCCTCACCAGGACCCACAGGCCAACGGACCATGGATCGCGAGGAGACCTCAAGCAAGTCTGCAAAGCACCAGCCCACAGGACACTCGTGGAGTGGAGGCCGGAAATCTTCAGTGCAAATACTGCTCGGGGTCAGGACTACACGGAGTCCAAAGCACAGGCTCAGAAATCATCACTAAGCACATGCACTTGCAAAAGTACCCGGTGCACAGGGGTTCGGGTTGCACGGTCCCCACGAGGGATACTGGTCTCAGAATCGCTGAGAGGGCAGATCAACCTCAGGGACCATCGGGAACCCACCTCCTGTGATTCTGAAATCTTTGGAGTCCTCAGGAGCTCGGAGCAGCAAACCGGTCAGTGGCGTCTTTGGTGCCTGCTTGTGCAGGGGAGTAACTCCTTTACTCCAAGGGAGATTCTTCAGTCGTCCAGCGTCGTGCAGGCAGTCGAAGTACTTGGTTTCTTCTTTGCAGAATCTTGTCCAGGTAAAATCTAAAGTCCTGTAGCCAGGTTACCCACTTTATACCCATGGGAAGGGGTTGGAAAGATTCTGTGGACCCTCCTAGGGGAGGGACAGGACAGAGGGGTGGCTACACCCATGTCCTTTGTCCAGTTTCACGCCAGAGCAGGAGCAAATAGCTCCTGGAACTGGTTTGAGCTGGACTATGCACAGGGACACCAAATGTGCCCCCAGTGCAGACTTTCTGGCACTCTAAGAGTGCACCCACCCAGCCCCAATACGCTAAATCCTGTCTGGGAGGTGGTTACACCTCCCTGTGACAGGATGCCTATTGTCATGCCTTCCTCTGCGCGAGCTTGGCTCAGCAGCAGGAGAGCAGAATCGTGTCTGTGGCTGGCAGCATCCATTTTGTGCTGCCCCGGTCGAGAAAGCTGGTACCGGGTATACCGGTGACCCACATATGTCCCTTCAGAAGGGTGGAATCATACCTCCCCTGCCAGTTACTGGTGGGGAGGTATGATTCCAAGGTGTTTGACACCAAACACGACATGTTTCTAAGCAGCCGTTTTAAAGTTAGCATTTACCGCGAGGTTATAATGCACTTAAACATATATGTCTGGCTGCATCACAGACAACCTCAGGGAATGGTCTCCGAAGGCTGCAGAGGGGCTCTGCTCATGCAGGGGCACCCTCTCACGTAAAACCCAGCACCCTGCCTTCAGGATTGTTAAGGCCTGCCATAGGGGTGACTGATAGGTATTTAAGTGTAGTGATTTAGATAGATATAGTGAACCTATATCTTAAGTAAGTGGTGCAAGCCCCAGCTTACACAGTCTGCTGTAGCAGGCTTGTCATGTCAATTTGGATGGCCTCTCAGGGGTGGCACAATACATGCTTCAGCCCATGGGAGGCCTCTGGGGTACCTATGCCCTGGGTACATGGTGTACCACATACTGGGGACTGATAAGGGTACCCCAGAATCCAATCTGGAGTGTACCTAAAGTACATGCATATCAATTTAAGGTAGAAAGCAGATAGACTGGGGTCCTGGATAGCAGGATCCTAGTCAGACTTGTCAATAAACCAGCAAAACACCAGGAAAAAAGTGGGGGTATCTATGCAGTCAGATCCTACCTTCCTACCCTTCACATTAAGATGATCAAGAAAGTCTCTGAATTCTTGACTGTTGAAAGGTGGGCCATTCTCAGATTTTAAAACCACAGGAACCCACAATGTCACAAAGATGCCGTCTAATCATCTTCAATGACTCTTTCTTGAGTGATAGATGAGAGATCTTCTATCAACAGAAAATGGGAGTATTTGTCAACAATTACCATGGGTGATGTCCATTGTTAAGAGGACCGAAGAAGTCAATGGCAATTCTTTCCCATGCATGCTTCGGTAACTCTGACATGTTCAAGGTGTGTTAAGTAGTTTTTGATGATAGGCAGTTGCATAGGTGACAGGCCTTCAACTCTCTTTCAACTATCTCATCAAGATGAGTAATCCTTCATGGGCCACTTCATTTAACTTTCGTTGTATGCTTTCAGGAATGACAATTATGAAATCTCTCAGGATAATGGCTTCGTGAGTAATGGGCAGTTCATCTTTAGCATTTTAAATTTTTTGGTATTCACTGTCACTGGCTAGAGGTGGAGTATGCTGGTTCCAAGATTGATGTGTGATAATGTCTTTTAACTTTAACATGTCACTATCTTGACACATGGCAGTAACAATTTGTTCTATTGAAATGGCAGCCGATGTGTTTGATTTCATGAAATGTATGTAGGCTTTAGCCATCTTGGAAGAGTACCATGGCCTTGTATAGGCACTCTTGAAAAGTAGTCGCCAGGGTTTGGATCTTTCCCTGGATGGTGCACGATTGTGTTAATTGTAATATTGTAATCGTAGACCTGAATGTTCAATGCGAGGAGGCATCTTGGCCTTTGGTTTGCCAAAGATCTTCAATAAGGCTTGATAATCTGGCACAAGCGTAAAAGGTTTTCCATATAAGAATACGTGGACATCTTCACATGCCAACACCACTGCTAAAGTTTCTTTCTCAGATTGTGAATAAGCATGTTCTGTTTGGGAAAAAGGTTTGCTTGCATACGCCACAATATGCCTTTAAGCATTTGGGCGTCCACTGTACTGGGCAAGGATCGCACCTAACCCAACGGGCTAGCGTCAACAACAACCTCTGTATGAAGCTTTGGATCTAAGTATGCCACTTTGGTAGCTTTCTTGATAGCTTGTTTGATTCTCATAAAGCTTTTCTCGTATTCATGTGACTAATGAAAGGAAACCTTTTTTGTCAGGTCTTTCAACAGAGCACTTACAGTGGCAAAGTCTTGGATGTATCTAGAACAATAACTGGTCTTGCCAAGGAGTGAACGTAACATGGAAACATCTTGTCAAGGGACTGGCAGTTGACAAAGCTTGCACTTAAGCTGGATCTGGTGTCATACCCCCATCAGAAAAGATATGGCCAAAGAATTTTAGATTGGTTTTATCAAATTCACATTCCTCAGCATTCAAAGTTAAACCTGCATCATAAAGTAAATGACACACTTCTATGAGAGCTTTATTAGGCTCCTTCTGAGTAGCTCCGAAAACCAAGATGTTGTCACTATAATTGAAAGCATTCATGACATGCTGTATGATATGTCTAATGACATCTTTAAAAAGCTCTGCGTCTGGGGGCGTGGCCAAGACACGAATGGAGTGAGACGAGATTTCTCGGCTCTCTGCTACTCAGTGGCCTATCTTCGCCCATCCGCTGCATCTAAAGCACTTCCTCAGGCTTGCGACCATACACACACCTCCCACCACCGGGCAGAGGGTCCCGGTTGCCCCTGACACTACTGGGGTGGCTCGCCAGCCAGGATCGAAGCCCCGGCCGTGGAGCCTCTGCGATGCTAGGAGCCGCCATCTTGGATCCCTGATTTCGGTCTGCTGAGCCGGCGCTACCTCACCTCGCCCGCTGCTGCCTGCATCGATCCAGCCTGGACCTGGACAGTGCCTTTGGCCGTGTGGTCGGCCCGACCCGAGCTCTGAACCCCGGGTCCTGCCTTGCCAGTGGCGGACGGAAGTGACGGAGTCTTTGCGGGGAGAGGACAAGCGATGAGAGTGGAGCGGCCTCCTCATTGAATCCGGAACTCCCGGGGCGGGCGAGGAACCGAGTCGGCTGCCTGTCCTGGTGGAGAGCGGTGCCTGGAGGCTGCTTTGACACCCACGATGCGGCCCGGAGGACAGCGGCCCAGACTCCTGCGACAGCCCTCTGGTCTCCCACGACGGCCCGGGCCGTAACCAGAACCACATCAGCGAGCTGCCAGAAGGGATCCATCTCACTCGGCAGCACGCAGCGACGCTAGAGGTAAGGGGGATCGGCTGCGGCAATTGAGCAGCGGGACCCTTCACCCCCCCTGCCCTCTCCCTGCTTTGAGGCCTAACGATCGCAGTCCCCCTCCTGGCCACGGGGGGCGGACCTACCAGATGGTGTGGGAAATCATGATACTCCCTGTGCTACACTACTGAGCTTCCCTCTCCCTCTTGGAGTGGACTTGATAGACGGGCTCCACGAGTGAAGCAGCGCGACCTCATGGAGCTCTCTGTCCTGTCCGGGCCCCGCTGCATGAGAGGGACATCAGGCCCAGAATGAATGACTCCTGCGCTGAAAGCTCTTCTTAAATTGTCAGAAACCAGGGTAGAGGTAAAGAAAGCATTGGGCCTGGGATAAGCCAAAGGGTCCAGAACTAGCCATTGTAATCAGTTGTCTGGGGAGGTCGCGCCTGTGTCGCCCACCCTCTCAGACTACTCAGGCCCTACCCCGATGAGCCCCTGTGAATCCTAACGGCAGCCCGGGTGGGAATGGACAGCTCAGGGGCCTAGCAGACTAGATGGGACGACCCACTTAGAGACTCTCTCCTCTCCTTGGGCCCTACCAGAGACTGCAAACTGCCTCCTCACCCGCAGCGCGACTCGGAGGACAGCGGCCGTGACCTTCGCAATGGCCTAAGTGAGCTTGACCGAACCCGTTGCGTACAACTCCTTGTCCTCAGCGGTGGCCCTGAGCCATAATCGGGCGCATTTCATTGAACTCCCAGCTGGGAACCCCACTCTTGCAGTGATTTGACAGCACACAGCGGCAGGGGGAGTAGAGAGGAATCGGCTGTGGTAATCGAACAACGGGACCCTTCACAGCCCCCCTGCCTCTGCCTCCCATTAGGGACTACTAGCCACAGACTCCCACCTAGTCATTGGGGCCCAGGCGGCAGGGTAAAACTCAAGAATCCAATGAGTTAGTAGAGACGACACACTTGGAGACCCCCTTGCCCCCAAAGGACTTTCCGGGGACTGTGTGCTCCCTGCCGCCCAGCCCAATACACTTCTAGGACACAGAGTCTGAACACACGCAGATGAACCTTCTTCCCCTGGATGTTGTTATAAGGGATTCCTGTGCTATCAAACAAAGTTCAACAGATCCTGCCCCAGACAGACTAGTGCGCTTTCTTGCGCGACTCTGTACACACCTCATCCCTGCAAATCAAAGGAATCGTGAGCACTGCTGAGCCTGCCTCCCTGCCCACTTGTGAACCAGCCGACACAGGACCTCACCACTCGGACATAGCATAGCTGTAAGCGCCCCTACCGCCATGCCACGTGCTAAGGCTGGTAAGGCTGGTAAAGATACTCTCTCCACACCAGCTAAAGATAATCCAGTGACTTCACTCTGGTTGAAACCCAACCCTCCTCTACTGCATGTTCCTGAACCTCCAGGGGCCATGGCTGCTGAGAACTCCACGACAGTCCCCATCACACAAGCTTTAGTGACCAATTTCCTACAAGAAATAAAGACCGAAATTGACTCTCTAAAAACAGAGTTTAAAACCTGCCTCGGAGAGATCCAGTGCGACGTTACGGAGATCGGGGGGAGAGTGGACAACCTCGAATGCACGATGGAAGTGTGGTCAAAACACCATGAAAATTTGTGGCGCAGGATGGCGATGCTATAAGACCAACATATCGATCTCCAACTGAAGCAGGATGACCTGAAGAACAGAAGCCGGCGCAATAACCTGTACATCAGAGGAGTACCGCGCGGAGCGTCAAGATGTCATGACCTTCATGGCAGACCTGTTACAGACAATCAGAGCCAACGATGATGCCTCTCCCCCCAGGTTGGACAGAGCCCACCGGGTTGCAGGTCCCAGAGGCCGCACGGACTTCATTCCAGACATTCTTACGCGCGTCCACTTCTTTGTTGAGAAGGAAGCCATCTTACAGAAGGTGCGAGGAACTCCCAACCTTACATACAACGGATACCCAATACAGATCTTCCAAGATATTGCCCCTGTCACCTTATGCAGATGCAAGGACTTCAAACCAGTAACTGATAGGCTGCCCGATCTTAACATCAAGTACCAATGGGGCCACCCTTTCGCACTGATCTTTCTCTGGGAGGGCAAGCATCAGGCTCTTCATTTGCTACGAGAAGCAAAACAGCTCCTCCACCTCCCACTAGATCCTAGAGAGTCCAGCCCCTCTCCTTCCCAGGCCTCTTGCCGGGATCCAATACGGCCTGAATGGGCCACGATACCTCCAGCTAAACACAAAAAAGGCCCTAAGGAACAGGACTCCACACAAGCCAAACAGAATATCATTCAGCACATCCGCGACATGCATGAATCCCGGTCACCCGCCCGCTCCTCAGTAGCTTCGGAATAGCGGATCGCGACCTGCATCTGACATGCTTGAAGTCTGCCACATACATCCTATAGACTGGACAAAACCATGGACACATAGGCCCCTAACATGTCTGTTCTTCTACTCTGTAAAGTGTGGTACATCACTACTCCCTTACTCCTAGACAGCGGCAGATCAGCAGCTGGCATTCCGCCACTACAGCAGAGCTTGGCCGCGGTCACCGGAGACCTATACATTAGAACTTGCACTCACTGCGTCCCCTCCACCTGTAATGCCCTTCGGAAGAGTGACATCTTCAGAATGGTTCTTGCTCCAACTTTCGAGCTGTTCCAAACTGGCACTACACCTTACAGGCCCCATCGGCTTTTCATTGTTACAAATACCGTTCTTACTCACTTTCCCTTTCATCCCTACCCCGGACAGCGAACGCACTCGACTAGGGGGACTCTCTGAATCCTACTTTGTACATCCTCCACACTGGGAACACTCGACGCTCAGGCTCCACTTCTTCTCCCCGAGGTGGTGCAGCCTCTTCATCTGCAGCTCCATCAATACTTCCATCCACCCCTCCCTCCACTATGACTGCGACCCCACCTGTTACGCTGCTATCCCTCAATGTCAAGGGGCTTAACTCCCCTTACAAAAGACGGCAGATCTGGCGATACTTGCTACTAAAAGACCCCGATACCATCTTTCTCCAAGAAACACACCTGTTACTTATGGACACACATTTCATGGCTCACCCCAAATATCCCTGCCAATACTGGGAGTCTTCCACCTCCAAAACAGCGGGAGTTGAAATACTAACTGAAGCCAAATTGGGCAAAATACCCCCTCGGGTGATACGAGACACTGAAGGTCGCTATCTAAGAATCCAAGCTCACTTAGGCACACAACCCCTAACCCTACTTAATATTTACGCGCCCAATCAGGCACAAGACGCTTTCCTGAGATCTCTTTTGAGGGACCACCTCCGTTCCTCAGGGGGTGCAGTGATACTCGGGGGTAACTTTAATATGGTCTGGAATCCGTGTTTGGATCACAGCACCTCTACCTACCAAGGCACAGGGGCAATGTCGGCTGCCCTTAAGAGGGAAATTACAGACTTAGGCCTCGTGGATGCCTGGAGATACCTATCGTCGGACTCCCGAGACTATTCTTTCTTCTCACACGTCTACCGCTCATTCTCACACATTGACCATTGCTTCCTCTCCCACTCTCTGATAAGAACCATGGAAACAGCCATTATCTCGGATATATCCATATCAGACCATGTGCATATAGCTGTAACTTCCCGTATCCCTGGTAGAAGACATGACACTCCCTGCTGCTGGCGCCTTCCACCCCACATATTATGGGATCCAGTGGCCATAGCTGAGATTTGCCAAGAGATCTTAGCTTTCTCCTGAACCACCCAAGCACACAGGATGGGACGCTTTTAAAGCGACTATTCGGGGAGTTATCTCCACCATCGCCATTGCTTGATCTTGTGAAGCCTGCCTGGTTGAAACTAACCTAGCTAAAGACATTAAGGCCCTAGAAC
This sequence comes from Calotriton arnoldi, assembly GCA_963921515.1. Classification (NCBI taxonomy): domain Eukaryota; kingdom Metazoa; phylum Chordata; class Amphibia; order Caudata; family Salamandridae; genus Calotriton; species Calotriton arnoldi. The sequence goes on along the minus strand of CAWUFW010011425.1, from coordinate 308,382 downwards.
GCGTACATCATACGACTCCCTCGAAACAACACAAGAAAGGCCTTAACATGTTACGGGGACAGTTGATGCTGCATTGAATTAACAGAGCGGAGCATGCACTCATGACACTTAAACAGAAATTCTTTGCAGGGGGGGACAAGGTTGGCTCGCTACTGGTGCGCCGCCTCCGGGCTCAATATGACAAAGCTCATATCTCTAAAATTAAACTTCCATACAACTCATGGGCTACGACTGAACGAGACAAAGGGCAGGCCTTCTCTACCTTTTACAAAGAGCTCTATACTGCTATCACCCACATGCCGGATAAGACTGTTTCTTTCCTCAGGGCATGCCCTTGGGAACCCATTAACCCACAAAACGCAAGACTCTTAGATGATCCAATCACCTTGGATGAGTTACACCGAGCACTAAAACAACTCCTGATAGGCACAACTACGGGCCGGATGGCCTCACAGTCGGTCTCTACTGCGATTTTCTCCCCCAGATCCAAGACCACCTCCTCCATCTCTTCAACACTTTCTCTGAAGCGTCGGGCCTTACCCCCACAATGTCCGAAGCGGAAGTGGTTCTCATCCCCAAGCCCGGGAAGGACCCCTCTCTCTGCACCTCCTACCGCCCTATCGCACTACTTAATACGGACGCCAAGATCTACACTAAGATACTAGCGAGACGTCTTGAGCCCTACCTCCCTGATCTGATACACCCGGACCAAGTGGGGTGTATCCGACATCGTCAGGGCGCAGATAATATCCGCTGCATCGCCCACCTCATCAAAAAGGCCCAAAGGAGGGATATACCAGCCTGTCTGGTGTCCCTCGAGACAGAGAAAGCTTTTGATCGCGTCGACTGGCACTTTCTACGCGCGGTGCTCCACAAAATAGGCCTAGGACCGGCAATGATCTCCAAATCAATGGCACCATACGCCTATCCTACAGCGCGGATTTGTATCAACGGTCAACTTACACCTCCCTTCTCTGTGCGCAAGGGCACCAGCCATGGATGCCCGCTCTCCTCCCTCCTCTTTGCTCTTGCAGTGGAACCTCTGGCTATTGCCATACGGCAGTCGTCGGATATAACAGGCATACCCTTTGGAGGCCAGGGCCACAAAATATCACTCTTTGCGGATTAGCTCATTCTCACAGCGCCTACTACCTCCCTTCCTGCACTAGCCACCCTTCTTCACTCTTTCAAAGTCGCCTCAGGTTTTAAGATTAACATGACCAAGTCCCATGCCCTAAACCTCACCCTCCCCAGTGAGGAACTTCAGCGGCTCCAGTCCCTAACCCCTTTGCAATGGACTGGAAATTCAATCCGATACCTAGGCCTCAACTTGACCCCATCACTCTCCACCTGGACTCAGGCCAATTGTCCGTTGTGCCGGCAAGAAATACGGGAAGAAATACGTAACTGGAAAAAGCTCCCAATCTCTTGGATGGGCCGCCTTAATGCGGTCAAAATGACACTCCTACCCAAAATATTCTACCTATTCCAAACCCTGCCCATACCTATCCCTCAGTTAGACATCCAGAATCTCCAGCATGACCTAACATCCTTCATATGTGGCAAAGGCGCCCCCGCTTTTCAAATAGACTTCTTATGATGCCCCAAGTTCGTGGACTACTACTGGGCCTCCCACCTCTGGTATCTTTCAGAGTGGGTAGTTTGTGAGAGCAAGAAACACTGGTTCCATATGAACCGGGCAGTCACATGTAGGCCCCTTTGCGATCTGGCCTGGCTCCCCAGAACGGCGTGACCTCGCAGCACTTATATAGCAACCCCCACGAAAACAGTCCTGGATATTTGGGATAAAATCGCGATCTCCAGAGGCCTCACATCCTTTCCCTCCCCTAACACGCCTATTGCTCGCAACACCATGTTCCCACCGGCTCTACAACCGCACGCATTCCCATCCTGGAATCAGGGAGAATGCCGCATAATTCAAGACCTCTTTGAAGGGGACAAATTTAAAACTTTTGAACAATGCAAAAAATCCTTCCATGTCACGGAAGCCGATAGATTACAGTACTATCAGCTTCGCCACTGGCTACTTGCCCCCCATTATATCCAAGGAGCCACTAGACCACTTACTCCCTTCGAAACTTTCGTCCGAGCTTTTGAGAGCACTCGTGGCTTAATCTTGCGCACATACAAGTTGTTACAACCTACTCAACTCCACACCTCTCAGAAGCAATAGGCGGCAGACACGGGGGAAGAGGTGACCCCCAAAGACTGGGAACAATTATGGCGTGACATCCCCAGAATATATATCAGAGCGTTCCCCCAACGCGAATCAGCATACAAATTAATGGCGCACTAGTACTATACTCCTGCACGACTTCAAAAAATGCTCCCTACCCTTTCCCCTCTCTACTGGAGATGCCAGACAGCAATGGGAAACTTTATACACATCTGATGGACTTGTCCCCTTCTAGCAATGTTTTGGAAGGAGGTTCTAAGTCACACTAAGGACACAGTGGGCTTCCCTATACCAGATTCCCCCATAGTGACACTACTGGGTATTGGACCAACTCAATTAGCAGCCATGACACACTCTGATTGGCGCCTCATCATGCAGATGTTAGCAGCGGCAAAACAATCCATTGCGCTTCAGTGGAAGAAAACCTCTCCTCCTCCAATCTCTGCATAGCTCCAACACCTCTGTCATGTCATGGCAATGGAGCTACTGACGGCCCGCCTCACTCACATGGATACCAAATTCACTCGCACCTGGCAACCCCTAATTCACCACCTCTCTAAAATAGAAAACGCCCCCTATGCCCCTCCCAGACTACGAGCCCTCACTCCCTCCTGCCATACCCTCGAGATAATCCTTGATCAGACCCCACTCCCCTTAAACTCTACTTGCAGACTAATCAAGTGCCCTCGCGTCTGCCTCCGCCCCCACTTTACCGCCCCTCTTGGGCTCCACCCCATCCTATCCCTTGTTCTTTCATGGGTTTTCTTGTTCAGACACCAGTGAAGATTATCTATTAGAGGCTGCCGATATTTCTCCGGTATCCCTGGGGCCTCTTCGGCCACCCTACTCAATTGTGTCTCATAATGTGTGAGATATATGCATCAGCTACTTTGCACTTCTTATTTGAAACATTTTCATTGCTTCAACCCACAGGTAATGTGTCAGAGCTGATAACTATACGCTGATAATTTTACATTGACTGTTTGAAGCCATGTAAACTTATATAGCCTTCTCAGTGATTTATGTTACATATGATGCTGCTTCTGATGGCACACCAAAACGTAGTCGTTTATATCAGAACAGACCAATATGTGTAGAAAAGGTTATAATGTACCTACAATTCTCCTCTAGTTCCAATTGATGGTATCCTTTATCCAAATCAAGGCGAGAGAAGACCTTCACACCATTCAATTGTGTTATCATGTCGGCCTTTTGAGGACCAGGATGTCGTTCTCTTTCAATTACCTTGTTCGCTTGACGAATGTCAACACAGATGCATACAGCTCCTTCACTGTCCTTTTTGTGTAATACCACTAGGGGAGAAACCCATTGCGTTGGACCAATGGAACGTTCAATGATATCATGTTTAAATAATGATTCAAGTTCTTTTTCAACAGCTTCTTGTAAATGAAAGACAATTAATCTGCGTCTTTGAGCAACAGTATGGATGTCCTCATTAATATACAATTGCACTTTCATATTCTTAAGCTTCCCTAACCCATGAAAACCATTATGGGAACTGACTTACCATTTTGTGGTAAGCATTCATGTTATTATTCAGTGATATCAGTCCCATATCAGCAACTTTGCTGAAACTGAGCAGACAGGCACTTGACGCTGTATTTGAAGCACATCAATGGATGCTTGTGCTTTGATTTCCTTGTGTTTCATCGTTGCTACAAAGGAACCTTGACTTTTTGATGGTGTTGATGCAGCCCATGTTTACACTTTCGTTTTTGATGGCACAAGGCGTGGCAAGGGAGACAGTTCATTCTATTTCTCCTCAGGTATAATGTTTATAGACGCACTACTGTCAATAATGAAAGGTACTGAACAACGGTTTACTTTCAGTGTACTCTTCAGACAATGCATGAATGACTTTGCTGCTTTCTCATATCGATGTTTCTGTGACTGATATTTTTCTTCATATGCAGCCAGTCCGACATGTGCACATTTTTATGAGGTAAAGATCGACATGGCATAACCATCTTCCTCGCTTTCACTTGATATTGATGCTAAAGAACTTTTTGATGATGATTTCGATGGTGATTGACTTCGTTTGGTGTCGATTTGCCTCAGCTGGTGTTGTCGCTTAGCGTTGTGAGCGTGTGTTTAACATTGCTTCTGAAACGTTCGGGTGGCCATTTTGTCTTTGCGCCGTGACATACTAACTTTTACTTTCGCCTTGCAGACTGTCACAAATCAGTTCTCCTTCCCACAGCCTTTGAATATCTGTCCAATGGCGGGACATTTACCTTTGTGTGAAAACGAAAAATCACACCTGTAGCACAACTTCTTTTTCTGTGGAGACATCACTTTATGTCCTTCAGCCTTGTGCTTCTGCTTACTTTTCATGTTCGTGACTGACTCACTCTGGGCACCTCCATGTCAGCAGCTTGTCGATCAGCATCTCTTGCTCTGGCAGCCATAAGAACTCGCTCCAGACTAAGAGTTTCTCTCAGCATTTGTCGTCTGAATGAATCTGACCTTCATCTGTCAATAACTCTGAGACCTATTGCTTCCTCATCATTAAATTCATTAAACTTACAGTGTTTGATGAGCGTATCAAGTCTCTCAACAAATTCATCGATAGTTTCACCAACTTTCTGTTGTTCTTGACTGAAGATTTACCTTTCGTAATCTACATTCGGCATTAGCTTAAACTTGAGATTCAAGGCGTCTTGATCTGACGGTATGTAACCTTGTCAGCTTGCTGCAATTTCTTTATGACTTCTTTTACACCTTCACCAGCAAGATTTTTAAGGTATTTGATAATCTTCCTGTTATCTGTTTCTTCAACTGCATCAATAAAATTATCAAATGTCTCTATCCAAGCAATCCATCTGTCGCCAATATTTTGCTTTTTGGCGGTATTGAATGGTGAGGGTGGTTTTAAGAAAGCGGCAGCATTGTAACCATTTATGGGAGTGGCTGACATTGAGGGTGGAGTTCTCTCCGATACTGTCTGCTGTTCATTGGGACCCGCTTCATCTATGCCATCTCTAAGGCCATGTGATGTGCTGGTCTCTGGGTCATCTCGGACAGTCTGTGGAACTGACCGCTTTCTTCATCTCCATTGGAGTCCTTCACTTTTCTGGAGACATTTGGAGTTGTTCTGAGCTGCCATCCAGCACTTTGGTGGTGTGCCCCTTCAGGTAGGGGACAGCTCAGAAAGCATGACCCCCGTGCTTCTTCTTGGGTCTGTTTGCCCGCCGCTGAGGTCATGGAGCTGTTCTCATCGAAGCTCTGTTACGTGCAACAACAGTATGCTTCATTATCAATTGTTCTGTCAGCTAGCCCTTTTATGTATTCTACTTGTATTTGACTACAGCAGTCTTTGGCGCTTCTTTTCGGTATCTGTATTCAACTGCCTTTCAGCTTTATCACTCCGTATGATGTATAGCTCTATGTTGCGTAGTAGCGCGGTATCTCTCTTTACGGCCTTACCAGCAGGTTCTTGCCCACCGATGTGCAGACTTCTCAATGAGGCTTTGTTTATCTTCAAATGCTTTACACTGGCTGGAGTTGCACTTTGACTCCACATACGCCAAACATTGATTATGCACTTCAACTGAGGCACATGGGGTATGCTGCACAGTTTGCTGCACCACGTCAAACACTCTGGGAGAGCACTGTCGATCTTCAGGGTACTTATCCCCTATCTCACCGCCAGTTGTAGCTTCCTCCCCAGCCTGGGTACCTGGCAATGACTACGCCACACTCTTCATTCGTCTGCGTGTAACTGCAAACTCAACATTCTTAACCTGCATTCACTTCACTACGCTCTAACACTGACGTCACAGTCCTACTGTGTCCTTCGGGAGCCAAAAGTGTTCCGTCATTTCTAACTCACACAACACTACAGGTACCGCTTCTGATTTTTTCCAAGTCATCTTCTAATGTTGTTAAGGCAGCTTCTTCTCCTAGTCGTAATTTGTTGGTTGATGATTCCAAAGGATCAGATGTTGGGATGATGAAATAGTGAGTGGTGATTCTGTTCAGTCTCAGGGCATATCTGGGGATGTTCGCTCCACATCACTTGGGTCCAGACCTCTTTGAAATGTTTGTTTTCCTGCTAGGTTTAATGATTTTGACTTGCATTAGCTGTTTTATTTGTTAAGAAGAGGAAGGTGATGTGATGTACTGTACATACTGCACATATTTGTTGTACGTGTATTTACTGTTGTTCTCGAGGTTGTATTTACTTACCTTATAATGCTTTGAGTGAGTTCCATTTTCTGGCTTGTTGCTCTTTACTGTGTTCCATTCAATTGTCCTGCAGTTGCGGTTGGACACACTCTGGTGCAGCAGCTGCTGGTTGTGGGCTCCCTCTCTTCTTGATGAAATAACCTTCTTCTCTCATACCAACGTTCCTGGTGCGCCACTCTCCTTTATAATGCCAAACAAGAAACAAGCCTTCTGGCCAGGATGCCTGCTGCCTCAAACAAATATGAATTTGAGCAGTGGGTTAATCTGCAAATGTAAAGACTGCTTTGAAGCCGGTGTTGGCTTTAATTGATGGAGTTCCTTAAAGCTTCATTATGACAAAGATGTATTCTTTTTGAGAGGTATTGTAAGGATGTTTGCAGCTGAGCTGGGGAGTGTGTGCTTTTAATTAACATTTATAAAAAAATGTTTGCACTAGATACAGGCTGGTTGCATATTACTAAAATCTATATTTTGAAAACACTTTTTGCTGAATCTAATTTTTTTCCCCACATTTGACCTATCTTATACTGTGTGTAAGGCAAGTTTAAATATCTTACACGTTCATAGTGCTTTCTGTCAAAGGCTGGGACCTAGTAGCACTAAAGATATACAATTCACTCTTCCCAATGGCACCAACCTGGATTCAACTCTGTAGCTTTCTGGTTACAGACAAAGCCATCTGCAGTGATCACATTATCCAACAAAGGTTTTGTAACTTAAAATAGTGCATTTACCACTTATTAGTTTAACCTACATTATTTATTTTTCATTTAATGTGTGTTACTTTATGTTCAGTTACTTGAAGGCAGTGTCACTGGAATTATGCAATTCTGTGGTTGTGGCTTTTTTTTTGCAAAAAATAAGGCTTTGCCGCTTTAGCCACATAATCTGCATATTTTAACAAAAAAAATGTTGTTTCTAGCTCAAATGGATCAAAGGTTACTAAAAATGCGGCAATATGTGTTTGCACGCATTGGAATACCCTTTTTAAAGGTTAACTGGCCATCTTTCAGTTGCTAATTTATTAATTTGGTTGTTAAACTAGTACTAATGGGGTGAAGTATTTGTCTAGACAATATTACCATGTGCACAAATTACAAAATAATGAAGTAATCTTATGCTTTATGCCACATAATTTGGCTTTTTTGCTGCATAATTTGGTGGTCCCTTCCTCCTTAATTCCGGTGGACACGCCTGAAGGTAAAATATGTGGTTCTTTTAGCCATGCCTTTGACCCCGTCCCTAAGCTCAGTGACCCCGTCCCTATTGCAAGCAGAATCACTATTCCCATACTTTTTTTTAATGCACTTTGAGTCTTTGACCGATGATCCTATCACCAATAGTCAAATTGTAGTGTCAATTTTAAGTTGTTTCCTGCTCTAATTTTGGATATCTGGGCACCCATAATGAATGTCAGCAGCTGACACCTGGCTGTGAGATGCGTTTTTGAAGACAGTTTGAGCAATGTATAAATAGGAAGAGTGTTACTGTCAGTGTCCAGGAGATGACGCTGTTTGGCTGTGGCTCACTATCAAAGGAGATCCGCCTTCACTGAAGGGTTTCCGGTTCCGGGGCAGTGAAGGCAGAGACAGCACCAGCAGGTTCGTGTGTGCAGCCCCCTGGAGGGACCTCCGTGTTTGTGTCTCTGCAGTATCTTGAGTTTATCTCCCTCACAGCCTCTGCTTCAGTGTCTGCGCAGGTAGGGGACCGTCCGCACCTTCTGCTGTGTTTTAAGAAATAGACTGGACAGTCCTGGGGGAAGTTGAGCTCTTCTTTCCCGAGCGGCCTCCGGGGAACTTCTGGGGTGTTTGTGATCATCACTTGTGTAAAAGAGGGGGTCCGTGCACGCTGCGCTGCTGTTTACTACACCCAGAGATCTGTGCGCCTCACTGATCTTCCGTGCACTGTTAGACATCCGTGCACTGCTGTTTACTACACCCAGAGATCTGCACTGCTGTTTACTACACCCAGAGATCTGTGCGCTTCACTCATCTTCAGTGCTCAGTTAGACATCCGTGCACGCTGCACTGCTGTTTACTACACCCAGAGATCTGCCCTGCTGTTTACTACACCCAGAGATCTGCCCTGCTGTTTACTACACCCAGAGATCTGTGCGCCTCACTGATCTTCCGTGCACTGTTAGACATCCGTGCACTGCTGTTTACTACACCCAGAGATCTGTGCGCTTCACTCATCTTCAGTGCACTGCTAGACATCCGTGCACGCTGCACTGCTGTTTACTACACCCAGAGATCTGTGCGCTTCACTCATCTTCAGTGCACTGCTAGACATCCGTGCACGCTGCACTGCTGTTTACTACACCCAGAGATCTGTGCGCTTCACTCATCTTCAGTGCACTGCTAGACATCCGTGCACGCTGCACTGCTGTTTACGACACCCAGAGATCTGCACTGCTGTTTACTACACCCAGAGATCTGTGCGCCTCACTGATCTTCAGTGCACCGTTAGACATCCGTGCACGCTGCGCTGCTGTTTACGTAGGGCGTCCAGAGTTTCAGAAGCAAAAGGCGGGTCACGACAGACCTAAAAGTCGAACTAAAGCCTTTTGAGTTTTTTTTGTTTCAGTTTTAAATAGCGCCAGCTCGACCGGAAGGCATTGAGCGCCTTACATGAGCACCAGGTACATTACACAAGGTTTCTTTCATTTTTGTGTATAGGCACGAGGAGATTAATTGATTTGCCCAGAATCACAGAAGACTCAAACCTGGTTCCCCAGTTCCAAACGCGGCCTCTCTGGCCCTTGCCTGCATCCTCTCCGCCTCAAGTCTCCTGGTTTTGAAACAGGCTTTAAACAGTCCAATAAAATGTACACAGTATCGCATTTGGTATTCAGATCACAGATACAGTTACCTCCTGGTTGGATCATCTTGAGTTTTACATGTCGTTTATTGACCGGGATTGATTCCAGTCCTTCTTCTCAATAATTCCCTTTTTATCAAATGATTAGGTTAAATATCCACAATGGAGAATGGATGAGCAACAGCGGATCTGAGTGACTGCACCTCACTGCTTTATTCCTTTTCTTGTATATGAAACTGTAGCGGGTAGTATGATTGGGTGTGCACATACAGCTCCTGCACCTGCCGTTGTTGGATGCCAGCTGCCAGGCAGAGAGAAAACTGTGAAAGTGGTGGAGCGGTGCACTACCAAAGAGTTTTTTCAATAAATCCAAATGTTCAATTTGTTAAGTGGTAATCAATCCTTTATTTTCAATATCAAAATATACAGATTCCAGCCAACGCGTTTCGTTCATACATAAAATGAACTTCTTCAGGGCAAATGGTGATGTGAAGAAGACGCAGGAACACAGAGGCAATGAAGAGCCTTTGGTCTGGGATCATTGGAAAAGGCGTTCGGACGTGAGGGCATGCATTTGGCCCAATAACGTACGTCTATGGTCCAAGTTCCTGCTGTCGACGCACAAGTGTTATGCTTTGAAGGCTACCATGATAAGTACCTGATGGTTGTGTCTGTCCCCAGAGACACAACCATCAGGTACTTATAATTGCTAGTTCATCCTTCCTTCAGCAAAATCCTAGAGCAGTCCCATGTGATTTAACATAATAATAGAAGCACTTTATCAGTTGTGCAAAATGTGCATTATTTTCTCAATAATACTAATAGTAACATTTCAATATTCTTTTCCTTCTGAGAGTCTAACACACTCTGCTAACTGCACCCTGCTTGGAACGTCCCATCCTAAACTTAATATACAGAGTGTGACACTATTCAGGATAAATTAAGTCCAGATATGGCTTGGATCTCAATTTCACCGTATCGCTCTAGGTTGCTAACTGCCTATCCTAGTTTTGACATTTTTCCCCTAGTCTAAGAGACCAGTACCATTCCATTCCATTCCAACTGCGATGGTGTAAGAGCCAATGACTCCAGGGTTGCCCCAGAGATGACGTAGTTGTATGTCAGCGCAGGACTGTTTGATGTATGATAGACAGTTATTGCCCCCTAAACCACTATACTGCAACATCTCAAGTATTGATTTCAAATATGTGTCTGCGGACGGGTTCTCGTGTACACGTAGCCAGTACAGTATAAGTCGTAAAGCAACTGTCTCGGAGATGGTGGCAAGACACATTTCCAAATTTAATGATGTTCTTTGTGCACCTGGCACCAATCTCAGCCGAGACCTCAGGAATGTATTCCCCGCCGCTTTCAGTTTGTTCACATGACGGCACCTCCATAGGTCTGCTCCTTAAAATGTGGCAGTCAAAGTTTTCTGTATATAAATCTGGAATATTGTGCTTATAGACCAGCTGCCTGACTTGTTCCTAAATCCGAATAAGGTGTTGAAGGTTTGCAGTAGCACAGCTCGCCTCTGGTGTATGCTTCTTCCATTTAATCTGCCTGTCACGTCGAACGCGCAGGTAATGACACTGGGGCATGCATTCTACTGCCCCTCCCTGTCCACAGAAATGTTTTCTTAATCTTGGAGATTATATTAAAATCACTGCATTGGTCTTTTAAGTATTTATGAGCAAATCCTTCTCATTGCAGTAGTTCCTGAATCTTTCTAGTAGCCAATGCATTGCATCTCCAGTTCGAAGATGCATCCTCTGCAAAGAGAAAGACTGGGACTTTGGTATTGGCTATTTTTAGGAAATAAAGGTGAGCCTCCATTACATAATCTGCAGCATCATTAATGAACCAACAGAATCAAACCATAGCCGGTACTCGGCCCGTCTTACTCTTTTCTTGCTCTCAAAACTGTCTCTTATATTCGCTGTAAGGACCATAGTGAACTCTGGCAGTATTATCTGCATGTCGTCCCTTCATTGAAAGCAGAAGTGAACCACTGTCCCCCGATTCATGCAGCGATCTCCGAAGTTTAATTCGACTGACTATAGTGAAGGCTGATTTTAGGCTGACAAACGTGAAATACCTAGGAACCCTTTTAACTATAGTCTATTTTAAAAAAAAAAAAATGAAAAGCTGTCCTAAAACCAGTCTGCACATCTGTCAATATGTTTTTGCCATTCATCCATCCTGGCAACCGATTTAGCAGAACCCTCCTGAATATTTTCCCAGCCCCATCTATAAAAGCAAGATCTAGGCAGACTGGGCTGTTTGATCGATATACTGACTGCAGATGGCACACCCTGGAAGCTTTCCTTTAGAGAAGAGGGAAAGGAAAGAATGAGGTCAGCGCACCCATAGAATTTGAAATTACTTATGGCATTAGTTTACCTTAGCAAACACAAGGAGATAATGGACGGAGCGCTGAAACTTTTCAGACACTCAGTCACAGATCTGGGTTGAATTCATCATGGTTCTTTAGCTCCAAGACTGGTTTGCATATAGCTGGGTCTGAACTGAGGTGGCAAAGTGAGCTAAAGAATGATGATGGATTCAACCCAGATCTGTGACTGGGGGTGAGTGTCTGAAAAGTTTCAGTTCTCCGTCCATTATCTCATTGTGTTTGCTTTGTTCGCCCTAAGTTGGCAGGGTATGCCCAGACGTGGGTCCCTTGCTCACTTTGCTACTGGATTCAAGCTAACCTAGCTGATGAGGCGTGTTACCCCGAAACCGGTCCTAGGTTGCTTGTTTCCGGTCCAGGAAAGACATGGCTTGGCAGTTTTGGGCTGGACTGTTCCCATGAGGCACAGGGTCAAGACTGATTTGCTTATAACTGGGTCTGAACTGAGGTGGCAAAGTGAGCTAAAGAATGATGATGGATTCAACCCAGATCTGTGACTGGGGGTGTCTGAAAACTTTCAGCGCTCCGTCCATCATCTCCTTGTGTTTGATTAGTTTCCCTTATACATTTTTTTAGAGGTTTACCCTTCAGAATATTCAATTTATTTTGTTTTTAGAGCTGCTATCTGCAGATTAATGTAGATAAGGGTACTATCCATTAGACAGAGAGTCATTTCCTTTACAAAAGGCAAATAAAATAAAAACCAGATCTAATATCATTTACTGGACTAATTAACGTTTCATTGAATAGTTTGTTTCACCTAACGGGGCGGGAGCCCTTAGTAACCAGGTAAACTTGTTAAAAAAAGAATCTGATTAGGCGAGCATTTGCTACTGACATGTATAGACATTTTGGGAGGAATATCTAAAATTACTTTAATTGGTAAGTGCTTACAAATAAAAGATTTTGCATATTCTCTTTTTGCAGCTGCCGTTCTGTGAATCTTCACCAGGTTTCTAACTGGAGCATTGCCTGTTGAAGGTTCTGTGCTGGAATTATTGATCCTTGTGGAATTTACTTGCTGTTAATTGTCAAGAGATGTAGTTTAGTTTCACAATGTAAAAAAAAAAATGTAAATCCGTATTTGTAAAGCGCAAACTACTCACCCTTACGGGTCTCAAGGCGCTGGGGGCCGTTGTGGAAATTAAGTGAGCTATTGCCCAGAGTCACATGGTGCTGAGCTGCCGCCGGAGCCGGCCCTGCTCCTACCTGAACCTCCGGCCCTGCTCCTACCTGAACCTCCGGCCCTCCTCCTACCTGAACCTCCGGCCCTCCTCCTCCTACCTGAACCTCCGGCCCTCCTCCTCCTACCTGAACCTCCGGCCCTCCTCCTCCTACCTGAACCTCCGGCCCTCCTCCTCCTACCTGAACCTCCGGCCCTCCTCCTCCTACCTGAACCTCCGGCCCTCCTCCTCCTACCTGAACCTCCGGCCCTCCTCCTCCTACCTGAACCTCCGGCCCTCCTCCTCCTACCTGAACCTCCGGCCCTCCTCCTCCTACCTGAACCTCCGGCCCTCCTCCTCCTACCTGAACCTCCGGCCCTCCTCCTCCTACCTGAACCTCCGGCCCTCCTCCTCCTACCTGAACCTCCGGCCCTCCTCCTCCTACCTGAAGCTCCGGCCCCCCTCCTACCTGAAGCTCCGGCCCTACTCCTACCTGAAGCTCCGGCCCTACTCCTACTTGAACCCGCCCCCAGGCTCTCTTATATCAATGAACTCATTTATGACCAGGACCATTCACTCAGTTTGTTCCAATGTCTCTGTGTCCTCAGCCTCAGGTTCCTTTCACTTGAGCAGCAAACAGTGCAGAATGCCCAGAGAGCCCCGAGCTCTGACCCGGTTTTAAGTGTGAGATGGCACTGATAACACAAACCAGCCTATTATTTTGGGAGTAGCCAAGCAACCTATCTCCAGGAGTATTGATCTCTATTGTCTCAAGTGTTGGCTCCAACAGGCGACCTTGTTAACTGCGAGGCCCCTTCTTTCACACCGTGTGCATAAACCCCAGCATTTCCACCTTATCACTGTCATTGATATCGCGTTGTGAAAGATGAGCGCCCTTTTCATGACCCCACTGATGGTGGGAGTTGTAAAGTTTTGGGATTTTTTGTGTACCGTGTGAGTATGAAAAGCTCACTCATTTTCTTGGTGTGGTTCTCTGTTCTCTGTAACTTGTAGCAATTTATTCTTTTCTTTTGAATGTAATTTCTCTGATCATTACATTCACCAGAGTGCTGAATACTGACAACTGAGAGCATGTGCCTCATTTCATGCACTTTGTGGGTAAACAAAGACTTCCTGCAATATAATCTAAGGCTTTCACCATGTGTCACTGTTGTCACCCTCGGGTATTGTATCATGTGTTTGTCTCCTTCAACTCTGAGGTATCCTGCCCCCAGATTCCCTTAAAGACCCTAAAACCCTGCATCTCATCTTCCCCACAAGCACACTGCAGTGCACTCTCTCGTTGACCCTTCGTACAGCACTTAAAATCATTCTCTAATAGAAGCTTAAACCCTATAATCCTAAAGTCAAATGGGCTGTGGTCTGCAGCTGTTACCCTACCTCCTCCAGAGACAAACTACACTGCACAGCACCACCTGAAACATTCTGCTCTGCACTACACTGCACAGCACCATCTGAAACCTGCTCTGCACTACACTGCACAGCACCACCTGAAACATTCTGCGCTGCTCTGCACTGCACAGCACCATCTGAAACCTGCTCTGCACTACACTGCACAGCACCACCTGAAACATTTTGCTCTGCTCTGCACTGCACAGCACCATCTGAAACCTGCTCTGCACTACACTGCACAGCACCACCTGAAACATTCTGCTCTGCTCTGCACAGCACCACCTGAAACCTTCTGCTCTGCACTACAGTGCACGGCACCACCTGAAACCTTCTGCTCTGCACTACAGTGCACAGCACCACTTGAAACCTTCTGCTCTGCACTACAGTGCACAGCACCACTTGAAACCTTCTGCTCTGCACTACAGTGCACAGCACCACTTGAAACCTTCTGCTCTGCACTACACTGCACAACACCACCTGAAACCTTCTGCTCTGCACTACACTGCACAGCACCATCTGAAACCTTCTGCTCTGCACTACACTGCACAGCACCACCTGAAACCTTCTGCTCTGCACTACACTGCACAGCACCACCTGAAACCTTCTGCTCTGCACTACTCTGCACAGCACCACCTGAAACATTCTGCTCTGCACTGCATTCATTCTCTCACCTAGAGGTGGACGTGCCTGGCTCTAGCTCACCTCGAAGCCCTCTTGGACCCTTGAGCCAAAAACGAGCTGTACCTGCCCCCTTCCGATCTGGAACCAAAAAAGAGAGCAAGAGAGGAAGAGCTGGGGAGTGGCACAGAGAGGGAGAGGGAGAGGAAGAGCTGGGGAGTGGCACAGAGAGGGAGAGGGAGAGGAAGAGCTGGGGAGTGGCACAGAGAGGGAGAGGGAGAGGAAGAGCTGGGGAGTGGCAGGGAGAGGGAGAGGAAGAGCTGGGGAGTGGCAGAGAGAGGGAGAAATGGGAAGAGAGAGGTTTCTAAATGCCTTTGACTGAAAAGCAGATCCAAGAACCTGGAAGGAAGATAAGAGAAGGGACAAAGTGGACCCACAGCAGTCAGCTCCTTTGGGACAAAAGTAATAAGGGAATCCGTTCGCAGGGCTGCCCATGTATTGCCAACAGTCCAGATTCTCATGTTCCCGAATGTCAGCCAGCAACCAGCTCAGAGGTGGAAAAAGATTAATTTATATATGTATTCTGCAAGAAAGGAATGAAACTGCACATGGTGTTTCCAGCTAAGATACAAATACCCAATGGAGGAACGCGTTGGATGTTTTCGGAATCTGAAAGAGGTCAGGGCCATGTTGAAGTGTTGGAGAAGGAGAACACAAGGTGTGAACTTAAGAAGAGCAAGGAGAGGAACACTGGACCAAAGAGAGGGTTACAAGTGGAGTTTAGAACTGCTGGAAAACGAGGCAGTATCTGTGAGGCCTGCACAAATAACATGACTACATTTGTCCTTCACTGGGAACCAAACACCCCATTGTAGCGCTTGACTCTCAGAGGGTAGCGTTGCAGAGCAGTCTAAGGCTTACTCAAGGGAGGAGGTGTGGGCTAGTAATCACCATTTACCAGTACGCAGAAATAACACTCAATAATTGATTGTCCAGTCTGTACTTTGCTTTATAAAAGGAAGAGTACATTTATTAAACACACACACTACTCAGTACTATGCAACAATTTACAAATGTACATAAGCTGTTGGAATTACTTTGTGACATTGCATAACATTCCCACCCCTCCCGCGGGGGGGGGTCTAGTACCACCACTCACATGTATGCACATCATCTTGCCCCCTAATGCAGTGTGTTGAACATAACCTGGAGTGAGGGCCTTGCCCACTGGCATCATCCCAGTGGCGACCCACCCCATTATCTCAACAAGCATTTAAAATGGGCACACCTGCACTGGTGACACTTAACCCTGACTGAGCATCTCATACTGACCATACAGTATACACCTCTACATCTTAGGGGCTAACAGTCTGGGTTGTTCTTCACCTAACGCAGCAGCAAGACTACATGTTTAGGCATCACTTAAAATGAAAGTACTTATCATAGCTGATAACAGTTATAACGCATTGCAATTAAAGCCCCTAAAAGCCATCACAGTTATAATCACAGGTTTAAGCATATACAGCCAGACACCCTAGCAGGAATGTCCAGCAACATAACCCCACTTTGCTTATGACTTCACATTACACATGTGACTTTCAGTCCCTCAATAGAAATAACATTGGTAAATGCACTTCTCGTGCAATTGCACCTCTTCACCTCCAGGGGATGCCCTTCTCCACACATCCCCAGCTCAGCCCTCCATAACTTGGTGCAGTCCCTAACACACCCCCAGCCGTAGAACAAAAGTTCCAGCCCCAGGTTACTGTTGACTGCTGGCTGAGCCCTTGAGGGGTTGTTTCTTTTAAGTCACCCCAGAGACTTAGGAAGGGACTTCTCCTCTTCGTGCTGGGGGAGACTGTGTAGCTCCTGCAGCTCCCCCTGCACCTTTGTAGGCACTTAGCGGGGACCCCGTCCTCCTGGGGCCACCCCATGCAGAGCACCATCCGCTTTCCTTGCTGGCCAGTCCGGGCCTGCAAGGCATTATGGGCCGTTTCTCTTCCTGCCCGTGAATATTATAGCAGCGGCCCCTCGCTGCTCCGAGGAGAGCCGTGATGCACTGCTGGCGGCCTCACGCCACATCTTCAGGCCGGTGGGGGCCCTGTCCCACCCGGACCCGTCACGCCAGGTGAGTGATTGCAGCTCGGGGAGCCCACCCCCGGCTGCTCCTGCGGCCTTTCGGGGGCCCGGTCCCACCCGGGCCCCTTGCACCTCATCTTGCCCCCAAGTGTTGGAGAGCCACCAGGGGAGCCCACCCCCCTGGCTTCCCGCCCGGCCCGCACCCTCGTGTGCGGCCGCGGGAGCTGGAGTGTCCGTTTTGGTCTGCCTGCTCCGGCGGGCAGACACGAGGCGGCTTCTCCCTTGGCGGGTCCTCGGGGGAGTGCAACGGCACTCCCCCCGCCTTCCCGCTGCTATGGGGGAGTGCGGCGGCACTACCCCTCGTTCTCCACCACACGTGGGCCCGGAGTTGGGGATCCCGGCCACCCCACCCCATGGCCATCTTCACGGGGAGCGCGACGGCGCTCCCCGACTTCTGCCTTCTCGTCGGGGCTCGAAGTTGAGGTCCCGGGCCCTTGGAAAATCTTCACGGGGAGCGCAACGACGCTCCCCGGCTTCTCCCTTAGCTTCGGGGCCCGGAGTTGGGGGTCCCAGGCCCCTGATACTTCTTCACGGGGAGCACGACGGCGCTCCCCGGCTTCCCTTCTTGGTGTCGGTGCCCGGAGTTCTCCTTGCGCAGAGGCCCAGGCTTCGACTCCCTGGTCCTGGACTGCCCTCCTGGCACAATTCAGGGTCCTGGGACAGTCGGGGTTCTTCCTTCCAACTGCCCGTTGCGCCAGGCTCCAGCAACAGTCTTCCTCAGCACACCACACCCAGAGAGAGTACCTCTTCCTATGCAAGCTCTTTTAAAAGAATTTGGAGGGGGCTGGCAGGGGGCTCCGCTTGCCCTATCAGGCAGCGACACATCACCTCTCTGCCCCTGTTCCCTCCATCCTACCCAGGCCTCTGGGATAGTTCAAAATGGCGTCGTCCAGGGGTCTCATGCCACATGGTCTCTGAAAAGCCCCTTCCCCCCTTGCTGCCTTTTCTCCAGAGCAGCTTGGTGCCTGGCACCAGGTGACAGCTGCTGATGGATAACCTGTAGCTCCACCCACCTTCTTTCCCTTTTGGAGAGGAGACCTTCGCCCTTGGAATGTTTGCAGTGAAGGGCTAGGCCTCTGATGCTTCAGTTTGGGGAGGAAGGTCATTAATCCAACCTGGCACGGTCACACCCAGCCAGGCTCTGGTTATGAGCTGAGTCAGGGAATATGACATTTCTGGATGACCTAAAAGCAGTACACATATGGCTTGGGACTCAGCAGAATACTTCTTCTCACCTAAGTTACAGTGAACTTTAGTGCATGTCTGGAATTTGTAGGCCCTAGCGAAGTGAAACTATCCCATGTGATCCCCATCCTCATAGGAGAATAATGGAGTGGTCCTTCAGTGAAAACAGTAAAGCACACTGACTTTCCCTTACATGTTTCTTCCCATTGTATAAAGCCTATTCCATGTCACCACCCAGCTCTGCATAATTCCTGCCACCTCATTCTATCTGTACCTGCTCCTGGGCTGCGCACGCCAGGAATCTCCCCTGCGCAGCCCCTACACGTGTGCACACGCATGTACACACGTGTCTGCATGTAACCAGCCCGGTGCCCCTTACTCCGGCTGCAGCACAGCGGCCTACTCTCACCAGGGGGACACCGGTAAAAATCCACATGCAGTCTCTTTCATCATGAGTTCACTGTGGGTGAGTACCAACTTATGAGGCTCTCCCACAGTAAAAGCTCAACAATTAGGTGTTCAAAAAGCAAAAAATCCGGCGGCTCAGATGGTCAGAACCACCTTCTAACAAGAACTATATTGGTTTAATTCTGGGGCGTATTGTGTCTTCTTATAGCCATGTGGGGATGGTCTCACAATTAGATTGATCCACAGGGGTGTCCCACGGTACAAATGGCTCTGATTCTGGAAGTCGAGTTTCTTAAGGATTATGGGAAGGTGCCATGGAAGGGAGGCAAAGAGACACAGGTGTTTCCCTAATATTGTTGTATGTCAAGGGACATATACATTTGTAGCTGTGATGGGGGCTTTGAATGCGTGCTTTTTTAGGTCGAGCCTAGCGCAGCGCGCATGCGCTGCTCTAGGAAAACGACCTCTTGGAATCACTCATAACTTTTCACACCCTCGTGCGTGTGGTTTTTTTTTTTCCAGCATTTTTCCTATTGGGCTTTGCGTGCGAAGACAGCACGCAATTGGGCAAAGGCGGGTGCATGTCCCACCTTTCCCAGGAAATGTATCCGCCCACGGCCTACGGCTTGCAGTTACGAGCAGCGGCGCGCAGTGTGCCATCTGTTTCGGGTCAGATTTCAAAGGCACCACTCGCGGGACGCTGCAGCTGCATTCCTCGCATCCCACGGCGTTTTGCCTGCGGGAGCGAGCAGCTGCAGTGCCTCCCTTTTTTTTTGTTTCCCTCTTGTTACAAATGTGTTTCCTACACTGCCTGGAGCCCGGGGTCGCTCTCTCTTTAGGTTCCTTGTACGGCCGTCGCTATAGAGCTCTGCCCCCCCTTCCCTTGGAGCCTAGTTCGCACTGTAAAAAAACCACATAGATGTAGTATATTAATACGTCGAGCAATAGTAGCACTTGTCAGGCACAGAACCGGGCTCTCATCATCTTCAATTGGAAATATAACCGCTCGGAACATGCCAATCGAGGGCTGCCCAAGGAGACTTCGCCGCCACTAAATCAGGGCGGAATTAACATAACAATAAACAGCTAACTTGCATTAAAATTTAAACGCCTGCATATTGTTTTCTAAAGCTCTGCCGGAGCACGTGCTCTACCTGACAACTGGGCGCTCCTCTCCCAGGGCTTATCTCGAGCTCCCGGGGCCAGTTCGTTGAAAAGCAGAGTCTCGAGCGCGTGGGGTGACATAGGGGTTGCAGCTGCAGTCACCGGTGACCCCTAAATGAAGTTTGCCATCCACCACGGGTCTTGAGCACTTCCACCACGCAGACAGTGACAGGGAGGAGGGATTGGGGGGGCGAGTCTTCAAACGAACACTGAAGAAGGCATGAGTTAGGGGCAGGTAATCTTTTCCCCTAATAAAGGCACAGGGTCATTTCCTTTTGGAAAGGACCTGTCAGGTCTCAGACCTAACCAACCAGGACAGACACAAAAACAAAACAGCTTCAAGGCACTGTTGTTGCTCCTAAACACAAAACATTGCAAGCAGTTGATCACATAATGGAACATAGCAATTAGGGGGTGAAGGGATAACAGGTGGTGGCAAAAAGATTAAAACATTGAAGACTTTTGGCCATAAGTGATCTTGTTGGCTAAATTGGTAGCTTTTACTGCAGCTTATTTAAGACTGACATGGAACAGTGGCTGAGAGAACAGGAACAGCTTGTCCTCAGCAGAGCTACTTTCACCGGCAGTGTAAGCAATTCCTACAGGGCCGGCATTTACAATAACCTCATTCTGATGCCCCATTAATTTTAGAGGTGACGTTTCTGTAAAACAGCAGATGGTTGCTACCCCAGGCTAGGGCTCTCTATGTGAGACTCCCTATGTTATAAAGTCCTAGCTTCAAAGATCCAAGTCTAGAAGTGTGCAAATTTTGTGTAGATTGTATTTGCATAATTGTGCAAAATATTTGAGAAATCATGCAAAATGTAAAACCAGCATTCGGTGCTGTATTTTAGTGCAGAGTTCATCTTTGTGTCCATTCTGAAAAGGAGGAGGCATTTGGAGCTAAAAAAGTGACGCAAAGAACACAAGTAGCCACTCACGTTCTGGTTCTTCGTGTTGTCCCTGTGTGCTCCAGCTACATTTTTGCCACAAACGGCACGTAGTTACACGACGTGGCCTAATAGTGGCTTCAAGCTACTGTTAGACTCAGGATTCCAGGTCTAGCCCAGCCATCATTAGCACTACAGTCAGGGTAATTGCTTTGATTACATTCTTCGTTAACTTCTGATAACGTAAGCTATGTGTATTTCTGTATGTAACAGAGTTAAAATCGAATTCAGGATTCCAACGTATGGATATTCAAACTTTAAATTTCAAACTTCTTCCTTATGGTGCGCTCCTCCCCCTCACATAAATTATACTCGTCATTTTAGTCAAACCTGCCCCTGCTGACATCTTCTTGGAGTGCTACCTTTCTGTAACAACCAGAACTTTCTGTAAATACTCAATGAGCAATAATAGTCCCCACTGCCAGATATTTGCTTCTGTGGCCCTCGTTACCAATTGTGCTATTTCACGTGGAGCGATAACTCCAGGTGAAACTACGCATCACGCAGTTCCAACTCTCCAGAGTGGCCCCTTCAAACATTCATAAATCCCCTCACTCTCTCTGCGCTTCCTCCACTCTTGCCTTACATCATCTGACAGGATTACAATCTTCGTTCTCATCCTGGCACCTGACTAACTGACTGACTCTCTCACACTCACTCACTGACTGACTGACTCTCTCACTGACTGACTGACTCTCTCATTCTCACTGACTGACTCTCTCACTCTCACTGACTGACTCTCTCACTCTCACTGACTGACTCTCTCACTCTCACTGACTGACTCTCACTCTCACTGACTGACTCTCTCACTCTCACTGACTGACTCACTCACTCTCACTGACTGACTCACTCACTCACTCTCACTGACTCTCACTGACTGACTCTCTCTCACTCTCACTGACTGACTCTCTCTCACTCTCACTGACTGACTCTCTCTCACTGACTGACTAACTCTCTCTCACTGACTGACTAACTCTCTCACTCTCTCTCACTGACTGACTAACTCTCTCACTCTCACTGACTGACTGACTAACTCGCTCACTCTCACTGACTGACTGACTCTCTCACTGACTGACTGACTCTCTCACTGACTGACTGACTCTCTCACTGACTGACTGACTCTCTCACTGACTGACTGACTCTCTCACTGACTGACTGACTCTCTCACTCTCACTGACTGACTCTCTCTCACTCTCACTGACTGACTCTCTCTCACTCTCACTGACTGACTCTCTCTCACTCTCACTGACTGACTCTCTCTCACTCTCACTGACTGACTCTCACGCTCACTGACTGACTCTCTCACTCTCACTGACTGACTGACTCTCTCACTCTCACTGACTGACTGACTCTCTCATTCTCACTGACTGACTCTCGCTCTCTCTCACTGACTGACTCTCTCTCACTGACTGACTAACTCTCTCACTCTCACTGACTGACTCTCTCACTGACTGACTGACTCTCTCACTGACTGACTCTCACTCTCACTGACTGACTCTCACTCTCACTGACTGACTCTCACTGACTGACTCTCACTCTCACTGACTGACTCTCTCACTCTCACTGACTGACTCTCTCACTGACTGACTCTCTCACTCTCACTGACTGACTGACTCTCTCACTCTCTCACTCTCTCTCGCTGACTGACTGATTCTCTCACTGACTGACTGACTCTCACTCTCTCTCACTGACTAACTGACTCTCTCACTGACTGACTGACTGACCTTCACCCTCCTGTTATTTATGCCCCCCCCCATAACAAAAAAAACCATAACAAGCAACCATTGGGACAGGCAGATAGAAGTTGCCAGCATTGAAAGGACAAAAAAAACCTCAAGACATTATTCATTGTTAATACTTTT
Source organism: Calotriton arnoldi (assembly GCA_963921515.1). Classification (NCBI taxonomy): domain Eukaryota; kingdom Metazoa; phylum Chordata; class Amphibia; order Caudata; family Salamandridae; genus Calotriton; species Calotriton arnoldi. The sequence goes on along the minus strand of CAWUFW010011425.1, from coordinate 285,841 downwards.
TTAATATGGTCGTTCAGTTGTACATAATGCTTTCTTGGTCATATATAAGGTAACAAAAATGCTTCTGACACTTCTTTATTATAACTTTTCAGCATGCTGCAGACTTCTGTACAGCACAGCTTAAAGACTTAGGCAAAGTCAATATCTCTGGCTAAACACTTATAAGGTCCCAAAGGCGAGACCTATTGGCTATGCCAATGCTTGTTTCAATTTATTATCATTGGTGACAGCTGTGAGTTTTTATGCAGCGCTGAACTTGGGAGAGCCTCATCTCTGAACTGGAAAGCACAAAGGGAGCATGCTTGTTGCGATAACAGATTGAAGAAGGCAATGATTGATGCCTTCTTTTTTAAATACCTAAAACAATAAATGATAAACCCAGTAACCAGGGCAGAATCCATTTTAGAAGAATGCAACAATTTCTCAGCATGCTGTATTGTTGGGAAGATCTGGACAAGCCCAGTGTGGGCACAGGGAACCCTGCAATCCTGACACCCCAAAATTTACCTCAATAAGAATGCCCACAATTCAATGAATCTGAAAGCGTGACAGTGTTAAACCTCCCATTACTTGAGGCAATGTGTCCCCCAGCTTAAGGCAGGTCCCCCACACATCAACATTCAAGACAATACATTAATTTGAGTAAAAATAAAAAGGTCCACTCAATAACTGTGTTCTAGATCAGTGTTAAGTTAGAGGGTTTAACACAAAAATTAACAAGCATTTGCAATGCAATAGGTTTCGCATTTGTGAGAGTTTCAGCTATTGGCATTGTAAATAACAATGCCTTTTATTTATCTCTTTTGAAAACCCACACATAAATAAATAAAAGGCATTGTGATTTACAATGCCAATAGCCCAGTCTTTCACAAATGCGAGACCTATTGCTTCGTTGTATATAATATTGAAAATGCTTCAGTTCTGACATGATGAGACTATGAAAGAACTACAACGAGTGTCTTTGAAGTTACATCAAAGGCAGTAAAGGGTGGTACTGCTGCAGAGTTAAAGCCTTATTTTTCAGACTGAGGGTGAGGGCAAAAATGGAGAGCCCGATAGGGGCCCGTCTCAGCACCTGCTTTTTAAAACTGCCGGTGCTGAGCACCGGCAAGACCCGGGCCCTGAGTGAAGTGTTTCCAAAAAAATTGCAGCATATTGCCTCATAGGTACCTCAAATACGCCATTACCAAACTATAGATGACTTCCAATTGTCATAATCTCAATAACCATGGGGTGGGCGTGGTTTTTATAGTAGGTAAAGGGATGGTATGAGCATGAGTCTTCAAAGTCTTTTTTTCTGTTGAAAGCATGCAGCAAATTACTGGTGATCATGTCCCCTAAACTCAGTTCACCAGGACGCAGACAGCACTTTTGATTCATTTTCCTGCCTTCGAGTTCAGAGCTGTTTCCAGCATGCTGTGTCGAGAAACTGAACACTTGAGCTGTAAGGAAAACAGTAACTCGGTCCCGGAGCCACAGATGCTGCAGGGCAACATTCTCAAGTTCAAGTTATTATCAAGCATTCTGAGAGCAAAATTTATGAGAATGACTTACTTGGATGGAGGTTGTAGTAAATACTCTCTTTGAACTCTGTCCGATTTGTAATATGATTTGTAATACTTGATTTCTTTGGGTCTGTAATTTATGTTCATTACGGGGCCGCAGTGAAGATAAGTATTTAATGTATAACGCTCTTCAATGCTGGAAGGCTGTTCTGCACCAGTAAGATACACAAGCAGGCACGCTATACATTAAGTGACAAAAGACGGAAAGTGAAAAAAAAAACAGCGATGCAGTTGGTCCCGAGTAAGGATTCACAGCTGGGACTGGATCTCAACATTCCTTCTCCTCTCAAGACGCGCGGCCGCCATGATGTAACGAGTTGGCGAGCTGCGCACAATAAGATGCGCGCCCACCATGATTCAATGTATTAAAAAAAAGCATTTGCAATGCAATAGGTCTCGCATTTACGCGAGTTTAAGCTATTGGCATTGTAAATGACAATGCCTTTTGTTTACATTTTAAAAACCAATACATAAATAAAAGGCATTGTCATTTACAATGCCAATAGGTAAAACTCATGTAAATGCGAGACCTATTGCATTGTAAATGCTTGTTCTACAATGTACATACATGGTGCAATCCCAGAAGCACAGCCAGGCCAGCGCGTGGCGTCCTCCGTGCCCCCTGGCAGCAGCTCAGCTGGCCGAGAGTTTCTGCCCCGCCCGGGAATCCTCGCCTCTCTTCACCTCCATTCCCCTAGGCAGGGCCATGTGGCCCCCTAGCAGCTCCCTGCAGGGCGCCTGTCTCCTCTCATCCTCATTGCTGTCCAGGAGCAGGGTCCAGTCCCGGGACTCCCTGAAGAGATCTAGCAGCGCCATGAAGAGTGCGTGCAGCCGGCTGTGTCCTCTCTGACTGGCCTCCCAGCCCTCACCCTCCCCGCGAAACCGAAAGTGAAGGTGTCGGAGCTCAACGTGGAAGGAGTAAACAGAAAACCAGGGAGGGTGATGGTAGGTGGGGACAGAAGGGAGCGGAGCTGCCCGGATGGTAAAGACTGAAAGCATATCTGCCGAGAACTTTTTTTTCAGCACTAACTGAACCCGGAGGTAGAGCGCTTCACACGTGCACCAGCCACATTACATAAGGACAGATTCATGTTTTTAGTCACAGGGAGATTAAATGATTTGCCAAATGGTAGTGATCACGGACAACAGGGGGAAGGGGGGGCAGTACGGCCAACGTGAGGGACGGTGGGGGGTTATTTGAAGGCACGGACAACTGGAGGGAGGGGGGTGAGTAAAGAAGGCACCAAAGCACGTCGTGGCTGCAGTAGGACAGCTGCCATTGTCGAAGTAAATAGTGCTCACCCGCTAGATAAAGCATGCCGTGTTAGGAGCGAAGTAAAAGGTCCAGTCCTTATGTGCGGCAACAAATGGAGATAGGGCGGTAACAAATGGAGACAGGGCGTTACCGAGGCGGGACTAACAAGCCTCATTATCAATCGGAAGCCAGCGTTTAACAAAAACAATGCCACTAGCCAATGAAAAGTATGGGAGGAGAGTGGGCGGGGCTTCCACACCACTTCAACATTATACCCTACTACAGCATGCCTCGCAAAGCGAGCAGGGCATGCGCTGCAACGCTAGGCTCGACCTAAAAATGAGACAATACCGTGTCAGTTCCATAAAGCAGAGGTCGTCAGACTTTTTTGTCCTGAGTCCTTCCCTAAACAAAATGTTTAAAAGTTCCCCTCATGCCTCCACCTTACAAAACCTTATGAAAAGTTTTGGGAGAGCGCTAGCGGGCGTGTTGAGCACGGTAATGGCCCTAAAAAACAAAGAAAGACTCATGCCCTTCCTCATTGTCTCTGTCCATCCGTAAATAAAAAAATGTGTTCCCACTTAGTGCCCCCCTCCTCTGTGCCATATCTTTGACGGTGTACATGGATCTCGTTACTTCCCTCTTTGTCCTGAGCCGTTACTTTGAGATTCCCTAGCGTTCGGACTGTGAGGGCTCTGCTTCTGAATGTAACCCTGCTGGCCTGCTCTCTGCCACCCCCTCGACTCACCTGAAAGGACATCTGCATGTAAGCAGAGTTTGAAGTGAGTGAGATCTATGAATACTGATGTGGCCATGCTTTTTTCATTTTACAAGAAACACATCTCATACTTTTTGGTAAAAAAACAACCGCACCTGGATGGTTAATGCAGACCTTGAGGTGCCTCTGGCTGAAAATGAAGAGGGTGTTGTGTCTCCTGTGCTGTGAAGCCTAGAGAGGGACAAAAAGCTCAAGAAACAGGGATTCTCACCAAAATGCCTGTTATCTGAAAGAAATGTAAATATATGCAATTGGTCCATCATCAAATGCATAGACTGCTTAGGCACCTGTATGACCTTCAGTTGATAGAGTCACTTAAAGCTTCATGGTGACAAAGATTTAATCTTTTTGAGAGGTAATGTAAGAGGGTTATCAGCGGAGTTCTGCAATGCATTGCTTTAATGGACGCTTTTAAAACATTTACAATAGGTACTAATTATGTATTGCTGAAATATATATTCTAAAGATATCCTTTAAAAGCAGTTGCTTTATCTGGAACACTAAATTACTTTGCAACAGCTTATTTTATACTGTGTGTTATACAGTTTTTAAATAGTGATATACATATTCACAGTTCTTTCTGTCACAGGCTGGGACTTCGTAGCACCATTCCTCTCTGCACCCAGTAGGATTCAGTTCAGTGACCCTCTGGCCACATCCCCAGACATCTGCAGGGATCACATTAACTAGCTCAGGTTGAATAGTGTAAAAGAGTGGATTTGCAACCGATTAGTTTAACTTGTTTTTTTTGTGTGATTTAAGGTGTGTGTGTTATTTTATATGCAGTACCCTGTAAGTCAAAGAACAACAAAATAGTTACAGAATATTTTGTTCTTTTTTAGCCATTCTTTGACCCTGCCACCACACACCACACTCACTGATTCCCCCACCCTGAGCACTCAGGATTACAAATCTCATGCTTTTATGCATTTCAATGGCTGTAAATGAAGACAGCCTGGAAAAGCGACAAATAAACAAAGTCAAACTTCCATGCTATCTTAATTTCAAAGTCCTTGCAGAGGTAATTCCCCCTCCCGGGAATACTGCCAGCTGACCCCAGGGGAGGCGGACCAACTGTTTGAAGACTTTTGCTATAAAGGCTTTCAATCAATTACGCAATACAGAGAAGTGAAAAATCTGGAAAAAATGTACGTCCCAAATGAGCTGCAAAATCAAAAGAGAAACAGACAGCATCTAATCTTTGGAAAGTCTCTCTCTTTACTACATCCCAAAATCAAGGGTTTTAATATATTATTTTTGCACATTAAATTAACAGTGCATATTAACATAACTGCAGAATCACTGTGATGTGAGCAAAAGTATAATTCCGTCAGCAAATTAGAGCCCAACTCAAGTCAACATCATATTGACTTAGCACCTAAGCACTATCCCACTACATGAATTATTATTCTGCCCACTCTATGCTAATGTCATGTGGAGAAGGTAGAACAAACTAGTTACATGAACAATAGAAAGCTATTATGAATGAATAGGGTACAGTGACCTAGTAGAGGACCTTAAACTAGACACCATTTATAGCTGAATCGGGTAAGGTTAATCGAAAACAGCTTGAACAATAACAATGGCAATAAAGTACTACAGATTCACTTGACTGTGCTTCATATACACCGAGTACTGTAATGTGCGGGGGGAGGCAGGGGAAAAGAAGAGAAGATGGGTGACATCCATCATGAACAAAATGGATTCTATTTTCTAACCGGGGCCTAGTTAACATTAGCCTAGAAAACTAATTTACATACATCCTGTGAAACCCATTAATATGTACCTATATATTTGAGTATAAAATCACATTCTGCAAGTATTAAATATTGCACAAAAACATAAATGCACAAACATCCATAACAGCATCCCCCCATTTATTCTGTAATCACTAAAACACATAAGCACCCTAATTATTCAGTAGTTATAATATGGTCTGCACCACTCTCTGCTTCTTACGGGTTGTTTTTCAATCATCTTCAGCTGGTTGATCTCTGACATCATCCATATCATATTCACTTCTTTTTCACTTTGAAGACTATCTTTTACCCTTACAACCACCATTTTGAAATAGACACTCAGAAAATGTAAACAAGAGAAACAGGACGATAGTGCAAATCAAAATTAATATCACAGGTGTTAATATGACCCATATCGTTCTCCCTTCCCAATTATTTAACCATTCACCAACCTTGCTAAATCCCTTTCACTAGCTCAGGAGCCTATTGATTCCCACAAACCGTGCCCCTCTAAAGACTGGACTTTGCGAGAATTGTTAGTAATATTCACAAATGCATTAATAACCTTACTGTTATCAGGTATGAAGGTACCCTGCAAACACTGCCTTCCTTCTCGAGAAGGATATCTAGCGCTAAGCGATTTTATATGATCTTTGCCCACATTGCAGTTAACTCAGAATTAATCTTATTTCACTATTGCGCCAGCCATGTTAGAAGCAAGGCGATCTAAAAGCATAGATAATCTTCACATCACTCATAGCCACACTGATAGATGGGATCATAGCACCTAATATATCTAGTACTATCTTCCCCAAACCACATTTCAGCCTCTTCAAACCAACAGCATTATTCACTCCACTCACATGATAAACTCTAGGAAACCCTAAAGCACGATTAAAAAAAAACCCACCTGATTATGTGGTAGGTTGAACTAAGCAGTCTTACCACACACATAATAAATTCCTCTCAAAATAGGTTCCTCACCAATTGAGAAATCCCCCATGACAACATAACTTCTTTCTCACTCACTGTCACCCATATATTCAACTGACCATACTCCTGTAGGTTAACGACGCAGCATACACAATTCACCCTTTCTCTCATGTTCCATTCTGAATCTTAGACTTAAATTTGTCAATCTAAATTCTTCCTAATCATCTGTTCCCTTGCAGCTAGCAGCCGCTCAACTTAATAAAATGACGCTGATTAAATACTGGGGCAATCAGGTGGCAAATAGCAAAGGGCAGACACAAGGGGGCTCCAGGTCCAAATTGTATCACTCCTGCCCGGTTTAATCACGATGCAGTATACTGGGCAGAGAAACTTGAATCAGTCTTCCTTCAAGTTGCGCTTGAGGGAGTAATACCAGCCTCGTGGAGGATCTATAATCTCCCCTATGTTTAAGAGCGGAGATAAATCTTCTGCAAAAAACTATCGCCTTGTGACGCTCATTGACAATGAGGCCGAATATTTTTCCGGGATACTTTTTGACGAATTAACTACCTGGGCCTCCGACAATGCTATAATCCCACCAAATCAGACAGGTTTTTCCAAATTGACTGGAACTACAACTAATATTTTGGCTCTATCCCTCTTGATCACTGCAGCTAACGGCTCTAGGATGCCATTGCATTTTTGCTTCATTGACTATAAGTCAACTTTTGATCATGTTGTTCTGGGCAAACTCTGTAATAAACTGGCGAACTGGAACATCCCTTTGTCCCTATAGACACGTGGGTTCAGGTTAAGCTTGGCACTGGAACACACCTCTCTAGATGAATCTTACCAAATAAAGGCTTGAAGCAGGGGTGTGTGCTCGAGCTCACTTTGTTCAACCTTTTCTTGGCAGACTTAACACCAAAGCTAAATACCTGTAACTACCATGCTCTGAAATTAGGAGGTATGGTTCTCTCCAGTCTCCTATACGCTGATGACTTGGTTTTAGTAAGCCGCACTCAGGTGGGGCTGCAGCGCCTGCTTGCAGGAATATTCAACAGAAAATGGCCTGCCTTTCAACTTAGAAAAAAACAAAACCATGTTGATCACAACGCAAGGAGAAGATCACCGACCTGGAATTGGGCCAGGAAGTGGAGTGACCCAGTAGACAAAAACAAATATTTGGGTGTCATCATTGAAAGAAACTGGTCATTTGCTCCTCAGAAAGAGGCATTGAAGAGAAAGGGCAAAGCACTTGCCATAATATTTAAAAACCTAAAGGGAAAACTATCGGGTCCAATGCTTCGAATTGTTCAAGCAAAACTGCTACCTACAATATCTTATGGGAGTGAGCATCTGAGAGGGCGGGATGCACCCATTTTGGACAGTATTATGATCAGAACGTACAGAATGATTTTTAATTTCCCTAATTATACTCCCCGCACCCCCGCACAGATCAGAGTGGAATGTGACCATAGTCAGACTTTGGCCAGACGGGGGTGCCTACATAAATTGTTGGAATAAAATCAGGAAGGCATCCCCCCAACACCTTGAATTTCTATCTGTAGATGGAGTTGCAGAATAAGGATACTTCGGCTACCAGAGAATACCTCAATGATTCGCTAACTGCAACCGGGCTAATCCATCTCTGGGAAACTCCTACCAGTCATTTGCACCTCAAAAAATTGGTCAGCAAAACCATAACATCTCTATCAACGATTGAGGACAATGCCACCATAGCACGCAGAGCCCATGCATGGTTCATTCTAAATTATAGAACAGCTGCTCCTCAGCCATACTTTCACACTGCTGGACATAAAAACACCATCAAGGAGAAGCTTTTGAAGTACCTCTTAGGTCTGCTTCCATCACAGTTACATTTACCTCCCTGGCAGCGAAACCCAAGTCTGAGCAGTTGCCGCCTGTGCGGCTATGACGGAGAAGACCTACCACATTTAATATGCTCTTGCAAGCAGCTAATGGATGAACGAAGACTGCCACTAAAGGCATCTTTTAACCAAAGAGGAATCCGCATACGAAGGCAGGCTGTGCTGACTTGCTTTGCCCCAGAGGACCCACAGCTGAACTGCCATCTAGTGAAGTTCCTTAAAAAGGTGGAAGGGAAAATGGCAGCACAGGATAGACAGCTGCAGTCCGCTAAGCCCTTCTTGATCTCCTGCACACTCTTTGCCCTATTGGAAGACTTTACGAACTAGATCCCCTCTTGCACCCTAACTGTTTGACTGGGAAGTTGCATTTCATCAATCCAAGCACACTCCTTCCCCTAATCCCCTGTGCGGCTTCACATTGTTAAAAACGTACTCTATGAGAGGGTAGATGAGCTTTTACTGCATGTTATTCTTTTAATGAGTAAATTCTACTGGTCACACAGCTGTATTTCAACAGGTGATTTGGTGCATTCCCCATCTTTGATCAAAGTCCGTGGGGTGGAGCTCTGCACAGATTTTAGCTGCAGCTGGGAAGCTGCTGCCTACTGTGAGCATGTGGTTACTCCAGGGGGTTGTTATACAGTTTAATGTATTTACTGCTATAAAGGGCGGTCAAGCACGGTAGATCAACTCAGTAAGCACTTTAAGGATTCATACGCACTTTATCTGTGTAACTGATGTCCATGAGGTCACTCTAGAGGGTTGCTATATATTGTAATGTATTCATCGCCGTAGAGGACTGTTAAGCACTGAAGATCTGCTCAGCTTGCACTTCAAGAATTCCTATGCTCTTTATCTGTTTGATTGTTGTCCTTGCAGTTACTCCAGCAGGCTGTTAGCACTGTAGATCTAAACAGCATGCACTTTAAGGACTCATACGCACTACTCTGTTTGACTGACATCCTTATTACATTTCATTTTAACTTTCTATAGGGGGTCGCTACTTATTTTAATGTATCCACTGCTAAAAAGGGGGGTTAAGCAAGGTAGAGCTGCTCAGTATGCACTTTTGAGGATTTATATGCACTTTATTAGTTTAATTGATGTCCCTGTGGTTACGCCAGAGGGTTGCTACATATTTTCATGTATTCATTGCTGTGGAGGACGGTTAAGCACCGTGGACCTGCACAGGATACATTTTAAGGATTCATATACACTTTACCTGTATGACTGCTGTCCTTGCGGTTATCCCAGCGGGTTGTTAAATATTTCAATGTATCTACTGCCGCAGAGGACGGTAAGCACCGTAGATCTGTTCAGGATGCATTTTAAGGATTCTTATGCTTGACTGATGTCCTTATTACATTTCATTTAAACTTGCTGCAGTTGAAATTGTAAACTGATGCAAGGTTTTAACTGACGTTGGATTTGTTTTAAATTGTGCCTTTTACTGTTTTAATGTTTGCAATGGTTTTAAGTAACTGAACAATATCCATAAACTTGAAACTAATCAGCTCTCCTATCCGTTTTTCATCCTCCTAGTTTCTGACAATTTTTACTCTTTCATTATGTTCCCTAATAAACACACTTTCTTCCTCTCTTAAGCCATGTACATACTCCTGTTTAGTCTGATTAGTAACTTGATTAATTTGTGCAATTATTTTAAGAATTTATCATATGTTATCACATTGTTAGCACCTTTTAGGACCAGTAGATTCTCCATCGAAACATTGAAGCCCGTCAGATAAGACATTATAAATTAATTCTTATTATATTCACTAACAAGCATTGTACAAGAAAGACCATAAGACATTGGAAGTTGTAGGTACGTGGCGTCCTCACATGCAGAAGAAGGGAGAAAAGTGCACACCAAACAATCTTTGACCCCCATAATATCCACATGTTCCCCCAACATTTTAGTATAGATGTTATCATCAAACTCACTAACTAAGCTTTCCCTATGTGTTAATGTTTTTAAACGAATAGCATTATATTTTGTAGTTAATTCAACCTTTATAGAATCATATCCCATCGGAGAAACCAAGCACAACAGTAAATCAGCTAAAACCATCAGTATTAATATTAAGAAGATTAAGCCAATAATTTAGCATCATTTACCATAGGCCATTTCTATCGAGATCAAAAAAGAACGTATAACTTCAAAAATCAACAAAGTTTCTTATAAAACAATAATAAAACTTTCAACTTTTTTCTTTTTTTAAAGTAATAATCAAAAATAGTCTTAGAAGTTTTTTCTGCTCTTTTGATTCAGTCACTTAAATATTTTTTCAAAACTCTTTCTTAGAATCTAGTTTGCAAGGTTCAGTCTGATTTCATAATCGTCAGTATTTAGTATAAAGTTCAAGGTGGTTCTATGTCGTCTTCAGATTTGTTTTCGTAGATGAATTGGCAATAGTTTTTGGACAGTAGATTCCCTGTATCTGGCTCTTCGTCTTCTTCCTCAGACACAGATGATAGGACGCCCATGCCAGTGAAGCTTACTTTTTTTATTTGGAATTCTATTTCTGGGTGGTCTTTTAGCAACTGGTGATTCCCTTTCATTGTTCTCGGAGTCGATTTCAGTCACCTCAGGTTCTTTCTTGATTTGCTTTATTCTTTTATTTTGCCAGTGCTTCCTTTTGTAAGGTCTCTTTACTGCCTTTGTTGTTTCAACTTCTGCATCTTCCCTTGTGGCTATTGCTGAATCTTCTTCACTCACTGATGGACTTGAACCTTGATCAGCACTGGCAGACTGACTCACTGTACACTGCTTTCTTCCCTTGGGGGTTCTTGGAACTTGAATTTTTAACTGGAGTCTTTCACTAGTTGGTTCAGAGATTATTTCTTGCTGCTGCTCATAACTTTGCAATAGTTCTTCACTCTGACCCTGGATTTCTTCGCAAAGATCTTCATTCTCATCAGCAGCTTCACCAACTTCTCCATCTCCCTCTGGATCCATGGTGCGAACTTGAGTTTGACTTTGTGAATTAGTGGTTGTGGTCAACACTTCTTCATCTGCTGCCTTCACTCTTCTTCTGTGAGCGCCGTAGACTCTGGGACACTTCACTGCAGTGTTAGTAACAAGTATGACTTGAAGCGTGCCTTGCCATCCTTCCTCTAGTCTAGAAAGTTCTTGCGGACATGTTTATTGATGATAACTTAGTCTCTTGGATTCGATGGATGACATTGAGTTACTTTTGTCAGTGCTGTTTCCAAATTCACCTGATTAGAAACAGATTTCACCATATTAGCCAGACCTTCGCAGTAATCTAGAACAATGTCCGCAGTTATTGAAACTAGTGAATCTGAAGGACTATAAGCCAGTCTCATTGCTCTGCCCATCAACACCTCATTCGGCGAGAGATACTTTTAAAAATCTGGGATATTTCAAATATTCATCTGGACAAGAGGAAGAGCGCCTGGCCATTACTAATTAGCGGGAGCACACATTTTGGCCAATTTGTTTTTAATGGTTCAGTTCATTTTCTCAATGACAAATGATTGAGGACGATAACTACAATGGAATCCTCGATTAACTTGAAGAGCAATATAAATAAGTTTCAAAATTTCATTTAATTCCCGCATGCTGTATATGCTGTACAAGCTGCACATGCTGTACAATAGAAGTGTGTATACAAGAGCGTGGTATTAATTCCCTCAACGCTTGATCACTGTTAAGCTATCAGATCTTCTGCTGGGATATGCTTTGACCCATTTAGGGAATGAGCATACAAACACAAAAATGTACTTCGGGCCATTGTAAACTGGCATCTTAATAAAGTCTGCTTGAATTCGCACAAATGGACTCCATGATTTGCCAGTGTGGTTCATGAGAACAGCAGTTGTCTTACTGTGATTATTCGTTTGACAAATGCCAGAGCTCTGGCACAAGTCTTCTGTAGCACTTCTGAATTTGGAATTTGACCAATACTTTTTAAATGTCCATGTAAGTGGATCTCTTCCTGCATGTGACTGATAGCTTAACTATTTAGCCATACAATTTAACATTGAATCAGGCAATAGATACTTATGCTTGGGAGTAACCCAGATTTTTCTTGTAACCTGACGATTCCCATTTTCTCTATTCATCATCTGGATCTTCTTCCTGAAAGTCCCTTAGTGCAGACAAAGAAATTTGTATTCAGTAAGAAACCATTTATATTCACTACATGTTCAACAGTATTGTCACTTGACTCATTTTGTCTCTCTCTTGAATCACAGTTCCATTCTCAAGTGTACAGTATCTGTTCACTTGATCTGCATATCTGTTTCCAAGTGTGACCATATATTTTTCAGCCTTGTGGGTAACGCACGTGACAACAGTAATTTATTTTGGTTGCTGTATTGCTTCCAACAAATCCGGTATTTGGAAACTAATCAGAGTTCCGGCGGATATCCCAAACCCCCTTTGTGACCATAACTGACCAAAATCATGGATCACTCCAAAACCATACTGGCTGTCTGCATAAATTATCACATTCAAATTTTCTCCACGGCAACAATGCAATGTTAATCCAATCAACTCTGCCACCTGTGCTGAAGCTACATTTGGCAGGTATGATGCTTCCGGTATTTAAAAAATGGAACGCACTGCATAGGCAACATTCAGTGCTCCATGATGTTCTCTTAAACAAGAACCATCTGCAAACAGAATCAGATTGGCCATTTCAAGAGGTGTTTCTCTGACATCGAGTCATGGTTTGGTACACAACTCTGTGACACTAATGCGTTCATGCTCATCATCATCATCATTTGTTTCACTCCTGCCTGCTTCTACTTTGTCTGGAACTGGAAGCAGTCTTGCCGGATTGAATTGCTTAACTGTCAGTTTTTGGGTTCCAAGATAACATTCATATCTGGTGAGATGAGTGTTTGTCATTTGCTGAGTCCGGTTACGGGTCAGCAAAATCTCAACTGAATGTGGAACAAGCACAATCAGAATATGTCCCATGACAATCCCTTTGCTTTGTTCAATTGCAATACAAACCGTTGCAACTGATTTCAGAGAATTAGGAAGAGCTACAGCTACTGGATCCAGCAGAGCTGCAGGGTAGGTTGTAGGTCTCCTAGTCCCACCATGTTTATTTGGGCTAATATCGATAATGCACACCTCCTTCTATCATGGCAAAAAAGGTAAGCCTCTTTGATATAGTCCGGCATTGCGAGGGTGGATGCTTTACATAGTTCCTTCCACAATTCCCAGAAGGTCTCCCAACATTAGTCATCAAAAGGTATTGAATAACTGATGTCACTGTGGGTTAGCCTCACCAAAGGCTTTGCAATCGGGGCAACATTTGGAATTCACTATCAACATGAGCCAACGATTCCCAGAAACATTCACTCCTCCCTCTGGGTATTCGGAGGGCCTATCTTCAGAATTGCAGAAACGTGTTCATTTAAGACTTTCCTTGCTCCTTTCTCAATGTGATGACCAAGGTAAATCACTTCTGTTTTTGCAGTACTGTATTTTTGTAGGAGAAACCATGTGTCCATTGTCAGCTATATGATTCGGTAGAGCAATCGTATCAAGTTTATAATCTTCCTTTGTCTTAGTTGCCACCATGAGGTCATCTGTATATTGCACCAGAACTGAGTTAGCGGGGAAACTGCAAACTCTCCAAATCTTTCTTAGGCATCTGACAAACAAATTGAAGGATTTTCAGTATACCCCTGCGGGATTCGATTCCAAACTTAATTTTAAACCTGAAATGCTAATAAATACTGGCTGCTCTCATGAAGAGGAATGGAGAAGAACGCTTGGCATAAGTCAGTGACTGTATACCATTTTGCATTTGTGTGGATCTGGAACAAAATTACTGCTGGATTCAGTACCAGAGCACAATGTGGAATCACTATTTTATTTATTTTTTTGCAGGTCCCGCACTATTCTCCATTTACCACTTGATTTTTTTTAAATTCCCATCACAGGAGAATTGCAAGGACTACCAAGCAAAGGCACAAGTCGAGGGCGCACACGGTTAGACCGCGTCCACCCACTATTTTCACACGGTGGACGCCGTCCATCCTGCCACAAATAACTATTTGAATTCCACTATTTTATTTCTTTTATAGCGATACTCACCCCAATGCAGGATGTCGGGGAACTTTTCGTAACAGAAACATTTTACATTGACAATAAATTATGTAAGTGTGTAAATCATATACAAGATGTGTTATAAAAGACAGTGAGTGTTATAAGGTGTAAGAGTTGCGTCCTTCATAGCTCACTGTGCTATAGCAGAAGGATTACAATTTATGAACTGCAAGCAGCAAAAAGATCTCTGTGTTAAATGCAGTAACCCACTTACCTATCTACATAAAATAAAAATCTGTTGTCTGCATGTTACATGATGTGCTTTGCAAGAGACACACTAGCCTTCTATACTACTTTGATTGAAATCTGGGACTAGACAAAACACAGATCCCTCCAGCAAAAGCATTAACTTCCAGAGTTATCTGAGAATTATTATTCCCTGAGATTTACTTGGCACACAAAGATCTCTGCAGTAGGTGCCTTAACCCCATAAGATATTTTAAAAATCAGACTTTGAAACCAATTAAGCAGAACAGATCTACTGCCATGTTTCTCTTTGTTGCCAATTTCTTTGTGGCAGAGTTAACAAAAAAAATATTTTAGTGGAGGCCCAGATTTTGCGTCGGTGTTGCACCACTTTTTTGGCACAACCCCCAATGCAAAATCTCATTTGTTAAATCTTGTAATGCACTTTACTGTACTCATGATAGACCTGCTAACCATATGTGAGGTCTTAATATCTGATGTCACTTCTTGTGATGTCACTTCCAATGAGGTCACATACGATGTCGCACAGTAACACCGTGCGCTGCGATGTCACGCGGCATGATGTAACATGGTTAGTCCTCCCCCCCCCCACTTCTTTTTTTAGGACGTATGCCATGTTACCAAGCACTTCCCGCCAAATCCCTTGCTCAATCATTTTGTCAGTTACAGGCTTTATTCCCTCTTGTAAGTTTGTATTGTATATTAAAACTGCATTTGGTTATACATACTTCTTCACAGGCTTTATATTTTTTTATCAGTCCTATCTTTACCTGTGTAACCTCATACCTCTTCCTTCACAGTATGTCTTGAATCCAGAAGCAAATCATCTTTAGTCGGAACTTGAAACAATTGAATTCTTGAATCTTGTGATTTAGTTTTAAACATTGAGTCTTCATCTTGGGTTTTGATTACATCAGCTACCGGTGTACAATAAATCACACAGTTCATCTTGCAAATCAAGTCCCAGCCCAACAAGTTACCATTTCTCGAATTACTCAATATGAAGTGATGATTATTTTCTATTGATGCTGTTTTAACAGGAACATCTGACATAACCTGGCTAACAAATTGTTTATTACTGATGCCTACAACTTGGACTTCTCATCCAGAGAGGGGTAGGTTTGGAACTTCTGCACAGATTGAACAGTAAAGCAAGTAGCCCTCGTATTTATCAAGAAAGACACAGTGTGGCCTCTGACTTCATCATCAATAAATGGGTCACTTTGGTCCATTTCCAGGACTGCTTCAAGTAAGCAATCCTCCTCACCCTCAGGCATTGTCATTGTAAAAACTGAGGAAAATCAGAATTAAGAATCTGTGGATTCTGTTGATACCCTGGACTATAAGGCATTTTGTTTCTCATGTTTTGCTGCATCAATGGAGTGGTAGGCATATTCACACAAAACTACCCTTGCTTTTGCACACTGAGCAAAAGCTGATTCAGCTGGGGCTAATGGCTATATACGGTTCTGATTCACATTTCGCTGAAATTGGGAAACAGAATAATTCAGAACTTGATCTGGATTTTGTCTTTATTTCTTTTCCAATGGCCAATTTCCCCACAGAAACGACTAGCACGGCTGTACTTCAGAAAATAAGTTTTGTCATTCATCCCAGAATTATGTACAACGCCTCTTCCGTGCCCTTATATTTGCATCATCTTATTCCCTATTCTCACTCTTTGCATTTGATGCATCCCATGCACGCCATCATTGTCAGTCGACACAAAAACAAATCAGGACCCATCATCTGGTTCTTACTGTTCTTCTGAAACTGCTTTGTTTGTACAACTATCAATTTCTCCACAATCTTTTTCTCTTTGCATCAAACCATTCACTACATCAAACCAATCACTTCTGCTTTGCATCAAAACAATCACTACTAATTGGACTAAGTCCAATTAGTCTGCCAACGCATCTCACTCAGCTGAATGGGAAAACTAAGCTGAGGACACGAACCCATATCAAAAGTAGATACGAAACCACCGGTACCATCTTTCTCGGGATGTTTAACTCTTCTGTGTTTTTTAAAAATCTGCATATGCCTCTCATAATAGCCATGTACTGACTCCTTTGATTCGTGTGATTCGTGTAGACCTAAAAATCTTTGCCCAGTTAATTTCCTTCTCATGCACTCAGACAGTGCATTATTAACTGCAACTCTGTTTCTCAGTTTGCCAAGCAACAGTAACTATACACTCAGAACAAAAATCATTAGTTACAATAATCTCAAACAACGCATCCAAGTAAGTCCAAAGCATTTTCAAAATTGTTGTCAATCTGTGAATGTCCTTGTACCATTTCTCTGGTTCATCTTGCAATTTTGGAAAATTTGTTGTGACAGCATAAAGATCACCCCTTGTCTAAGGCACATGCACGTAATTCCCTCTATGCACTTCTGTCAGAGGAAACTCTGAAACTGGCCTTAGCTCAGAATCACTAACAAACCCCTTTGTTCTCTTCCCTGATTCTAGAGCTTTCTGTTTAGTAGTAACCTTCTTCTTCCATCTCTCCCTGTACTTTTTCAAATCTCTCCAAGCTCTAAATATTTGATATAACCTCGGAAAGTTATTAAACCCAATTCCTTTATTTCATCATTGGTCACATCCATTTTATAATATAGCTGTACATTTCTCATTCTGCTAATGTCAATCTCAGATTCATCAGCCAGTTCCGCAAGCAAACGTATCTGCTTCGTTTGCACACCTCACTGCTTCTTTAATCAAATATCTCATTACATTCACATTGAATGCCAACAACCTATTGATGTCAATTGTTCCCTGTAAACTTTCTCGAAATTCAATCTTTAAAATCCCAATGTTAATTTCTCTTTAAGGGGACTCAACAGCAGGCATGTTATTTGAAACTGGATTGGCAACCATATTATCCAATCCCTGCTAGCTCTCTGTAGCACTAATGAATCCTCAAGTGGGGCACTCACTGATGCACCTGCAAGTGCAGTCTTTCCTTGTGCTGTGGCTGATTCACTTGCACCGTCTCCCATTGCACCCTTATCAGGTACCACAGAAATCTGTCCTTGTCTCTCAACCCCATCAGTGTATGGAAGATGTCTACAAATCAGAAGATCATTTAAAAAGGTATCCTCTTCATCTGAATCACATTCTCTGCTCTCCTTTTCCCTGTCTCCCTCAACATTCTTTTTGTCCGACGTTTCTTTAACTAGTGCAGGGAAACCTCTCACTCCCTATATCATATCTTCTCTCCAACATCTTTCTTGGTTATCCCACTTGCCTTCAAGCCACTGCCAAAATGAACTCTTCCCCTACTTCTTTCTCTCCTTTTCTGTAGCCATCCGATCCCATTTATTCAGTGCCTCAAACTGCGTAGGTCTAGGTAACAGCTTCCTCTCATTCATCGTCCATCTCAAGAAATCTAACTTTCTAATGTTAAAGGTACCCTCTAAAGGAAACTGCTAATTCGTATCACAAAAGGTGTATTCATGCCAGTCGCAAGTCCAGGCGCACATATAATATCCAATATTCACCAACATTTCATATGCAGGTAAGCGCTCTGTTGGCATTTTCTGATCCTTTGTATCCGGTATGCCAGAAACCTTAGGCTTTTTCAACACAGCACCCATTATTTTTGCTCAAAATAGTACAATAATCACAAACTAGCGAACAACAACCAATTCCATCCTGGCTATTCTGAAGGCCAACTAATCACTGCGCAACTCTGACAGCACCCAACTAATGACAGCACGACTCTGTGGTGACATCTCCCCAATCCCAGCATGGCTCCTCGGGTGACTGTCCAATGAATCACAGTGCAATTCTTCAATGAATGAAACAAGCATTTGCAATGCAATCGGTCTCGCCTTTGGTACCTTGTATGTATTTAGCTAAGCAGCACATTAGCCTGGGCGCTGATACATCTACTGTTCTTTAACATGGAGGGAAAGTAAGCACCAAACTGCGTGACACGCCAAGTATGGGAACACATGGAGAGAAATATTGCCTTTCAGCGGGACATGGTATAGTCCACAGCTCTGTTTTTAATATAAAAGCAGGGCCTTCGGTGGTCATATCACTGAAAATGCAAGATTTCAAAAAAATATTAGTGTCTACGCGTGCTCGTAGAAGACAATTTCTATGGACTGGAATCTAGAGAATGCTAAAGTGATTCTGGTATTTTACTAACCTCTGCTGGTCGTTTTCTATCAAGAAAGTGAAATAGAGGCAGTTGCCAGAAAAATTAAAAAAAGAAAGACCCTCAGCAGAAAGCAATTCTGGTATTTTACTGACCTCTGCTGGTCATTTTCTATCAAGACAGTTAAATAGAGGCAGTTGAACAGAAAAAAAGTCCCTTAGCGGAAGCAGACAAGTCCTAGGGCTGATCTCCAGAGCCCATAAAGTACATACACATATAAGTATATACTAAAGTATATACACTAAAGTATATACAAGAGGTCTCGAATGCTCAACCTAAAAACTATTGCGCAGTCTTTTTTTCGACAATCGCAATAAATCAAAATAAATTTTGTCTGCTCAACCAAGTTGGAAAATATTCAGCAAATTATTGCTTGACAATTGAAAACAAGAGAAAATAAACCAGTGCCCTTGCACTCTGAACTTACAATAGAGCGTATTTACTCCTGTGCTCTAAGAACAAAGGCCACCAACCCAGAATAGACGCACAGACTCCTGTAAAGAAAACTCATTTGTTCAAAATCCCTATCTATGTATATGCGACGCCTCGCAAAGCACTCTACTTTTAGCAGATAAGTTAAATAAAAATATTTTGAGATCTCGGATTTTGACAAATCCGATAACCAAACCAAAAATAATCACAGGAGAGCTTCTTCGATGCAAATCACAAAGAAGACGAATATATCAAAACCACAGTAACCACTCTACCAGTTGAACCAATATTCATTATCACATAACCAAAAGCCTCACATAAAGCAAGACAATGCATAATTCAACACCAACCACAATACTTCAATGACGCATCAAAACACACTCAATCACCAGAATCAATCCTCCCTCTTTATACTTACAATACAGTTCTTTCAGGAACAAGAGCATTGCTGTCCTGACCGGCAAAAAATAATAAATTCACCAGGGGAATCCACACTGGAAAACCCACTAATTCTGAGTTCTTGCAAATGGGCAATTTCTAGAAGCAGAAAGGAGGTGCAGTTTTAACTGACAGCCATTCTCTGCTACGAAAACTGTAGGCGCAGGAAACCGTGCAATTGTGACACTCCAAAACGAACCTCATTCGGAACACCCACAATTTGATGAATTGGAGACAGTGTTAAACCTCAGTTTCATGAGGCAATGTGTACCCGAGTTAAGACACCTCCCCACACATCAAAATTCAAGAAAATACATTAAATTAAGAAAACAAAAAGGCCCACTCAATAATTGAGTTCTAGATCAGTGCAAGGTTACAGGATTTATTACAAAAATGCAAAATTAGACAACAGTGTCAATGTCATAAAGGCTCTCAATCAATAGGGCAATCTAGAGAGTCCCGAATCAGTAACAAAATCGAAAGAGAAATGGACAGCAACCCTTAACAGCATTTGATCTTTATAAAGCTTCTGTCTACCACATTCCAAAAGCAAGGGTTTTTATACAGTGTTTTCTGCGTATTAATAAAATGCAGAATCACTGTGGTGTGAACAAAAGTATCATTTCTTTAGCAGATGAGAGCCCAACTAAATTCAGCGTCGTATTGCCTTAGCACATAAGCACTATCCCACTACATGAATTATTCTGCCCACTCTATGCTAATGTAAACCATAGATGGCAGAACAAACTGGTTACATGAGCAACCGAAAACTACTATGAATGAATAGGGTACAGTGAACCAGCAGAAGGACCTTGAAATAGGCACAATGTTGTAACTGAACCGGGGAAGATGCATCGAAAACCGCTTGAACAATAACCATGGAAATAAACTAGAACATATTCACTTAACTCTGTGCTGCTTGAACATCAAGC
Organism: Calotriton arnoldi; assembly: GCA_963921515.1. Lineage (NCBI taxonomy): Eukaryota > Metazoa > Chordata > Amphibia > Caudata > Salamandridae > Calotriton > Calotriton arnoldi. Next base: position 265,407 of record CAWUFW010011425.1, on the reverse strand, counting down.
AGTGTAATGTGCGGGGGGGGTCAAGGGTGACATCCATTTGAAACAAAATGGATTCCAGTTTGTAACTGAGGACTCGTTAAAATTAGCCTAAGAACACATTTCCATACATCCTAGGAAACTTGTTTCAAAAACATTAGAACTACATTAGTGTATACATATATATTTGAGTATAAAATCACATTTTGCACATTGTAAGTATTGCTCAAAAACATAAGTGCACAAAAATTCTTAACACCAGCTTCACCTTGCTCTAAGAGAAGAGGAGGCTGAATCTGCTCTGCATGGTTTCAACATTCGGTTTTATCATCAGCAGTGCCATCTGGGAAATGTGCTCAAGGCTTTGATGGCAGTATAGAAAGAATCTTCAGAGTTTGGAAGTCGCAACAGAAGTCAAACAGTTGTTAGAAATAAGCTGAATTAGGTCACGTGGAAGATTGTACTGTAAAAATAAAAAGTGTACAAGGACCTAGTTCAGTTTAGGATGCTGTTGGACAAACCAGAGGGGTAAGGGTTATGACATGTGGTGCAGTGGCTCTAGCCCAAATTTTTTTTTTTTACATTTATTTATTTAATACTTGGACTAAGTGTACATAAAGAAATCCCGCAAATACTTCATCGATGGTGGTGACATGAATGGTGATGTGGAACATTGCAGAGCAAATTAGTCTACTCTTGTTATTCCGTTGCAGTCTGCACACAGCAGCCATCAGTAGCTTCTCTGCAGCCAGCAAGACTCGGTCCTGTATGAGACATCTTGCTGGGTGCCCTCTTGGGCATCATTGATTTGTCTTCTGGCTAGCTTTAAGAAAGTGCACCACAATTCACACGCAGACTTTTGTCCAAAGTCAGCGTGGGTCAAAGTTTAGGAAAAAGCTCGAGCACTTCTTTTCAGGAGGTTACCTCACCAATAAAGCGCTGACTAGTAAAGTGTACCTCTGTGCTCTTCACGCGAGCTTGTACATACCTACCTGTGTAAATAAAATGTTTCAGTACACTGTGAAGTTACTTCTCAGATCTGTTGATGAAGGCCTCAAAGGCTTCTGCAAGCACTCAAGTCGAGTCTTATCACATGGTTAAATGTAATTGGCTAGTTGCCAAATGCAATGGGCAAGCCTGTTGTGTAAGACCTAAACAGCGTCAGTAGATCTCACACAACAGGGACTCCCCGTGCTCTTGAAACTATACATGAGGATATTGTTTCAAGAGAGTTTGCAAGACCAGTCACTGCTCTGCAGCCGTGTTTTGAAGACCACGTTAGGCTTTAAGAATCCAGACTTAGAAAAGCACTGTTTTCGTTATTTTACTGCATCAAGCCATGACATACGCCCACACATCTCCAGTAACATAAGTCCGTCTAATGAGGAAGTTGCAAAATGAAATGGTCTACCTCCGAAAGGTTAACAATAATCGGGGCAATTTGGTACCTTTAACCCTTAGCAGTTTGTAATACCCTTTGTAATCAGCCAGAATGATAAAATACCCAGAGGAAGGATTGACTAATAGGAGAGTTCTAGTCTGGTAAATCACTAAGCGAGTACCATGTGTTCCACTTTCAGATAGTAAGACAATGTACTTAAACAGAGTCATAGCATCTACGGATCTATCTTTGGTACAAGTAAAATGCCTTTTCATGTACTTCTCTTAGTGAACGTTTCCTTGCTTCATTGTAAAGGATGCAGTGTGGTTTCACTGATGTTCTGTGTGCCTGTGTCAATTCAGGCAAAAGAGGAATTGCAAATATTCATTGGCACCTGATTGCCATTCCCTAATCAATATGTGAATCAGGTGACAATTTGATACTGAGGCTGCCTGTGTGAGCGGGAGTAGGAAGCGTGTGTCATTTCGGTATGTGTTTTCTTTATACAGAATCTTCACTGCAGGGGAACATCCCTTCTTCATACATTACAACGGTGGCAGTAGTACATCCTGGCCCTATATTGGATTCTACTGAGAGTGGTCTCTCTCCAGTTCCTTATGGACATTTTATTTTACCAGTAAAGCCATGATCAGAAGCGGTCCTTCGACAGATTAGTCTTTGAAAGGTGTGGGACTGTAGAGAAGGCTGAGCCACCTAACGCCATATCATATTTCATAGGTGCATGAACAGATGAGGGTTGCAGTTTGCATTCACAGACACCCCCATTTCCAAATCTCAGCATCACAGGCCATCATAGAAAATGTGTGGCTGATACAGTGCAGCTCTTTGCTCTCTCCATCAGACTTCTGGAACATTAATCCACAACTCATTGAAGTTGACACATTCAACTAACAAGGGGGTGTTTACCGCTAATACTAGGAGTACATGTTTGTAGGCTGAAGCAATCTTGCGTTTGAGATACAAATGTCAAAACTGTTTCCAGGGACACCCCAGGATTACCAAGGGTGTTGTGCTGTCATGCCATTAACACATTTTGCACTGTACAGATGCCAACAACCTCTGCATGTTCCAAGGTTTCTTTCTCTAGCTTTAGAGTTATGTTTAAGCTATAGTGTCTCCCCCTCCTCACTCCTTTCCATCTTCCACAAGGGATGACCCAGCTTGAATAGAAATCGGATCACTGTAGATAGTCCTATTCTTGTCCCAGATTTCCCCTGGGCACAGGTAGTGGTGGTACACTGAGCCTGGAGCAGGGTTGTATGGTAGCGTGTTAGCTTGCCGAGACATCAGATGGCCACAGATAGTCCTACATTTGGCCCAACCTTACCCTGGGCATTCACAGGGCTGGCATATAGAGCGAGGTGCAAGGTTATGTGGTAGCAGGGGCAGGGCTCCTCCCCTTGGCATCAACCTGGATCTTTTGGTGCATGTGTCTTAATTGTTGTAGGCTGGTCTCTTTCCTTCTCTCTTTGATGCCTATTGTGAGGATTTGCAGATTTTGAACGGCAGAGACTGCCGCAGTCCCCAAGATGTAGTTCTGAACATACTTGAGTAAGCCTGAATAGCAGGACCGCATTTAGGAGGGAAGGGCGAAAGAGAAAAGAAACGGCTGCAGTGCTGCGGTCTCATCATGGAGTATGTCTCTCTTCAGACTTCAGAGATTCATCACAGAGGTTAACATCAAGTGTTTACTGCTGAGGTGAGAGGTAGAGAAAGATTTATCATGGTACGCAATCAAAAGCAATACAGTAACACAGGTGAGTTTTGTTATTATTTTTAGCAGCTTCAGAAGGGCAGGCTGCAGTGTACCTCAGGCAGCATGGAGGAAGCTGGTATCGGGAGTTGTCAGCCCCCGATTGAAAATAATCCTGGCAGGAAGGAAGCAAGGAACAAATAAGCAAATTAAGCCAATACGTAATCCACAAACTTGTCAAAGTTCAGGCAAATATTCGGGGAACCGAGGAAGGGAACCAGATAAAACCAAAACAGCAGTGGGGGGCGGGTAAAATGGTAAATGAACTAGCGCGACAGCGAAGCAGCCAATACAACATTGAAAGTTGCAGGCACCTTCTCAAGGGAAGTAAACTGTTAATAAAGCATTACTGCCTCTCATGGCCTGGAATTCCTTCCCTGTGACCTTTCCAAGCTAGTAGCCCTGGCCCCCAGCCCCAATATCTCAGTCCATCACAGACTCACAGGGATTCTTGTTCAGATTCTGTTTTCACTCAGTAAACCCCAGTCTCTGCATACCCTGCTTATTCCTGCCACCTATTCTCTCACATACCCCTCTTGGTGACATGGATGAGAACAGCGAAATTATCTTTTGGGTGAGGATTCACCCAGTAGCGCAGAGTCCTCCCAATGTCTTCCTGCAGGTACCATGAGATTTGGGCCAGTACTCCTTCTGTGTTATTTGTGTGTGCTTTTCTGGGTTCTGAAGTGTGTAGGCAGGTCTTATCTCCTCTCTGATAAGGAGGTCTTCATTGCACATCTCCTGAGCCCTACTAGGACCATATAGATTAGAGCAGATAATCTGTGTTGCAATCAGGATTATCCAGGCAACACTATGTCTTCATGGTTTCTACATTGAGCAAGTTTTATAAAAGCTTGCGACGGACACCATCCCAGGCACCTTTGTGGAGTTTTGCGGGACCCATAGTTCCACAGAGTACAGGTAATTAGCTCTCCAGTCTCCCATGTCTTGTTGGGACACATGAAGGGGAGTTGCTAAGGCAATGACTCCTCTGAAGGGGACATGTATCGTCCACTGGTCCAAGAAAACCTTGTATATCCATTTTTTCTGAAGTAGCTAAGAGGTGCCTTGTTAAACAGAATTTCACGGTAAACATATTTAAAGTAACATATAGAATGTAGAGTTCACTTGGTTAATTTATCCTTCACAGTTCTCTCTATTATGGTTCAATCCAAGATGTAGGTAGTGAAGGCCCTGGGAAGCCTATGCTTGGTGCTCAACCAACTGCTCTCAGAAAACACCATTATTTATTAAGTATGTTGACTTTCTGTATGAGGATGAAACCACAAACACACAAATTGTGCAACCTGCTTTTTTCTTATGTTGTGAATGCTATTGTTTGTTCACTTTTGACATGTAGTTGTATTTGCATTTTTTAATACAATATTTAACATCGTGTCTTTTTTCCTATAACCATTTCTGGCTTATAAAAGATTTAAAGTAGAGATTTCTTTGACAACTGGCCAAATATTTTTAGTGAAGTGTTTAAATTGCATTAGAGGAATAGTTTACAGTTTTTTACAAGTCATCTCGCTGCTCATTGTTCGTAACAGATGGCCTATGTGTTTATTAATTTCCATTTTCTTTGCATCCAACAGAGAGCAAAGCAAGCCCATGGATACATATTTATAGATAATGAAGAAACAAATGTAAAAGGCGACTTGCATCAGACATTAACTCGAATTTCCAGGAACTGTATTCAGAAACGGAGCTATGCTGTATGAAACATTTAAAGTTTAAACTCACTCTGAGTAGACACAAACTGCAAGAAAGAGACAAGAACAGTTATGTAGCTGTATGCCTCTAATACCTCTATGCAAATGCACTGAAATAATTATACAAAATCAAATGAAGACAGTGACACTTGTAAACCATATCCAACATAGACATTTGTCTAACACCAGCCTAGAATAATAGCAACCAAACATTTGGACTCATATGGGCACATTACAGCCACCAGAGAAAAAGTAAAACATTGCAGAAAGCATGAATTGTGAACTAGACAATTGAAAGTTGAAAGCAGAAGACATTCTGTTACAGAAAGTATGGAGCAGCATACTAGCATGCACTGACTCGGCTGAAGATTTTACTATTTGATTTCAGGTAGGCTGACATGCCTCAATATGAGGACTCGGGCCCCTAGTTATGCACACATCATGAATGTTTCAGGAAATTTAGTGACCATTTAACAGTATTTTTAAAATAAAAAATGAACAACATATGAAATGGCTATTGTTGGCTCTTCATATACCACTGGGGATTCTTCAGCAGTACGTGGGAGTTTACAAACACATACCCAAATCAAAACACTGACCCTGAAAAAAACACATATACATGCATTACATATATAAAGCACTTTAGTGCCACATAATCCCTAAAACTCCATCAGTGAACACCGAAGAGAGAAATAGTGTACACAATAGAAAATCTTTACATGTGCAGTGATCGAGGGAAAAGCTTTTGATCAGCATACCTAACCGCCCATCTGGAACTGCAGAAATTGCTAGTACCTGCCTTGTTATGAGTGCAAAACAAATTCAAACTTGGAATAACCTGTCACCATGAGAAGAACCATAGACTTGCAGTGACTGAAGGGAAAACTTTAAAGTATTATCAAGACAAAGCTCCCCAGCTAATTAAGAAAACAAATCAAGTACAATTAATGGGGCACAAGTTTCAGCTGTTCATCAGTTTTTAAGCACCATCAGGAAACTCTCTCAGGAGAAAAAGTATACTTGTACAGTCAATGTAGGACTATGCTGAATTGTTGAAGACACATACCAGAGAAAAAGTAGTCAAGTGCACTGAATGTGTGATGAGTTTCAATAAGTCGTCAGACCTAAGGCATCATCTGCAAACTCGTGTAAGAGTAAAAAGATACACATGCAGTGAATGTGGAAAAAGCTTTAATCAATCATCAAACCTAATGATCCATCAACGAACACATACAGGAGAAAAACCATACAGGTGCTTTGAATGTGGGAAAAGCTTTAACCGATCATCACAACTAACAAGCCACCAACAAACACACACAGGAGACAAAACACACATATGTAGTGAATGTGGAGTGAGATTTAATCATTTATCAAACCTAAAGGTCCATCAGCGAACACACACTGCAGAAAAACCATACAGGTGCAGTGAATGTGGAAAGAGCTTTAGTCAATCATCAACCCTAAAAATTCATCAACGCACTCACACTGGAGAAAAACCTTATATGTGCACCGAATGTGGGAAGAAGTTTAATCGACCTTCACAGCTAAGAATCCATCAGAGAACACACACAGGAGAAAAACCACATGTGTGCAGTGAATGTGGAAAAAGGTTTAATCAGTCATCGAGTCTAAAGGTCCATCAGCGAACTCACACAGCCGAAAAACCATACAGATGTAGTGATTGTGGTAAGAGCTTTATTCACTCATCAAACCTAAGTGTCCATCAGCGAACACACTCAGGAGAAAAACCACATGTATGCAATGAATGTGGAAAGAGGTTTCATCAAGCAACAAACCTAATGATCCATCTGCGACTACATACAGGAGAAAAACCATACTGGTGCTTTGAATGTGGGAAGGGCTTTACCCGATCATCACAACTAACAATCCACCAAGAAACACACACAGGAGACAAAACACATGTATGCAGTGACTGTGGAATGAAATTTAATCATTTATCAAACCTAAAGTTCCATCAGCGAACACACATCGCAGAAAAGCCACACAGATGCAGTGAATGTGGGAAGAGCTTTAATCACTCATCAAACCTAATAATCCATCAACGCACACACACTGGAGAACGACCGTACATGTGTACCGAATGTGGGAAAAACTTTATCCTATCTTCACATCTAATAATCCATCAGAGAACACACACAGGAGAAAAACCATACAGGTGTAGTGATTGTGGTAAGAGATTTAATCAGTCATCAAACTTAAGGGTCCATCAGCAAACGCACACAGGAGAAAAACCGTATCTATGCATTGAATGTGGAAAGAGGTTTTATCAAGCAATTCACCTGAAGGTCCATCAGCGAGCACACATGAAGAACACTTCTCCAGGTGCAGTAAATATGGCATCACCTTTGGCAGTTCATCAGGCCTTTGAGTCCATCAGTGAACACACACAGGAGGAAATCAGTTTTATTTCAATGCATGTGTGATGAGTTTAATCATTTGTCAGTACTAAAGAGCAATCTGCAAACCGATAACTGTCCCATCAAAAGTGCATGGGGGAACACAGAGAAAACTTCAAGTGTGGTGAATATGTGATGTGATTTCGTCAGCCACTAGGCACCTTGATCAGACTTGCACAGAAAAACCATACCAGTGCAGCAAATGTTGGAACACCTTTGTCTGTTATCAAACCGCACAAACCTATAAGGGTTGTGAATGTGATAGGAGTTTCAGCCCCCCCCAGTCTAAGAAGGTACAACATAACCCATGCAGGAGAAAAAACACATATGGTGGGATTGGGGACAGAGGTTTAATTGATCATTATGCTCAAGGATCCATCAGTGCACACTTGTGCAGTAAGCATGGGATTAGTTTCAGTCAGGCATCAATTCATAGTATTTCTAGACCACCTATAACTCGTCACCTGTAAATTGTACAACTAAACCACTGGTCCATGATGGAAACCAGTATTGTTCCGTAGTCAACAGTACGTTTGTCAATCTATGAGTCGTGCACTCTTTTTTTCACAGTGTTTTAGTAAAAAATGCCTGTGCCCCTGAGGCTTCCTGCGAAGTTTGAAATGCATTTTCACAAGAATTCGATGCTTTGATTGGTGAACAATCTGCCATTAGACCCGCCAATTTACTGTCATTGTTTTTCCTCTTTATGCCGATCAGGCTAAATCAGAAAAAAATTAGTAAGGATAGCTTTTAGGAGCACGAAAGGGTTTGACATTTCTAGAGTTCTCCAGTGATATGTCCTCTAATACAATAATGAGAGAAATGGGTGATTATAATACAAGATGGGGCACCTGGGTTACCCGAAAGTGACCGGATGGGCTTTTGCTACGGTCAAATCAAATACAACCCGGACTTATCCGATATAAGTGGCTCTTCAATAGATTCCAAGGAAAGTCTGTATAGAAGTATCCCCTCTGTACCTTCAGGAATCCCCACAAATCCTAAAATTGAACTTCTGAACCAGTTTTCAAGGTCCTCAATTGTTCTCTGATGTTTCTGTAGGACTGTGTTTTATTCATGTTTCCAAAGAAAACAGGAAATTTGCAGTTGAAGATTAGTGTGGAATAAATACCATAAAACTCATAAATACACTTTAGAGCTCACAGTGCTCTTATTAAGAAGTGCACTTGCAGTTAGCTTGAGAGAATTAGTGATGCAGCACAAGACCCCAACATGAAGCACAAGTTCTGTTCTACATCCAACTTGGAGTTAGTAACTGCATGAAGAACCTATGCACCTGGAGTGTATAGTGGAAACATTTGAATCATCAAACATTAAGATCCGTTATGAACTCACAGGAGATCCCTCATAAACCTATAACATTCTCATCCTTGGTAGTGCCATAATAGCAGTGAGAGTACACTGTTCTAGATAACATGCAACACAAGAAAATATCAGTTGCAGGTAAAAAGAACCAGTCTTTGCTGCTTGCCCTGCAGAAAATGATCCCACCAAGAATCTGTGACTCAAAAATGAAGTTCATACCCATAAGCCTCCCTTCCATGCAATTAAATTGTCAAGCTTAACTCAAATATAACCACAGATGATCTAATGTTTAAATTGAGCACAAGCCTTATCTTCAGGAAGGCGTATGATGATGATGGTGGTGGTGGTGGGTGGTGGGGTGGGGGGCGGTGAGGGAGGGAGTCCGTCTTAAAAGTAACACAATGATGCAGTTGGAAAAAAAATACAAATCAAACCGGCACACGCTCGTAAAGAATATATTTAATTGGCATCTATAACTAATCAAAGTAGGACCATGGGTCTTTGTTACAGCCTGCAAGGGTGAGAGAAATGATGGCCCAGATAAAGAGAAATTGCATTAGTCAGCACACATGGTTTAGTGCCTTATTTGTCCATTGTTAAGCGTCATTCTGTAGCATAATGTTATAAAACATTTTCCTTTGGGAGCCCGAGATATGTCTCCAAATCATTTTTTGCGCATCTAGGCTTAGCAACATGAACCCGTTTCATTAATGGGCTCTGCAGCAGATGGTCATCTGCAAGGGCTGTTTACCTCTGACTATGGCACACTCATTTCTATTCCTCCAGTTGCTCTCCATGTCAGCCTTCTACCAGCTGCAGCAAGCTTGTGTATGCTGGACTGTCCACTCACAGTTTGTATGTAAAGTGCTTATTTGTACCGTTGTCACTCACTAGGTCCTTCATAACACTAGTAAGTGAGACTAAGGGAGGATCAGTCTCTACTGCTAGATCTTGCTCGAAGGTTTTTCTAAGTCTTTGTAGTCTTGTAGAACACTTCTGTTCTTTTGTTGCATTATGAAGAAGAGAATTGGTACTTCCAACTCCCCGTGTCATGTAAGGGAAAATGGGTGTACAGGACTGGCTGCTGTGGGAACCTAAATGTTAAGAAGTCAAGAACTCTTGGGATAAGGCAGGAAACATAAAATACCAAATCAAAGCTTCCAACTTTTCTTTCTAACACTCTGGAAGCATGCTAAGATTCCCTATGGCATAAGATGTTCCAATGGGCACATTGCTGTGCTTTAGACACCAGTATGGTCTTAATGCAGTAGCATTGTTTCTACTCAGTAGGTTGGCACAGAACAATCTGCAAATATATTATTATTTGCGGAATTAGGACAAGGGTACCCATTTGTATCCATTCTGTAGTTTTACATATATATTTTATGTTCTTTGGATAAGTACATTATAGTCGGAAGGATAAGCTTGTTGTAGATATGGCAATGATTAATGTGCTTTTATTTTCTGTTGAGATTAGCAGCCATATATTCATGTCCACTGATACAAGGTCTTCTATACAGCTATCACTATTTTGAAATTGTATCTTTAAAAATATGAAATCTATGAACCTAGAAAAATAAAAAAAAACACTACCAAAAATAAATTTTGAAGAAGGAACCGGTATGAATATGCATCTGAGGGATTGAACAGTTCCTCACATTACATTATTACATTATTTTTTGCATTTTATTCTGCTCTAAAATTGTAATGATGTTATGTCTTAAATAGCAGTATACATTTTGCTATTTTACATTATAATGTATAGGACGTCTGTGGGACTTGATAGAATGACATACTGTTTTGTAATGCAATGAAACACTTGTTTCTTGTCCTGATTGGTGAGCCTTTTTAGGACTGAGTAGGTGCTGTTTGTGATATATTGTGTCACATTTTAAGTACAAGACATAATAGGTAGTAATGGAGGCTCATCTGTTGCCTGGTGGGGCAGGTGCGAGGTGAGGGGGGCTGGGTTGTGGTATTTCCTGTTGATATATTGTCTCATTCCTGGAGCAAAACTTGCAGTAAGAGGTCTTGAAGGCCATATATTACATGTGACACAAGGTATGGACTGTTTGTTATATTTGCTTTATTCCTGCAAAAGCGTACACAACAAGTGGTCGTGGAAGCCCTTTCTCAGGCCAGTTCTCTGGGGCATGTATGAGTCAAATGCAGTTAGGCAATCCTTGTATCAAGTACTGTTGCTCTCTTAGGAAACTGGGAATTGAAGTGAACATAAATGTATATTTGAAGTCATTATGTGTTCTTATGTATAGTCCTATATATGGCATGGAAATGTGAAAAAGTATGAAAATGAACTCCAAGTATGATTGATTTGAAGTGTTCTTTATAAACCGGTTTTGCTCAAATAAAGTGGGTGGATTGAACTGCCTCCGGCGGGATATAATAATTTATAATAAATCACCCCTGAACTTTGGTCTGGCAGTTTATTGCAGATATTGAAATTGTGGGGTTAAAAATACGAAAACATTATCAGAAATTTTCAAAAACTACTCAGTTTGAAATGAATACCATGAATTAATGAGTTTGGAAAAGGACATATTCTAATCAGTTTGAGATTGACATCCAAACATTCCAATTATACACCATACACACAATAAATGGCAACATTTGCTGATATAAATTAAGTTACTGATAAAAAGTAGAAGTCATGTTATTTATAGGCAAAGAAATTGACAGGATTCTGTCCCTAATAGATTTGGACATTTCAAAAATGACGAGTAAACAAGCAAGGACTAATGAATGAAAACACCTATGCAATGAAAGCTCTAGTTAATAAAGAAATTTGTCAAAAAGTATATACGTCAACTTTAGGGTAATGTCAACAAGCTTATTTGATACTGGTGGTGAATTTGATATGACATGGTATTGTATCTTGAACAAGTTGTGAGTGATCTTGTCCTGTTGACTGTGGAATAACTAACCAAAGATGTACAGTTATTAATAACACAAAAAAGAGTTGCAAAAGTCAAAAGCCTTGGATGAATTGTTACTTGGGACAAATGAACTATTTAAAAAATACAAACTTGAACTAAATCTAGAAAGATAAGTAAATCTAAAAGACAAATGTATATAATTATAGAAAGGGAATTGTATATACATTTTGTGACACAAAAGACCTACACCATACCCCCAACGACAACAAGTGATATTTGTAGGAAAAGTGGGGACCTAGTTTTATGCAAATAAGCTTCAACCCTGCTCCAATAGGAACAGTCCAGCCTGAACTACCAAGCCACGTCATCTGAACTGGAAACCAAGACCGTTTTCACCTATTTGGGCCTCTTCAGACGAGTGCAGCTTGGCTCCAGTGCATAGTGAGCACGGGACCCAAGTCTGGCCAACCCATTGGCCACCAATGTCATTACATCAAACACACAAATACTTGTGGAATGCTGGCAAATAGTTTAACCACTGACAATTGCTCAGGGTAGCATTCCAACCCATCATTTGTTTTGCCTACCATGCACCCTCAGATTAGACCCACCCATATGCAAATCAGCCTTGGTCCTTCTCCAATAGGAACAATCCAGCCCGAACTGTCTAGCCAGGTCCTCCCTGAACTGGAACAAGCAACCCAAGACTTACTTGTAATGGTATACTTTCTTCTTCTAATGGCACTTTTTTTGTAAACGTTTTTATTGACAACACAAACTATAGCGTACAAAAATAATCAGTGGGATGCACGCTCCAATTTAAGCCATGACATAGCAGTATATGAGTGACCCAATGCAGCAGCACATACATGTGAGTGAGATCATTAGGAAACAGGTCACTTGTAGAATTAACAGGCATTGTTCGCCAAGTGCATGTAGAGACACGAGGTGAAGCAAATAAATTCTCACCGTAGATAACTGTGCGGGAGGGAGGAGCTGGGTGAAGGGAAAGAGAAGAAAATGAAGGTGGTGAGGGGAAGAAGCAATCAAATAACATGAGAGCTCTTTGTTACATAATGTACTAGGCATAGCATGTTAAGTCCATACAGATTCATACCATTATTACATCAATAAGTAAGTAGTGCCACAGGCCAGTGTGGATATGTGTTGCCATTGGGGAAGATTAAGTGTGCGAACCTGAGGCTCCGTGGGATGGTAAGGGGTGGGGAGAGAGAGCGAATAATTGATTGAGCCACCAGTGTGATTGTGTATAAGTGAGCATTAGTGTGTAGGCGAGGGGGGAACCCTTCCCAGTGGGTGGCCTTGAGTGAGGGGCAGGGGTTGGTGCAAAGGTAGGTGGTGACATAAGCCTCTTGGCGTTATCCGTAAATGTGTCATGGGTCAGCGCACCTTTTGTTTGGTGCGGTCAAGGTGGGCAGTCGTCAGTTTTGGCTTCAACTGCTGGCAAATATGTCTCCCATTCCTCACACCCATGCGGGAGTCGCCCCTCATGCGTAGCAATCTGAGAGTGTGTGTCTCCACCATGGACAATCTGATCAGTACTCACAGCCAGCCCCGAATCTCCGGTGGAGTGGGGGACTACCAGGTCATGGCAATGTTACGTTTAGCAAAGGTCAGGTCAATGAATCGGTGCAGGTGTTTGTTGCCCATCGCTCGGTGTCGTAGGCCCAACATACACGATTCGAGGGTGGCGGTGAGGGGGTGTGATGATAGTTCCGCTACCACGGAGGTAACCTCCTGCCATGTTTGCGATAATGGTGTGCAAGCCCATATCATGTGCATGAAGTCTGCAATTGGTAGGTTGCACCGGGGACATCCTAGGGAGAGTGCTGGGAACATGCGCTGGATACGGGCTGGGGAGAGGTAGGTATGGTGAATGTAGTTAAACTGCGTGAAACTATACCTAGGATTGCGGGAGATATTCTTGGTCATCTTCAGGGCGCGAGCCCAGGATGCGTCAGTGAGTGGGTGTGATAGTACTGTATCCCATTTGGCGTGTATCCTTTAAGCGTGGGTGGATGGGGTAGTGTTAAGAGCAGAGTACAGAGCTGTGATGGCATGTCGTGTGGTGTCAGAAGTCAACAGTATATTCACTGCCTGCGACATGTGTGGTTTGGTCTCCCCCGCGCTCCAAGTCTCATGAGCCACCCATTGCACTGTGCCGTATGTTAAGTATGGCCGTCAGCCCGTATGACTCAACCACTTCTTGGAATGACATTAGCTTCCCTTCATTATAAAGGTCTCCCGCTGTGTAATTGTGACTTCGATCCACGTGGTCTAATTGATGCGTCTCGGAGACCGTTGTAGTAACCGTAGTTCCCAGAGGGGGATTGAGGGGTAGTATGGGAGGAATGAGCCCTTGGGATGTAAATACCGATGCCAGCATACACGGGCCACAGACATTTGTCGGAATTCAGGCGCAGACGGGTTGGAGAGCCAAAAGTAGATGTTAATGTCCTGCAGTTTCGCAAGCACCAGTAAAGACTCAGAATGAGTTGACATGCTCAATCAAGCCAGAGGCCCCTGCAATTGTGCCGCGGCATAGTACCACTCGAAATTGGGTGCTCCCAACCCACCCTCAAGAAGCGGGTGCTGCAAAACAGGCAGCGCAACTCGGCAACAACCCATGTCCCAAATCAGTTCAAGTAACAACCCATTAAGGTCCCGGTAAAAGCCCTTAGGGAGTACCAACATTTTGGAGATAGCAACCCGACCTAGCGGGGATAGTGGAAGAGAGCACCAAAAAGGAAGAGATCAGCGAATAGACCCAACTGCCTTATCAAGGTTGCCCTCCTTAAGGTCCCGATCTGAGTGGTATATCATTATGCCTAAGTACTTGAAGGTGTTGTAGCACCATTGCAGACGTGAGTATGGGCGTACCACACGGTCCTTTGGCGGCACACACATCGGGGGAACACGCATGATTTAGGCCAGTTCACCCGTAGGCCGGAGATCGTGCAAAAGTTGTCTAAAATTTGCATCAGGTCCGGCAGGGATGCGTTCACATCCCACAGAAAAGCTCCGGGCATCATCCGCATATAGTGAAATGACGTGGTGCATATCACACTCGCATATGCCCCATTCGTTAGCTCGTTGGTGGAGCTGACAGGCCAGGGGTTATCTTCTAATGCCACTTAAGGCGGATTGCAGGTCATATCTCTGCAATAGGAATGTCCAATAGGATTAGACCAAGTGCCCAGGAAGCAGCAAGGCTAGCCCAAGCCTTAAAGTATTAATGGGTAGTTTTATCTTCCCACGTCTCATTTACCTTTACACACTATATACAACCAGGAGGACCAGTCAAGAGATAATATAGGAATTTACACAGTGAGAGCCAAAAGCAGTTTGTTCACCCCACCCCCTAATGATCAGTTGCCAAAAAGATGGCCAAGATAGCGACCGGAGCAGACGTAGCTTAGAGAGCTCCGCAGCCCGCCCGTCTAACAATCCTCAACAATCCTGCCCACCAGAGCCCTCAAGACGCTACAAGAATTGCCTGCGTTGCTACGAAGGTCGGTCCAAGAAATAGAGAGCTGTGGATGTCCTCGCTGCTCCTGGGACGGATTGGGCGAGCTGGGCCTACTCTGCCTCGAGGCGGGTTGGGAGGCAAGGCCCCCGGAGGACTAGGATGCCCGCCTGGATGCAAGAACGGCTGTCGGCGCCCTTGTCCGATGAGGATTTCTGGGTGCAGAGGCTGCGGGACCTGTGCGTGCCTACCCCGACCTCGGAGTCTCCCCTGGCACGGCATGGGCGGGCCTGGCCTGGTAGTCAAGGCCGGGGCCTGGCGTGATCGCCGAGTGTGAAGGTGGCGGTCGGGAGACGCTGCCCCGCCCGTGTTGCTGCAAGGCGGATACCGGCGATTTGAAGATAGCATGGCCGGATCGGGCCCCGTGGTCGGAGCGGCGGCGAGCCCCGGAGTGGAAGGGGGCTGCACCGGTGGCATAGTCGCAGCCCAGGTGAAGCGGGTGTGCATTGCAAGACTGGGTCGGGAGTGCCCGGAGATCCCGGAGGGTGCGGAGAGTGAGGAAAGGACACCCCCTCCCATCTATGACAGTGCAGGGGCATGTGGCAGGAGCTCCTGAGAGTGGAGGGTGGCGACCAGACCGGCCATCCCCCTCTGAGGGCCTGAGTTGAGGTGTCCTGACCAGAGGAGGTGGGCGGCAGCTGTGTGGGACCGGGCACTAGAGGAGAGGTGACCAAGAGCGCGGCTCTGGCGCTGGGTTCACACCCTGGCTGCGGCCTTGGCATGGTGGTAGCTGAGAAGATAGCCTGGGACCCGAGTGAGAGCGCTGCACCGGTCCCCCTGGTCGCACTGGAGGAAACGAGTGGCTCCTAAATGCATAGAGCGGTGGACTGAGGAGGCTGTACCTGTGGCCGTAGGAGTCCCCATCCCTCTTAGTGACTTTGAACATAAAAAGTGGGAATACACCAGAGGCCGCGCACAAGTACTGGGCTAATTGTACCAAGGGGTCCTGATCTTGCCTCCCCCGTGGTGCTGGGACAGTGTGAACTCTTTTGGTGCTCAACTAGAAAAGTGTCCAGGAACGCCAGAGTAAGCAACAGTGGTTATGCATGAGCGCGGAGAAAGCCGCAAAGAGAGGACGAACCCCGATCTTGCTTGCCCCGCTCTGTGGGAGTTGCGGAGCGCTTTCCTGATCGCCACACAAATAAGTGGGTGAAATTATAGTGGGGCCCCCCACGATCGGGTGTTGGACTGTGAAATGGGTAAGGACAGGCCCCAAAGAGCAGCACAACAGATGAAAATGGATCACTACACAGCTCAGGGGGTGCCCCCGAAGCCGGACCCGCCGTGAACGAACTCGACGGGGAGCGGGGCCTTGTCGCCGGAACCTACTGGGGCCCAGATACTCGTGGCAATTGAGGCATCTAGTGTAACATTCCAGGCAAAAATAGAAGAGGTCTTGCTGGACGTTGGACTGTTGCGTGCTGACCTCCGCACAGTTGCGGACCGCTCGTTGGCCACAGAACAGACCGTCAGTGAGCTCCAGACAGAAATCACCACACTAAAGACCACACTAACTGAACTTACGCACAGGACGATAGCCCTGGAAGGCCGGGCTGAGGATGCAGAGGGGCGCTCCCGCAGATGTAATCTGCGCTTTGTAGGATTTCCTGAGGGGGTTGAGAGGAAGGAGCCGGAACTTTTCCTGGAAAGGTGGATCAAGGAGGCATTCCTCGCAGCTGAACTCTCCTCCATCTTCATTGTTGAGCGGGCGCTTGTGGCGCCGCCAGGAGCCCAACCCAGGACACTAATAGCCAAGATCTTAAATTTCAGAGACCGGGATTGTATCCACAAAGCGGCATGGCGAGAGGGAGACCCTGCCTTCGGAAATCAAAAAATCTGTATATTCCCAGATTACACCCGCCTGGTTCAGCAGCAGAGAGCGTCTTTTATTGGGGGAAACAAAAGTTGCGAGCCATGAACCTACAATACATGCTCCTGTATCCAGCAAAGCTTAAGGTTCTCCATGATGATAGAGCCCACTTCTTCACAGCACCAGAGGCGGTCTGGGACTGGCTGGAGGTCCACGGAAGTAAGAGGACATTGCCCAGAGGGAGAGAGGAGGGAAGACCCTCAACTAACCCTAAGAGGGGCAAGAGCAACGGCTGACATCGGAAGTCCAGGAAGTCCTAGATCGACGCAAAGAGTGGTGGTCAGAAGGGATGGATCCCTGGACTTGGTACAATCTGATTCTGGTGGTGAGGGCAGGAGGTCTCATAGATCAAGCGACACAACAGGCGGAACGAGAGGCTGCCAGAGCGCTAGTGGAGGAGGTGACGGCCATGGGCTCTGAGACGAGTACAGGAGATATCGTTGAGGACACACCACAGTTGGGAGGCTCCTGAGAAACTGAAGGACCAAGGCGACAGAAGCGAGAAAATAGATCTAACAAGATGGTTCACAGGAGCCATGCTATAGAGTCTGGCAATCTTCCTGGACAATGAACTGGGTCGCGGTGGAGTTGGACTCCTCCGCCCACCGCTGGAAGACCGAACTCGGTTGGGCACTGATATCCGACGGGCGGCTAACATAACCCCCCCCACTCTTCTTCTTCATCTATTTCCTTTAATTCTCTTCTATTCTGTTCATCTCATTCTCCCTCTGGCGCTCTAACTAGATCTATTTCTTAATTGTCTTCTTGAATATTTTTGAATGACTGGGGGTATGAGTGGGTAGGGTAAACAGAGTGAAGAGTGGGTGTGCATGATGTCCATGGTCAGGGGGGCACTGCTGATGGACACATAGTGGGTCTGGGAACTGCGTTATTTTCTAGCCTGGCAGAAGATGCTCATTGGATGACTGAATGAGGAGTGCGTGTAGGCAGATTGTGAGGCATGAAAGGTACGAGGAGTGGAAATGTGTTGTTGTATTTGTTATGGAGTTTTGGTGTTACAACAGAGGAAGTATGCCTGTTCATGATGTTCAAGGGTAGGGATGGGAGGTGTGGAGTTGGGGGTTACATGGGGATACATGCTTTGTTATTATTGTGTCTACCCGGGGGGTGGGATGTTCGAATTGTTTAGTTCAAGGGCCTCGCCGGCAGCGATGGGGGCATTATACAACACATACGCAAAATAGATAAGACAGACATGGGTTTGATGATATGGGACAATCCAAATTATAACATGGAATGTGAGGGGGTTAATCTCATTTGTTAAGCGTTACAGAATACAAACATATATGCAGAGACAGGGCATCCAGATCGCTATGCTACGGGGGACAGACCTGCTTGACGCCGAGACACAGAAACTCCACAGGAAGTGGAGAGGGCAGCTCTTCGCATCTACCTACTCTACCTATGCTAGGGGGGGTGGCCATATGGGTAGCCCCACAGGTTCCTTTCAAACTACATACTTATGAGGCGGATGTAGAGGGCAGATACGTCATAGTGCAAGTGTGCTTGATGGTATTGAGGTGTGTTTGGTCAATATATACGCCCCGAACATAGATGACAGGGATTTCTTTACAAATATAGAAGCCCTGCTTCTCCCGTACATCGGGACACCATTGATATGGGCGGGCAATTTCAATTGTGTGCTTGATGGCCTATTGGACAGGTACCCGCCGAAACAACACACTAAACCGCACATGATAAAAGCCTTGGGTGAGGTGATGAGCAGACTCCACTGGATGGACATTTGGCGTGACACGCATGTAGGCGAGCAAAGCTACACTTGCTATACTCCTGCCCGTGAGGCGCAGAGTAGACTTGACCGCTTCCTGCTCTCTCGGGAGGCATGTGGTGAGGTGTCAGGGACCGAAGTGTTGGGCCGCTTTTTGTCAGATCATGCCCCGGTGTTGCTGGTGTGGGGACCTAAGAGAATTAAGCCACGGGTTCCAATATGGCGACTACAACACGCTGCGTTACGTGATCCGTTATTCAGAGAAGAACTCGTGGAGGTTGTTGCAGGGTTGTTTCACCACAAACTGGGCAACCACTGCGACCAGAGTACAGAGTGGGACGCTTTCAATGTGGTTACTAGAGGGGACTGTTTTTCCAGAGTGGGAGGCACCAGAAGGCGACTGGAGGTGGAATTGACATAGGCAGAGGATCGGTTGGCCAGGGTTCAGCGCGAAGAGCATGTTGTGGTACGCCCCAATGACTCACTCCTGCAGGCACAATGTAGAGTGGGGGAGATCTGGGACAGATTGGACTGCTTAGTTCGGAGGGAATATCGACAATTATTACATAGAGAGGGTGATAGATCTGGACGGTATTGGCGTGGCTATTAAAACGTGAGCACCCCTCCCCATTGATATTAATGTTGCAGAGCTCTGATGGAGCCAAGGCCACCACACGGACTGGGGTCAACACCGTGCTATTTAAACATCTATCTGAAACTTACTGCGAGAGCCCGGGCCTTGGGGTCCCAGTAGAGGGGGGTATCTCTCGGATGTTCCCTTCCCACGTCTTACAGATGGCCAAAGGGAGGAACTAGAGGCAGCGCTTCAGCTAGGGGAACTGCAGGAAGCACTACGGGGTATGGCTCGCTACAAATCGCCGTGCCCGGATGGGCTCCCGGTGGAATTTTATCATACACACGCAGATATTCTGCTCCCACGTCTGCTGGAAACTTGGCAGGAGGCAAAAAAGTCGGGAAACTTGCCTCAGTCCATGAGAGAGGCACAGATAATAATGCTCCCCAAGCCCGGTAGGAACATGGAGGATCCGGCGGCGTACAGGCCCTTGTCTATGCTGGGGGTGGATGCCAAGTTACTAGCTACGGTCATGGCCAATAGATTGAGAAAAGTAGTGACCTCATTAGTGCATGAAGATCAGTGTGGGTTCATACCTGGGAGGGGAACGCATATGAATTTAAGAAGGCTGTCTCATGTCCTCCAATCGGTGGCTGATAGTGAACACTGCGCTGCAGTGGTTGCCTTGGACATCGAAAAGGCCTTCGATACGCTACGGTGGGAATTCCTCTGGGAAGTGCTACGAAGGATGGGTTTTGGTGGGGAATACATCTCGTGGGTCAAATTGCTCTACTTTCAGCCGAGAGCTCGAGTGCGGAACGGGAACCAAGTATCGGAGGCTATATGGATTGAAAGGGGCCCACTGCAGGGATGCCCACTGTCACTCCTTTTCGCTTTGGCAATGGAGCCATTGGCGGTGAGACTACGGAGAGATATGGCGCCGTGGGGTATAGCGGTAGACAGCAGAACACACATGGTCTCCCTGTGCGCGGATGATGCTCTCTTGTATATCAGACAGCCAGAAGAGGCGATTCCGGCACGACTGAGGGTGCTAGACTCTTTTAGTGCGGTCTCTGGTCTCCGAATGAATCAACAGAAAACAATATTGTTCCCGTTGGGAGCCCTTGCGCAAGGGACCCCCCAGGACCTTCCCGAAGTAGAACTGGACTAGAAATGCGATCATTTCAGATACCTGGGTATCCAGGTAGCACACCAGTAAGAGACTCAGTTCGACCTCAATATGGGCAAAGTTCTCACAGGACTAAAAGCGTCCATTCAATTTTGGAACAAGCTCCCCATCTGGATCATGGGAAGAGTGGCTCTGTCAAAAATGGTGGTGCTACCCCACTGCCTATATGTCCTGCATAACTCCTGTAGAATCCAAAAACCCATGTTCAATACATTAAATAGTCTTTTGATCTCGTTGGTGTGGGCCGGAGTTCGAAGCAGAGTCAAGCTAGAAACACTCAAGCTGGACATGAACGTGGGAGGCCTTGGGTTGTCTGATCTCAGGTTATATTATTTAGTTGGTTTACTACAATATGCAGAACAATGGTGCATGGAGGAACACACGGTGGACAAAGAGTTATTGAGAGACTGGAATCAAGGGACACAACTGCAGAGGTGTCTCATGATGGGATCAAAGGCCCCAAAAAAGTGCCCTCATATAGTGCAGCAGGTTGCGGAGGCCTGGGAACAGGCTGTCAAGCTAGTTCTTCGCAGGGCACCGTATGCTAGCGCGTTGCCTCTTCGGTGGTTACAGGGGTTTCAAAATATCCTGGCGACAATGGACATCTCAAAGTGGTACGAGGGAGGATGCAAAACGGCTGGGGATCTATATCAGAGTGGAACCTTTCTGACCTTTGAGGAGGCACAAAACTGGTTCCAGGTACTTGCAGGACATTTCCTGCAGTACGCCAAGGTCCAAGAGATGTGGACCACATTTCCGGAAGAGCCGCAGGAGTCACACACACTATCGACACTGCTGGATCCGGGCTCCTGCAGAGGCCTGATCTTGCGCATATACAAAGCGATAAAAGAAGACCGAGTGGCCAACTTGTCGGCTTTTAGGGAGGACTTACTCCTTTGACAGATGGGGAATGGAAAAGAGCACTAGCCCAGGTGGCTGAAGCGACAAGTAACGCTAGGTTTAAGCTCATCCAATTCCATTACTTGCATCGCACATATGTAACCCCACAGCATCGAGCGCGGTTCACACCCAGAGCTACGTCTTCCTGCCCAAGATGCGGCACTGACCCTGCCACCTTTTTACACATGACCTGGAGCTGCATACGTTTGCAATCATACTGGAACCAGGTGGTACAGACTCTCCTTGCAGCAACAGCAGTGTGCATAGAAGTCTCCATACAACAGTGTTTACTGGGTATCCTCACAGCACCGAAAAAGGGGACACGGATACAACATAAGTTCTTGAAGATGGGCCTGGTACTGTCAAAGAGACAGATTGCGATACATTGGATTCTCTCTACACCACCCATGTTGAACAAATGGAAAGATGATGTACGTGAGTGGGGTGTGGCGGAAGAATGCCGCCTCAGGGCAGTAAGAGTGGACGAAAATGCCGAGAGTGACTTGCTGGATTGGGGACAAATGTTAACAGAAGTGTCCGTAGCAGCAACCCAGGGTAATGACGAAACTACACCCACGCAGCCATCCACTCATGCTTCACAGGTACCCAGCACAGAAAATAATATCGACCTACTGACCCTCTCACACATACATTGAATTAATTATGCCAGCCGATCTGAACACCCACACGATAAATAAATAGAGATGCCGACCGCTGCCGGAGGGTGGGGGGGTAAGTTTCATGTTTCTCATGTTCATTGGGATATGTTTTATGATCACAGTAATATTAAAAAGGGCATTGCAAATATAGTGTGATTCGATATGTCGCGGAGGAAGTAGTACATCAATATATAGAACTGAAATGTAAGAATGCATTCGATAAAGATATAAGATGTGATGCAATACTATTAATAAAAACAGTTACATTTTTTTTTTTAAATGATCAGTTGCCAACTTGTACTCATTTCATAGCCTGGCCTTGGCCACAGTAGGCATCCATGATAAAAAGAGCCCCACTTTGGGTGTACGCCTGTCACTCCATAGTGAAACACCTGCAGTGAGACTTATGCCATAAACCTTGTGTACAAAAAAACGTAAGGATCAGTCAGAATGAAAACAGTAAAGAGCAGGATGACGTGTCTACTGTGCTAGGGACTTGTCCACTTGAGCTGAAGTTTTGAACAGTTGCTGCACTTAGCTAGAAGTTCCCTGGCAGGCTAGTATTTCTGTGGTCATTATGGACTGGTGTATTAAGGTGTAGCCACAAACAATAGGTGTTTTTGCACTCTCACTGCTTTGGCAGCTGAGGCGGGTCTTTGTCCTGATTCGGTTAATAAAGCCAGAAATCTAGGAGTTCTGTTTGATGATCAGCTCAGTTTTGCAGAATAGATTAATCTTCTTACATCCTCCTGCTTCGTTCTCCTAAAAGTTCTGCGGAAGATCCTCCCTTTCATTCCCCAAGAATTGCAAAAAACTGATTGTTTCCTTGATCCTTTCAAGAATAGACTGCCCTTTTTCTGGGCATTGACAAACGTCTACCATTAAAACTTCAGTCTTTGCAGAATGCCGCAGCACGGGTGCTATTAAATATTCTCAAATTTCATCCTGTAGCCAGCAGCATTAGGGACCGCCACTTGCTACCTGTCCAGCAAAGGATTACGTTTAATGCACTCTATCTGGTGCATAAAGCCCTGTTCGGGGGAGGGCCGTGGGATCTTCAGAAACTCTTCTCTTGGTATGTTCCATGGCGGGACCTAAGATCAGCAAATGCAGGGCTGGTACATGTTCCTGGGATCCAAAGGGTTAGGTGGGGTGGGAGAAGTCTTTCCTATCTGACAGAGAAACTATGGAACACGCTACCGGTTGCATTAAGACAACAATCAAATAGATCCTCTTTTAGGAAGATGCTCAAGACCTGGCTCTTTCCGCCCAAGTAAACTGCAACCATCTCCCTCGCCTTCTTAGATGATGCACATGTTACATCCAGCGCCAAGACGCCTCGGCATTTGTTGCGCTTTATAAATACTTACTTGCGACCCCACCTTCATTTTGCGTGGCGGCAGATGTATTAATATCCATGCAAAATATCCATTCACAGGGAGTTGTAGAAGCCCCTGCATTTTTTAGAGGCCCTTTTTTGCAACTCCCTGTGAACGACAATAGACGTGCATCATTGAATGCCTTGTGGCTGTGTTCACCATATATGTTTAAAGGAGCCGCTGCCCCTTAAAGAGACATGGGCAGTTTTCAAACATAAAAGTTGCCATTCAGTGATTGGCATTAGGGCGAGCATGCAGCAGTCCCCTGCCTGCTCCCCCCGTGCTGGCATTCACAAAGGGTCAGCTGTCCCTCGTTCCACTTTACCAATGCCTTCCCGCCCCTTCTGAGAATCAGAAACAGATCAGGGGTTTGCAACCATAGATATATTCTCAAAGCATTGATACACTGCATGACAAACTGTAAACAAAAGATAGACTCCCATACAAGCCTTCTTTCCTGTGTGACTTGTTCAGGTTATAAACAGCATTTTGCGAGTTGGAAAGAATTTTCCATTCTTCCATGGTGTGTTTTGTAGATTGTGAGCTGCGATTTTGCAGTCACAAAAAAAATGATTTTGCTTAGCGACTGCAAAATTGCTTTACTATCCCTTAAGAATGAGCATGTAACAGAGTAAGTGCAGAACCATACACAAGTATGAGTAATACTTTAGAACTTCTGTAATTCCTCAGACAGAAACTTCTGGTATGAGGGACTTTAACCTACAGCACACCAAACCATTGTTAAATGTGTCTGAGATATGTGTTGTGAATGGCTCGACTCACTCAGCGAGTCACACACTTCAGATCTACTAAGGCCTCGAAGCCAAGTGCCCCATTTTCTTTTATCCGCGCGCATCAAGATTGCAATTACAAATCTGAGAAGATCTATGAAGAAATTACAAATATGGTCTTAGAAAATATTCCTCGTGCTGCATCATTACATACCAATGACAGCATGTCAATGTTTGAAGTTAAAAAATAAAATTCCAAAGGATATCCGAGTCAACATTGACCAATCCACTTTCCTGCCTATTTCCCCACGACTAATGGCACTCACACCCATAGAAGAGGAAGAGGCACTAGGCGTAGAGTCAAACCTTCTACCATGGCTGTAGAACATTGAACTACGACATGCATGAAACATTATCACAACTTTCCTTCTGGACCGCACGCGTGCGATCAGTGCCTCATGCCTACAAGGTTCATTCCTTAAACCACTTACTCAAGCTCTGCTAAAAACACCAGCAGCAGTGTCCGAAAGCAAAGGGAAACCAGTTGAAAGGAACTGAGTACAAGAAACATACATTATACACAGAAATTTACCATATCTCTTTTCTAAACTTACCAAAGGAAAGTGGGCCAGGCATGTGACATGGTTCGCGAAGTGCTTCATGGGCATACGAATGCTGCTGCAAAGGTGCTTTCTAGAAGAAGTGCAAGTCGATGTTAGATTTGCAGTAAACTGCTAATCTGGAGCTAATAGGAGCAATGCCAATATCCACAAAACCACTCGCTACCATGCAAAGGATATTATGCTGGACATCAGCAGAAAGGGACTGGAAAATGAGACGAGAGGGGGCAATAGCAGTATTTTTAGGTTGAGCCTATAGCGGCAGCACACATGTGCTGCTCGCTTTGCAAGGCATGCAGTATTCAGTATGGAGTGGAGCTCCGTGGAAGCTCCGCCCACTCTCCGCCCATATTTTTCATTGGCTTAGTTCCTAAATGCTGCCTTCTGATTGGTTTTAGGCTTGTTAGTCCCTCCTTATGACGGGCATGTCGTCATTTGTATCCTTCCATGGCTACTGGCCCCTTTACTTCGAGTGTTGCACAGTATGTTTTATTTATACTGTGAGCACTATTTTCTTCCCGTGCCTCCCCCTCCCGCAGTCCGTGCCTTCTCGCCCGCACTCCCGTTTGCAAAGCAATAGGTCTCACGTGAATGCGAGTCCTATTGCATTGCAAATGCTTGTTTTCATCACTATAAATAGATCCTAGGTACTGCGCCACCGTCGCCATTTCAAGGTCAGGCAAACGATTTTGTTTTTCAAGCGTTCTTCGAAGCGAGACTTTGTTGCGGTGTTCCGGAGGTCCCGATAAACGCTGCTACGTCTGTTCTCTTTCCATATCTATTCTTCATTCACTGGCGCGATAGAGAAGCGTCATCAGCTCAGCCAATCAGACTCCTGTTCTTTTCTCCGAGGTTGGAAATCATCTTCTATTGTTTCTTTCTGTGAAGCTGCGGCCTTGGGGATACGACCTCTGTGGTTGCTAGTGAAAGCCGGACCTTATTTTTGTTCAGGTGAGTGTTGAGTCCCGAGGGGGGAAGGTACAGGGATGGTAGCGGTGAATGTCCGATTCTTAAATACACCAGTAATCGCTACAGTGAATACAATGGATATAGTGCTATCGTGCCTTGTTATCTGCAGACGCTAAACTCTTTCAGACAGCAGTCGTAATCTCTGTTGTCTGCAGACTGAGGCCACTGGCCACGTTCATTTAGTCCGTTCACTGCCTTGTTTGCCAGAGCTTAAGATCCCTATATTCTCTACTCTTTGTGGATTCGACGACAAAATCCTCGTATTAGATTTTTCATATTGCAGTTCCTACTTATTGGGTAGTGTCATAGCTGTACTTATTGGGTAGTGTCGTAGCTGTAATGACCTCTAAGCTCTTTGTGGGTTTTGTTAAAACATAACACTCTGATCTTGTGCTAAAAAATATCACGCAGCTGTGTTTGTGATGATCGTATATCGAACTTAAAATGCTATTTTTGGCGACCCCTTCTCCGTTCATACCCCCACAACCCACCGTGTTGCTTCTCTGCTTGCCCCCATCCACCCATTTGCTTAAAAATAAAAAAAACACAATTTACGTGTTTATTATGAAGCTTAGAGTCCGGCAACTGAAACAAGTAGGGAAATATATCATCCAGGCCATACTTTGGCTATGTAAACATTATGGATGATAAACATTATGAATGGGAGGTAGGTGATGTCCTGCATATAACCCCCTTTCTGGGCCGATTTCCCTTAAAGCCTGTTTACTGGGGAAAGTATACTTTCAAATTCGAGATCTTGTTCCCTGTGCCAAACGTAATGGGCCCACAATCTTTCATTAGCAAGGATTTCTTCTCAGCTGTCCTAGCTTATTTAAAAAATCTTCAGCGTGCGATACTTAGCCAGTATGCACCATGGAACAGAATTCCGTTTTCTTTGTATACCCTGAACCATTGCGCCGTGGGGCAAACATAATAAGCCCTTAAGAACTGAACTTTCTACCAAGTCCAAATTTAAAGAAGTGTTGAGCGCCTCAGCATCACTCAGCAAGACCTAAGTATCATGCAGCATCACCTGAGCATCACCTCCGCACCAGTCACCACCTCAGCATCACTCAGCACCACCTCAGTCTGCTCTCGGAATCTGGCATCTGTTGATTCTCCCTAGCGTCCGTCGGCTGCTAGTGTTGTAATACAGGTACTATTACCCAAACTTTACCCTCCCGTTGTTTATGCCCCCCCACAAAAAAAGCTATAACAAACAACCATTGGAACAGGCAGAAATACGTTGCCAACATTGCAAGGACAAAAGAAAACTGAAGACATTTTTTATTGTAAAAACTTTTTTTTAATATGGTCGTTTAGTTGTACATAATGCCTTCTTGGTCATATATAAGGTAACAAAAATGCTTCTGACACTTTTTTATTATAACTTTTCAGCATGCTGCACAGCTTCTCTATAGCATAGCAGTCACACTTCTCTATAGCATAGCTTAAAGACATTAGCAAAGTCAATATCTCTGGCTACACACTTATAAGGTCCCAAAGGCGAGACCTATTGGCTATGCCAATGCTTGTTTGGAATACAGTAAGAGCATTAAGACAAGAAACGCATGCGTTAGCTCCCTTGTAACATCTTTGAGGCGGATTAGGTTACACATTTTACCTCCATCTACTATCTAGAAGAAAATGCGTAACTAGATGTCTTCCTTCGAACAAAGTTATCAAGTTCTTTGCCACTTAACGTATCGTTGTCTGAGGTGGAGTTGGCCATACGTCACTACACAGGGGGGAAAGTGCCTGGGCCGGATCGGTTCCCTATTTATCTTCTAAAATGTAACATAGAGTTATCCCCAACATTTTTAATAGCTCACTGAACACTAAATATCCCCCAGTCTTGGTCCCCATCGACCATTGTGCCCATTTTTTGAAAAGTACAGTAAAAATTATTGAAAAAGCGATTTATAATCGTCTGGTTGTGTGGGACGAAGAGCATACCATTCTCTCGCCCTTCCAGTACGACGTCCGCCGTGGACTAGGAACAAATGAGCAGTGCTAAAATTTGAGCTTAATTATAAATAAATACACCATGGCCAAGCACTGCCCCATGTACACTAGGATTTATGGACCTGTCCACGGCATTCGACTCAGTGAATAGGTCAAAACTGTGGTTAATGGTGCTGGAACTTGATATTGAGGGTCCCCGGTCAACGTTTTGTTTTACTTGCATTTCGATTTGAAAACTAAGGTGCGCTTCAGCCTAAAAGGTCTAAAATGTGGAGTGCGCCAAGGGTGCATAATGGTATGTATATATATATATATATATATATATATATATATATATATATATATATATGGAGAAACCAAAAGTCCTTAAAGCGCCCACTTAGCAGCAACTTAACAGGTACGGACCACACGGAGAGATTCCAATAAGTGCTTTATTTCGGTGATTGATTCATTCCATAACAATCTTTCTTATGGCAAGTGCCCAGCATTACGCGTTTCGCCTGCGTCTCCGCAAGCTTGATCACACGACGCGCTGGACCAAGTACAAAGTATTTAAAGTGACACAGTGCAAAAACAACTCCTCCCTCCCAATAAAAATAGAAGACATACTATAAGTTAATTAAGACATAGTAGACCAATAGAAACAATGTAGCAGGAAACAATACCTTCTATCATAGGTAACTAAATGTTCAACCAGTGTTGAATGAACCTTAAAATGGTACACAATAATACATATAAAAGATAAGGTAAGATCCCGCATACCTGAACACATATAAAAGTACGTAACAGATTATCCTGGAGAAGAGAAAATTGAATTCTAAAGTGCAAGTGCTAAAAGTTTAAAAGTTAAAAATTAATAATTATACTTACACAGTATAATACCGACTATTAAAAACCATAGTCAACTACATACTTGTGGGTCAAAGAGAACGAGCAATGACTGTTTCAATGTACCTAAAGTGCAAGTGCAAAATAAACAATCCAGAAATATAAACAATTTTCAACAATATAGTTCTTCATCAAATATGACCACTGTTAAAGTAATCAGAATAAAGTGCCAGTGCATTTATAAGAACTAGATATTAAATATTAAAAAGGGAATGATAGGGATAACAAATATTCTATATATCTCACCATCATTAGAAACATACAGTACAGAATAGTAGTATTATGTCCAATACTAAGAAAAGATAAACTAAAGATAAGAAATGTATCATGAATTACCACACATGTGTCAACAATCTAACTATTGAGCCAGTAAAAGATAAATGGAGAACAATGGAGTAGTTAGAATGTAATTAAAACCCATTTCAAAACCGGCATAAGACTACGTAAAACCCAGCAAAACGAAGTAAAACCTAGCCAAAACCCATAAAATGGATAAAAACCAGGAAAAACCAAGTATACTAGGCCGAACGAGTCCCACTACCAAGTCCAAAAACAGGCCTGGTAACCACATCTCCAACAACAAAAACTCAATAGCATAAACTCGACACTAAGGCTAAAAAATATATATAACAATAAATACCTCAGCCTATTAATGAGAAATGTACTTTACAGAAAATTATAGAAAATTATACAAATCTTCTCCTGTATTTAAACCATTTGGCATCTTAGTGTCGAGAATTAAAATGTACTGAGATTCTAACTGGCGCAGTTTCCTTTCACGATTACCACCCCTAGGTAATTTTGGTACAGCATCAATAACATAATACTTCAAATCATTTAAATTGTTATCATGCACAAGTTTGAAATGCCGGGCAACAGGGTAACCAGGCTCTGAGTTCACTATTGCTCGTAAATGCTGAAGTATACGGACGTATACTTGCAGCTTAGTGCTGCCTACATATTTAAGCTGACATGAACATTGTAATATATAAACAGCATGATCAGTGCGACATGTAAAAGGCCCTTTGATTCTGGTAGTTTTAGATTCAAACGCGTTGGTATATTCGATAGTATTAATACCGAATTTACAAGCCCTACATGACGAGCATTTGAAGAAACCAGTTCTTTTAGACAACCAGTTACTAGACGTGCTAACTTCTGGACTAGATTTAACCAACACATCTCTCATAGCCGGTGCTCTTCTAAATGTTATCGATGGAGTCTCTGGTACAATTTGAGACAATGTTAAATCCGTTTTAATTATTGCCCAGTTTTTATATATAATGCGTCTTATCTGTCGTTCTTGACTGCTGTATGTAGTTATTAACCGTATAGGTTCTGGCACTGTGAGAGGATCTGCTAATATTTCTAAAGGAATCTCAGTGCATGTACTTTCTTGATTGAGTATGCAGGTTTTATTAACATGCTTGTTAGCTTTTGACATTGCTCCCTTTAGATCGGCTAAGTTGTAACCTCGAGCTCGAAATCTATTAAAGGCTTCATCCTGACATGTTTCACGGTCAGACTCCGAGCTACATATCCTTTTTATACGAAGAAACTCTCCGTATGGTATGCTCTTAATTAGGTGTCTTGGGTGCGAGCTTGTAGCATGAAGAACTGAATTACCAGCTGTACTTTTCCTAAACAATTTTGTGTGTATAGCCCCATTCTTTACATAGAGCTCTACATCAAGAAACTGTGCAACTTCATTGCTTATGTGTGCGGTAAACTCTAAATTGAGATTGTTATTATTAATGATGTTCACAAAACTCCTGGCAGATTCAGCCGAACCCTGCCAGATCACACACACATCATCTATAAAGCGCCACCAATATAGAACATGGGTATCATACAGCGCTTTGTGGGTGCCCCTGAGGACATGCTCCTCCCACCACCCAACGTGCAGACACGCATAACTGGGAGAGAAACATGCCCCCATGGCCACCCCCCGCAGCTGTTGATGAACCTCTTTGTTAAAAAGGAAGTAATTGTTATTGAGGCACAAGTCAATCATCTTCAGAAGCATGTTGTTATGTTGATACATTTCAATATCCCGCTTACTCAAATAATAATTCACAGCTTTCAGTCCATCTGAATGTTTGATGCTTGTGTAAAGTGAACATATGTCCATTACAATGAAGAAGCAGTTTTCATCCCAGGCACAGGTTTGCACTTTTGATAAAAAATGGCCTGTATCTCTGATATACGACGGTAGATCTTCAACAAATGCACGTAGGAAGAAGTCCACATATTTAGACATAGCTTCCAAGAGGCTTTTTGCGCCTGAAATAATCGGCCTTCCAGGCGTAGGTATTATTTGCTTGTGCACCTTCGGGATGAGATATAGAACAGGAGTAATCGGATGATCATTTTTCAAGAAACTGAATTCGTCTTTACTTATCAGTCCTTCCCGTTTCCATTGGGCCAATTCCTTAAAAATAGTCTCTTTAAATAGTCTAAGGTCATTGTATGACGCTTTCCTATAACACGCTGTGTCATTAAGATGGCGTTGTGCCTCCTCCATATATTGCGATCTGGGCCATATGACAATATTGCCACCTTTGTCTGCCTTATTAATAATAATCTCATTATTATCCTTTAATTTCCGCATGAGGTTAGTATATTGAATTTCCGTGTATTTTCTTTGACGCTGTTTATTTAGAGTCTTACGATTTAAAGTTTTGAGCTCTTCAATGACACAATCACTAAATATGTCGATAGCGTCCTTCGGCATCATGGGGATAAAGGTTGACGGCGGTCGAAACGGACTGGTGGGATGAATATTACTGCATATGCCCATCTCTCTAAGTTCATCCTCTGTCGAGGTGATGGCTCCTTCGTCTTCATGTGCCAAAGAATGCAAAGATCTAAGCGCATCAATATCTGACACCTTGAGAATATTAGTAACTGTGCCTTGTTGAGAAATAAGGGTGGCTTTTTCAGCAGCTTTATTGAGTTTAAAATGTTTCCTCAGT
The DNA here is from genome assembly GCA_963921515.1 of Calotriton arnoldi. Lineage (NCBI taxonomy): Eukaryota > Metazoa > Chordata > Amphibia > Caudata > Salamandridae > Calotriton > Calotriton arnoldi. The sequence goes on along the minus strand of CAWUFW010011425.1, from coordinate 233,908 downwards.
TTAAGTTTCCGAATAAATTTAAAGATATCAATTCTTGTCTGGACATATTTAAAACAATTGGTGGGGCAATAAGAAAGTCCTAAAGATAACAGTTGTAATTCAGCTATTGTCAGTTCAATATTGGACAAATTTATCACCATATTGTCAGAAATACCTGATTTTACTGCTGTTGAGGCCATTTCCTCGCTCTCCAACCTCTCCCTCTGTTGCCGCTGCCTGACTTTCCGCCTTTGTTTCCTTCGTTTATTCCGCCTTCTCCGATTTTCTTCGCAGGATTTCTGGGCCGTAATGTTTGACGGCGATCCTCGACTAAAAAACCTAGTTCTTCAGATGGTGAACGATTGGTAGGTATTTGATTAGGGTTGTATACTCTTCCTCCATCTTCCGAGTCAGAACTGGTTGCTGCTGAACTGACTTCAGAGTCAGAGGCTTCATTGTTCGTTTGAATAGGTGTATCTTTGCTCGGCGCTTTAGAGGCAAGTGCTTGACGTTTATCAGAGTCAAATCTCTTTGAGAATGTAAATATTCTTCCCAATTCGTAGTCTCGTTTGTCACGAGCAAATTTATAGATCTTTCGTTCCTTTATAATTTCCTCGTGTCTCTTTAAACGCTTATCAATTTCATCCCTGCCTTTTTTAATTTGTTCCTTTTGCTCATGTTGTTCAAGTTGTTGATTCAGTTCTCCTATATCTTTCAATATTTTAGTTCTGTCAATCTCGGCATATTTAATAAGAATACACACCATATTCATAGAGGCTTCTAAGTTGTTTGCTGCCCATTCTTGAAGCATAAGAGGGTTCGGATTTTCGAAGGACGGAGCTATCATCACTCGTAGCCCCCGTGGTATCCTGCCTGCCTCTTTGTACTATCTCTATATATCATTGTTCCTACCTGACATCAGCCTCAATCAATCAAAATACTTTATTTCTAAGAGATACATTCTTATAGAAATATTATACACATTTCCCAATTCAAAAAAATAGACCATTTTAAATAACCTAAAACAGCAGTACACATTCTTATAATTTATACAACAGACATATAAACATTAAAATGTCTCAACACCAAGATTCAATTCAGTCCAAAACCCCAAATCTCGCATTTGTTTAAAACATTTCAGAAAAATAATAAAATGTATCTAATAGCAAACAGTTCATTTTGCCCCAACAAACATTTATAACGTACAATGCGCATAACTGCTTATCTGCAATACAGTCCACTGCCCCAAATGTCACATATTCTAAAACAATTTAGAAGAATAATACGAATGTAACTGGTAGAAAATCATTCATTTTACCCCAGTAGGCATTAATAAAGTGCAATGTGCATAGCAGCTTATCGCAGCCTCTGGGATCTCTCTTAAACCTACTTCTATTAGGGACATATTTCCTGTCTTCATAAAAGAACAAAAGAGATATACCCATTAGGAGATCCTCTCATTGGGCTTAACATCTCCTTACTGAGTAAAAAAACACACTCATGCCGGCGTAGGTTTAAACTAACCCTGGGCATAGTTAGCGTAGTAGCACTTCACGTAGCCACGTGAAGTACATTTTGACTACACGTAGCTATGCAAATTGCGTAGCTGTGTGCTTGACTGCACTGTACAATAATTGCCAAAGGCATCTTGCTCAGTGCAAGTTAAGATAAAATAAGTATCTCTGTCTTTATATGCTAAAATGCATATAGCATTTCACAAAAGTGAAATCAATAAATTAACAAGCAGTGAGAGAGGTGATGATTTTGGTATACTCCCTAACCTAGGGAGAGAACCAAGCAGATTCCTTGAAAACAAAAAGCACATCTTTTGAACGATTCATTGGTGGTCCCATCCTCTTAGGACCATGCCAAGCACAGTTATTGACAAAAGTACAATCCCAACCAAAGGCACTGCAAAGCATTATGGGACGAGATTAGCAGTGGGCAGTGAATATTATAGTATCCAATATCAAAATAATTCTACAAAGAGCTGCAGTTCCACTAGTCGTTACTAGATGTCCCTCACGAGTCAAATGCAAAAGCTTCATGAAAGGGTTTTAATGCTTTTGCATTTGACTCGTGAGGGACATCTAGTAGCGACTAGTGGAACTGCAGCTTGATGTATTAATAATTTCAATGCTTTTGCATTTGACTCGTGAGGGACATCTAGTAACGACTAGTTGAACTGCAGCTCTTTGTAGAATTATTTTGATATTGGACACTATAATATTCACTGCCCACTGCTAATCTCGATCCCATAATGCTTTGCAGGGCCTTTGGTTGGGATTGTATTTTTGCCCATAACTGTGCTTGGGGTGGTCCTAGGAGGAAGGGACCACCACTGAATCGTTCACATGATATGCTTTTTGTGTTCAAGGCATCTGCTTGGTCCTCCCCTAGGTTAGGGGGAACCCAAAATCATCACCTCTCTCATTGCTTGATATTTTCATTGTCAAAGTTCATCTTTGTGAATTTGTTCTATGCTTTTTAGCATAGAAAATTGCTTTAACAGAGCATTTGTATGTGTTTAATATACTGCTGCTACGCTACGTCGATTAGCAGAGTTTTTTTACTCTGCTACGTGCAATTTGCGTAGTAACACAAACTTTGCATGCTCCGTGAGCGTAGCAAAGTATTATGCCCAGGGTTACAGAGAAGGCAAATTGCAACATGCCACAGTGAAGCTGGAATGGGCAAGACACACCCCTAACGGGCTGGTAGCACAGCAACAGAGGAGCAGGGAGCTACGCTAAGCAGGCAACAGAAAAGTCATGTATGTGTCTTATACACTGGGACTGGTAGTAATACTGGCCCTGACAGCATTAGACAGTAGTCTGCGCATCATAACGTCCAACAGTGACAAGACACCATGCAAATGCCAAATGCTGTGCAGCATAAAGATGCCTGATATAACACAAGCTCCAGGAAGGTGCACACAAGTAAACATGTATATTGAGTCACAGCAAAGACTTTTTAGTCACTAGTCTCTGTGGCGCAATCGGTTAGCGCGTTCGGCTGTTAACCGAAAGGTTTGTTGTTCAAGCCCACCCAGGGACGTGTCATTTTGCCTGCATAAAGCGCTCAAATAAAACACGTGTTTCTTTGCTCTTAGAGCTCCCGCTTGAGATCCTTTACCTGAACATTTCAATCCTCTGCGTTCTCTCTGCACCTGCAGTCAATTTCATAAATAGGGTAGAAAACAAAAGGCCAAGCCTTGTATTTCAACCGTAGGCATACAAGGAGGAAAAAGAAAATCGTAAGGCCCACAGCGTTTGCTGATAGGGCTCCGAAGGTTGCAAGTGTAGGGACCTCGAGGTGCAACGGAAGCGCGTCTGAGTCCAGATCAGAAGGTTGCGTGTTCAAATCACGTCGGGGTCACTGCTTCCCATTTTATTCCCCACTGAGTTCATATATTTCACTTCCAAAGCAAAGTCAAAAGAAGGCAGCCTTGCATTGGCCGGGAATCGAACCCGGGCATCCCGCATGGCAGGCGAGAATTCTACCACTGAACCACCAATGCTGTACTTTGGCAGTTTAAAGGCAGAGCTCTGTCTAAGACAGTGATGAGGCGCACACGCTCAAATTGTACACCTATGAACCAAGTGTGCGCAGGAGACATTGGATCGCCAATGTTTCACATGATGATGGCAAGAATCAGATGCAGGAGACAATAAGTATGAATGTCTCTGCTTTTGCCTAGGTCACTGGCTTGGGACTAGTGTTGTGGTTATCAGGGCATGATGGCAGGCTGCTCCAGACAGAAGTGGCTCACATAAGGCACCCTCCAGATCACCAGCACTATTGTGTTTCAGATCCTGTCACTGAACTCTCCTCTTGAAAAATCCTTCCCACTGGCTTTGCCAGATTCCCTGTCCTCCCCAAAATTCTGGTGTGAAACGGGCAGAGTTCTGCTCTCTGTGTCCCTTTCCGCGTCCCTAACGCGCTCCCAACGCGGCATACAGCCCTGGTCGGGCTTAGACCACTGGGGCCTCTAGAGAGTAAGAGACCCAGAAGCCTAGGGTCAGGCCTATTGCACAGGCATCTTATGCATGGCCATTCCGGGATTCTTGTGTTTCAGGGCCTAGCCCTCAACACTCCTTGGATGGCTTTCCCTGAGAACCCTCATGTCCCTGACCTCCCACGAGCCTGAGGTTTTATGTAAAATAAGGTGTGCACTGTGGGCCTTCCCCTTTGCACTCTCTGCCCGATCTCTTTCTCCAAAGTTGAGCTCTGCAGGTAAATGTATCTATCTGGGTGAGGGGCTGGGGAGGGACATTCCCAGCACGCTTACAAGCCAGAGTTCAGAGAAAGCACTTGCTCTGGGAAAGAGACTCTGCTCACAGAGAAGGCAAATCGCAACATGCCACAGTGAAGCTGGAATGGGCAGGACACACCCCTAACGGGCTGGTAGCACAGCAACAGAGGAACAGGGAGCTATGCTAAGCAGGCAACAGAAAAGTCATGTATGTGTCTTATACACTGGGACTGGTAGTAATACTGGCCCTGACAGCATTAGACAGTAGTCTGCGCATCATAACGTCCAACAGTGACAAGACACCATGCAAATGCCAAATGCTGTGCAGCATAAAGATGCCTGATATAACACAAGCTCCAGGAAGGTGCACACAAGTAAACATGTATATTGAGTCACAGCAAAGACTTTTTAGTCACTAGTCTCTGTGGCGCAATCGGTTAGCGCGTTCGGCTGTTAACCGAAAGGTTGGTGGTTCAAGCCCACCCAGGGAGGTGTCATTTTGCCTGCATAAAGCGCTCAAATAAAACACACATGTGTTTCTTTGCTCTTAGAGCTCCCGTTTGAGATCCTTTACCTGAACATTTCAATCCTCTGCGTTCTCTCTGCACCTGCAGTCAATTTCATAAATAGGGTAGAAAACAAAAGGCCAAGCCTTGTATTTCAACCGTAGGCATTCAAGGAGGCAAAAGAAAATCGTAAGGCCCACAGCATTTGCTGATAGGGCTCCGAAGGTTGCAAGTGAAGGGACCTCGTGGTGCAACGGTAGCGCGTCTGACTCCAGATCAGAAGGTTGCGTGTTCAAATCACGTCGGGGGTCACTGCTTCCCATTTTATTCCCCACTGAGTTCATATATTTCACTTCCAAATCAAAGTCAAAAGAAGGCAGCCTTGCATTGGCCGGGAATCAAACCCGGGCCTCCCACGTGGCAGGCGAGAATTCTACCACTGAACCACCAATGCTGTACTTTGGCAGTTTAAAGGCAGAGTTCTGTCTAAGACAGTGATGAGGCGCACGCACTCAAATTGTACACCTATGAACCAAGTGTGCGCAGGAGACATTGGAACGCCAACGTTTCACATGATGATGGCAAGAATCAGATGCAGGAGACAATAAGTATGAATGTCTCTGCTTTTGCCTAGGTCACTGGCTTGGGACTAGTGTTGTGGTTATCAGGGCATGATGGCAGGCTGCTCCAGACAGAAGTGGCTCACATAAGGCACCCTCCAGATCACCAGCACTATTGTGTTTCAGATCCTGTCACTGAACTCTCCTCTTGAAAAATCCTTCCCACTGGCTTTGCCAGATTCCCTGTCCTCCCCAAAATTCTGGTGTGAAACGGGCAGAGTTCTGCGCCCTGCGTCCCTTTCCGCGTCCCTAACGCGCTCCCAACGCGGCATACAGCCCTGGTCGGGCTTAGACCACTGGGGCCTCTAGAGAGTAAGAGCCCCAGAAGCCTAGGGTCAGGTCTATTGCACAGGCATCTTATGCATGGCCATTCCGGGATTCTTGTGTTTCAGGGCCTAGCCCTCAACACTCCTGGGATGGCTTTCCTGAGAACCCTCATGTCCCTGTCCTCCCACGAGCACGAGGTTTTATGTAAAATAAGGTGTGCACTGTGGGCCTTCCCCTTTGCACTCTCTGCCCGATCTCTTTCTCCAAAGTTGAGCTCTGCAGGTAAATGTATCTATCTGGGTGAGGGGCTGGGGAGGGACATTCCCAGCACTCTTACAAGCCAGAGTTCAGAGAAAGCACCTGCTCTGGGAAAGAGACTCTGCTCACAGAAAAGGCAAATCGCAACATGCCACAGTGAAGCTGGAATGGGCAAGACACACCCCTAACGGGCTGGTAGCACAGCAACAGAGGAGCAGGGAGCTACGCTAAGCAGGCAACAGAAAAGTCATGTATGTGTCTTATACACTGGGACTGGTAGTAATACTGGCCCTGACAGCATTAGACAGTAGTCTGCACATCATAACGTCCAACAGTGACAAGACACCATGCAAATGCCAAATGCTGTGCAGCATAAAGATGCCTGATATAACACAAGCTCCAGGAAGGTGCACACAAGTAAACATGTATATTGAGTCACAGCAAAGACTTTTAAGTCACTAGTCTCTGTGGCGCAATCGGTTAGTGCTTTCGGCTGTTAACCGAAAGGTTGGTGGTTTAAGCCCACCCAGGGATGTGTCATTTTGCCTGCATAAAGCGCTCAAATTAAACACACGTGTTTCTTTGCTCTTAGAGCTCCCGCTTGAGATCCTTTACCTGAACATTTCAATCCTCTGCGTTCTCTCTGCACCTGCAGTCAATTTCATAAATAGGGTAGAAAACAAAAGGCCAAGCCTTGTCCTTGTATTTCAACCGTAGGCACACAAGGAGGCAAAAGAAAATCGTAAGGCCCACAGCATTTGCTGATAGGGCTCCGAAGGTTGCAAGTGTAGGGACCTCGTGGCGCAACGGTAGCGCGTCTGACTCCAGATCAGAAGGTTGCGTGTTCAAATCACGTCGGGGTCACTGCTTCCCATTTTATTCCCCAGTGAGTACATATATTTCACTTCCAAAGCAAAGTCAAAAGAAGGCAGCCTTGCATTGGCCGGGAATCGAACCCGGGCCTCCCGCGTGGCAGGCGAGAATTCTACCACTGAACCACCAATGCTGTACTTTGGCAGTTTAAAGGCAGAGCTCTGTCTAAGACAGTGATGAGGCGCACGCACTCAAATTGTACACCTATTGTTAGAAATGGGGGTCTCTAGTTGGCAATGGCTGGCCACTGTTCAAGTAGGGACCCTTCTTCCGAAGTCAGAGTGAGAGGGCTACCCTCTTTAATACCCCTGCTCAACCCTGTGGTAACGTAGCATGAGCAGGTAGGCTTATCTCAGAGGCAGGGTGTGAAGCATTTATGATCATACACAGTAACACAGTGAGGAACACTACAAAGGGACACCACACAAGTAGTTATTATAAAAAATAAGTATCTTTATATAAAGGCAGATTTATCACAAGACCAATAACTGTAAAAGCCACAATACTGTCAAAAATAGGATAGCTGTTGAAGGGCTGTCAAAAATAGTTCAAAGGTTGCAAAAATAAGGTTCAAGTTCAAAGCAGTGGTCTCTGCGACCCTTTCTTTCACAAAGTACCTGGGTTTAGTAGCAAAACCAACAAAATGTCGCAAATAAGCTGTAGCGATGATTCTCGGCACGCGAGGCCGGCGATGCGTTGAACTCCTTGCCGCAAGGGAGGATGATGCGCCGATCTGCGGGATGCGTGCGGAGACGATGCGACAAACTTCTACACGCTGGACCGCCGATGCGATGACTTTCTTGCCGCGTGGGAGAAGTCGATGCGGCGATCCTGTTGCGCTGTGCGATCGTGTTGCGATGCGAAGACAAGACGCTCCGCGAGGGAGCGACGAAGTTCGGTGCGATGCGATCAAAGTGGCGGACGCACGGCGTCCGCACTGCGATGTCTCGAAGCGATGATTTCTTTAACGGTTGCGAGTGCGCGGCGACAGCAGCGCGATGATCTTTCCAGCGCGTCTCGGCTGCAGCGGCTCGCAAAGGGGCGTCAGCGATGGTTTCGTGTTGCGGGCCCTCGGCGGCAGTAGCGCGATGATTTTCCCAGCGCTCTCGACTGCAGCGGCCCGCAAAGATGCGTCAGCGTCGATTTCCCACACTCTTTTCTCTGATGCAAACTAGAGGCCCTGGAACTCACAGGAGCCTCCTCAGCAGATAGCAGTCCTCACAGGGAGGAAGCAGGAGGTTGGTGGTGGAGTCTGATGTGCCTGAGACTCCAGCAGGAGGCTAGCTCTTTTCCTAGCCCTTGGGTAATTGCTGTAACAAAAACAAAAGTTCTCTCAAGAGTTCCTTTTCCTCTTCTTCAAGGTCCAGTGGTCACTGCTGCAGGCCAGTGCAAGAAACAACACACAGCACAGGGACAGTCACTTCCTGCAGATTCCTCCAGTGGCACGGACAGAGTTTCCTCTCCAGATCCAAAAGCAATACAAAATGTAGGGGTTTGAGCACAGATATTTATACCCCAAAAGCCTTTGTTCTTAGAAGCTACCTGTCACTGAACCTAGCCAGAACCAGTTCTGCTCAGGCCTGGAGCACTTTGTTTACCAGTCTGCATCCTTCCTTTCAGAAAGAGGGGGTCTGCTAGCAGACACACAGTGGGAGGTGGAGCCAGCATTCACCTTGCCAGGCACAGCCCTATTCAGGTCAAGGAGCCACCCCTCCCCACACTCTAAATGCAGATCTCTCTATTCAACCCAGGTCTGACTCAGCCTGTCCTGCCCCTCTAAAACCAGACAGCCAATACACATAACGGCAGAGCACACTGGAAGGCTTAGGCAAGAAAATACCTACTTTCTAAAAGTGGTATTTTCAAACACAGAATATAAAAATAAACTTCACTAAAAGATGTATTTTAATATTCTGAGCTCAGGCATACTAAATTCGTTTTTCTACCAGGTCCCTGGGGTCAGTTAGGACTATAGAATGTAATAGTCAAACTGCCCATTCTAGCCTATGAGGAACAGGTAGCCTTACAGTAGTGAAAAACGAAATGGGGTGTAATTCACTACCAGGACATGCTACATACACCAATGCATGTCCTACCTTACACATACAATGCACCCTACCATAGGGGTGACTTACAGGCTGCCAAGGGAAGGTTCAGGGGCTGGGAAGTGAGGGCACTTCACAGCCAAGATGGCAGTTCTGGACTGCACACAGACACTGCAGTGGCAGGTCTGAGACATACTTTACAAGCTGCTTCTGTGGGTGGCACACATCAGTGCTGCAGGCCCACCAGCAGCATTTGGTTTACCAGCCCTGGACACACATAGGCCACACTACTAGGGACTAACAGGTAAACCAAATAAGCCAATCAGGGATATACCAATTCACATAGACATATTTACACAGGGAGCATTCGCGCTGTGACACTGAATGGCAGTGGCACAGCGCCCAGAGCATCTAACACCAGTAAAACAGAGGAGACAACAGCGAAAAATGGAAGGGAGACCCACGCCAATGGTGCCAGGTCTAACACACGTCCCCTCCAGCTGAAATGTGGGGAGAACTACCCATCCCCTTGGAAGTTCTCATCGCTAAGGCGGAAAAATCTGGACAGACCATCAGCATTGGCGTGTTCTGTACCAGGGCGGTGTTCCACCGTGAAGTCCATACCCTGTAGGGAAATGGACCACCTCAACAACTTAGGATTCTCACCCCTCATCTGCATCAACCATCTGAGGGGCCTGTGGTCTGTCTGAACCCGGAAGTGAGTCCCAAACAGGTATGGTCTCAGCTTCTTCAGTGCCCAGACCACAGCAAATGCCTCACGCTCAATTGCACTCCACCTCTGTTCCCGTGGAAGTAACCTCCTACTGATGAAGGCTACAGGTTGGTCTAGTCCCTCCTCATTTATCTGTGACAGAACGGCCCCCACCTCATGCTCTGAAGCGTCTGTCTGGACAACAAATTCCTTAGCAAAATTGGGCGCCTGGAGTACGGATGCTGTACACATAGCAGTTTTGAGGGCATCAAAGGCTTTCTGACAGGTGTCAGTCCAGTTCACAATCTTTGGCCGCTTCTTGGAAGTCAGCTCAGTCAAGGGTGCAACAATGTTGCCATACCCCTTGACAAACCTCCTATCATAACCCGTGAGTCCTAAGAAGGCCCTCACCTGGGTCTGGGTCCTTGGGGGCTCCCAAGCCAGGATGGTTTCAATCTTGGGCTGCAGGGGCGCCACCTGGCCGCTCCCCACCTGGTGTCCCAAGTACACCACAGAACCCTGCCCAATCTGGCACTTACTGGCCTTGATTGTGAGGCCTGCTCTGCGCAGCGCCATCAACACTTCCCAGAGGTGGCGCAAGTGGTCCTCCCAGGAGGAACTAAACACTGCAATGTCATCCAGGTAGGCGGCACTGAAAGCCTCCAGCCCAACCAACACCTGGTTGACCAATCTCTGGAAGGTGGCAGGGGCATTCTTCATCCCAAAGGGCATCACACGGAACTGGTAGTGCCCATCTGGTGTGGAGAATGCTGACCTCTCCTTTGCCCCATCAGTTAAGGCGATCTGCCAGTACCCAGACATCAGATCAAACGTGCTGAGGTACCGGGCAGCCCCTAACCGGTCTATGAGCTCATCAGCTCTGGGGATGGGGTGCGCGTCGGTGTTGGTGACCGAATTGAGACCTCGGTAGTCCACACAGAACCTAAGTTCAGGAGTGGCACCAGGCGTTGCAGCTTTTGGTACCAAGACCACGGGGCTGGACCAGGGGCTGCTAGAGGACTCAACCACCCCTAGGGCGAACAATTTGGAGACCTCCTCCTTAATGCAAGCCCTGACCCTGTCAGTTACCCTGTAAGCCTTGTGCTTGACAGGAGAACTGTCCCCGGTATCCACCTCATGGACGCACCAATCAGTGACACCAGGTACCAGGGAGAACAAATCAGAAAATTGCCCCAACAGGTGGTGACAATCTCTCTGCTGCTCAGGGGTCAGTGTGGTGGAGAGGATCACACCCTCCACTGACCCATCCTTCTCTTCTACACACAGGAGGTCAGGGAGAGGCTCACTCTCCTCCTCAACCCCATCATCTGTGGCAAGAAGCATGCCCACTTCAGACCTCTCAAAGTGGGGCTTTAGGCGGTTCACATGCAGGACCCGCAAGGGGTTCCTGGGAGACTGAAAGTCCACCAAGTAGGTAACTGGACTTTTGCGCTCCACCACCTCAAATGGACCGGTCCACTTATCTTGGAGTGCACAAAGCTCCACAGGGGCCAGTACCCAAACCTTCTGACCAGGTTGAAATTCGACCAGAGTGGCATTCTGGTCGTGCCAACGTTTCATTTCTTCCTGGCTGGCTTCCAGATTTGCCTCAGCAATCTTTCTGAAACGCCGAGTCTGGTTCCTGAAGGCCAACATGTAGCTAAATACATCTTGGGGAGGTTTCCTGGGAGATTGCTCCCAGCCTTCCTTGACCAGACTCAGAGGTCCTCTAACCGGGTGGCCATAGAGGAGTTCAAAGGGACTGAACCCTAAGGACTTCTGTGGCACCTCACGGTAGGCAAACAACAGGCATGGCAAGAGGACGTCCCACTTACGCCTCAGGGGCTCTTCTAGGCCCATGATCATGCCCTTCAAGGTCCGGTTGAACCTTTCAACCAGACCATTACCTTAGGGGTGGTAAGGTGTGGTGAACTTATACGTTACCCCACACTCCTTCCACAGAGACTTCATGTACTGGGAGATGAAGTTGGTCCCCCTGTCAGACACCACCTCTCTGGGGAATCCCACACGGGAGAAAATCCCCATCAGTGCACGTCCCACCACGGGGGCCGTCACTGTCCTGAGCGGGATGGCTTCAGGGTACCGGGTGGCATGGTCCACCAAGACCAGGATGAACCTGTTGCCCATGGCTGTCTTGGGGTCCAGAGGCCCCACAATGTCAATGCCCACTCGCTCGAATGGGGTACTCCCAACTGGAAAGGGCTGGAGTGGGGCCTTGATCTTCCCCCCACTCGTCCCACTTGCCTGGCAAGTCTCACAGGTCCTGCAATGAGTGTCTGAACTCTTGTGCATCTGGGGCCAATAAAAGTGGGCGGCCAGCCTCTCAAAGGTCTTGGTCTGCCCCAGATGTCCTGCCAATGGAATGTCATGAGCCAACCCCAGTAGGAAGGTTCTGAAGCACTCGGGTACCACCAGCACACGGGCTGACCCTGGCTCAGCAACCTTAGGCTCACTATACAGGAGACTGTTCTCCCAATAAATCAGATGTGAACCAGACATGTCACCTTCTGCCTGGGCTGCAGTCTGTCGCCGCATACCCTCAAGAGAGGGGCAAACTCTCTGCTGCTCACAAAATTCCTCCCTGGTGGGTCCCCCTTCCTGCTGCCAATGGGTCAGCTCAGGCAGGTCCCCCAGTTCGGTGATCTGCTCCCCGGTAGGCTCCAGGGCATCCCCTTCAGGGTCTGCTCCTGCCTGGGCCGTGGGAACCAAGGGGGCCGGCTTCCCGTGCCCCCTGCCCCTTCTCTCTAAGGCAGGGATCTGGGCCATACTCTCAGGCTCCAGATCCTTCTCAACACCCTCCTTGGCTGCCATGGACCGAGTGGTAGCACACTCCCACTCAGGCAGACCCAACATCTCTAAGTGAGCCTTCCTCTCCACCGTAGCCCACGGGGAGTCCTCTAAATCATTGCCCAGCAGACAGTCTACAGGCATGGCGGGCCTCACAGCTACCTGAAGAGTTCCTGAGACCCCCCCACTCAAAGGGAACCTGAGCCACCTCACATTGGCTCTCTGAGTTGTCTGCGGACACTACTGGGTAGAATGCATGGGGGACAACCTGCTCTTTGGACACCAACCGGGAGCTGACAGCAGTTACACTGGCCCCTGTGTCTCTTAGAGCCTCCACCCTATGGCCATTGATGGTCACCCACTGCCTGTATTTTTAGTGTTAGCAGGCAGTGCAGGCTTGGGGACCATCTCAAAGTCCCTAATGAGACAAGGGTCAACTCTACGGGATCCCACCCCTCTTGGGCACCCATCTCCTCCTCTCCCAGGGCTACACTAGCAATCTGGCGGGGTGGTGCACGGGGGTGCACTGGCCCCCTTGGGGGCACTGGGGATCAAAATATCTGTGGCCCACTTGACCACAGTTGTAACACGTGGGGGCCCCCTGGGAACAGGCCTACCTGTTGGGGGCCCTGTCCTCCTTTCTTGGGGGGCTGGGACACCACTGCTTGGTTCCCTGGGGGATTACTTTGGGGCCCTCGGTGGAACTCCCTCTGTTGACCCTTGTCCCCCACTCCTCTGCTGGGGACCCTGCCCACCTTTGGCGACGTCTCCCACTGGACCCTTGCGGACCCGGGTGCTCCCCAGCGGTCCGCCTCCTCAGCAAGCTTTCTAGGGTTAGTCAGCTTGCAATCAATTAGGTGCTGGCGTAGCTCAGGAAAACAATTACTAGATAAATGCTCCCATGCAATCAAATCATAAAACTGTGCAAAAGTTTCTACTTTGCTACCTTTTACCCAGCGTTCCATGGCTCTGCAAAAAAAGACACATATTCAACCCACGTGGTACCCTCTAGCTTCTTGCAGACCCTAAACCTCTGCCTATACATCTCAGGGGTCAAACCATAGCGGGTCATCAACGCTTCCTTCATGTGGGCATAAACCATCCTACTTTCTGGGGGCAGGTCCAACAAAGTATCCCTCCCCTCACTCACAAAGCGTCCCCACAACCCCACTCCCCAATCCTTCTCAGGGACCCGGTGGGACACCGTGGCTAATTCATAAGCGGCAAACCATTGCCCAATATCTTCACTTTTGTGGAAATCCTTAATAACCTCCTTGGGTATATACACCCTACTCTCAGGGTGCACTACAGGTACGCTGCCACCAGAGGGGAGATTTCCATGCTCTTAGCTTTAATCTCCAACTCCCTCAATACTCTCTCATGCTCAAGCTTCATCCTCATAATCTCAATTTCTAACTTCTTGTTCTCTAGGTCCCGGTGACCATCCATTTTAAGCTTAGCCATCTCCATATTATGCCGCCTATCTCTCTCCCTGTCCTCCAGCTCTTCTGGGGACAGACCCTTAGCGGACACACTAGAGCCCGGGTTGGAAAGGGCTGGATCTCCTACTAAGTCTACTACATCGCCCTGCTGCTCTCCTACCTCCACAAGCTCTCCTATATCCTTAGGGGCATCCCTGGCTTCTAGCCAGGCCTTCAGCGCCTTATAATACTCCTCCCTTCTAGTGAGACCTGTGATAGGGACTGTGAATTGCTTGCAAAAGTATTTGAGCTGCTTGGCATTGTAGGTTTCTATTTTCTCTTCTTCCCAGGAGAGATCCTCTGAGGCATTGGATCTGGGCTTGCGCATTGTAGAAATAACTGGCAATATCAATAAAGGACAGAAGAAAACTTCTCAAAAAAATGTAAGCGGGTGAAAAATCACCGGCAATATCAATCACAATAGGGGATCAAAAAACTTTCAAAAAATGGGCGCGGGTGAAGAATCACCGGCAATATCAATCACAATATAGGATCCCAAAAACTCTCAAAAAATGTATGCGGTACGTTATGGTCTGCACTCACTAGTAGTGTACACTATAATTACTGTATGCGATCATAAATGCAAGTCCAGATCCTCACCGCTGACCACCAATGTTAGAAATGGGGGTCTCTAGTTGGCAATGGCTGGCCACTGTCCAAGTAGGGACCCTTCTTCCTAAGTCAGAGTGAGAGGGCTACCCTCTTTAATACCCCTGCTCAACCCTGTGGTAACGTAGCACGAGCAGGTAGGCTTATCTCAGAGGCAGGGTGTGAAGCATTTATGATCATACACAGTAACACAGTGAGGAACACTACAAAGGGACACCACACAAGTAGTTATTATAAAAAATAAGTATCTTTATATAAAGGCAGATTTATCACAAGACCAATAACTGTAAAAGCCACAATACTGTCAAAAATAGGATAGCTGTTGAAGGGCTGTCAAAAATAGTTCAAAGGTTGCAAAAATAAGGTTCAAGTTCAAAGCAGTGGTCTCTGCGACCCTTTCTTTCACAAAGTACCTGGGTTTAGTAGCAAAACCAACAAAATGTCGCAAATAAGCTGTAGCGATGATTCTCGGCACGCGAGGCCGGCGATGCGTTGAAATCCTTGCCGCAAGGGAGGATGATGCGCCGATCTGCGGGATGCGTGCGGAGACGATGCGACAAACTTCTACACGCTGGACCGCCGATGCAATGACTTTCTTGCCGCGTGGGAGAAGTCGATGCGGCGATCCTGTTGCGCTGTGCGATCGTGTTGCGATGCGAAGACAAGACGCTCCGCGAGGAGCGACGAAATTCGGTGCGATGCGATCAAAGTGGCGGACGCACGGCGTCCGCACTGCGATGTCTCGAAGCGATGATTTCTTTAAGGGTTGCGAGTGCGCGGCGACAGCAGCGCGATGATCTTTCCAGCGCGTCTCGGCTGCAGCGGCTCGCAAAGGGGCGTCAGCGATGGTTTCGTGTTGCGGGCCCTCGGCGGCAGTAGCGCGATGATTTTCCCAGCGCTCTCGACTGCAGCGGCCCGCAAAGATGCGTTAGCGTCGATTTCCCACACTCTTTTCTCTGATGCAAACTAGAGGCCCTGGAACTCACAGGAGCCTCCTCAGCAGATAGCAGTCCTCACAGGGAGGAAGCAGGAGGTTGGTGGTGGAGTCTGATGTGCCTGAGACTCCAGCAGGAGGCTAGCTCTTTTCCTAGCCCTTGGGTAATTGCTGTAACAAAAACAAAAGTTCTCTCAAGAGTTCCTTTTCCTCTTCTTCAAGGTCCAGTGGTCACTGCTGCAGGCCAGTGCAAGAAACAACACACAGCACAGGGACAGTCACTTCCTGCAGATTCCTCCAGTGGCACGGACAGAGTTTCCTCTCCAGATCCAAAAGCAATACAAAATGTAGGGGTTTGAGCACAGATATTTATACCCCAAAAGCCTTTGTTCTTAGAAGCTACCAGTCACTGAACCTAGCCAGAACCAGTTCTGCTCAGGCCTGGAGCACTTTGTTTACCAGGCTGCATCCTTCCTTTCAGAAAGAGGGGTCTGCTAGCAGACACACAGTGGGAGGTGGAGTCAGCATTCACCTTGCCAGGCACAGCCCTATTCAGGTCAAGGAGCCACCCCTCCCCACACTCTAAATGCAGATCTCTCTATTCAACCCAGGTCTGACTCAGCCTGTCCTGCCCCTCTAAAACCAGACAGCCAATACACATAACGGCAGAGCACACTGGAAGGCTTAGGCAAGAAAATACCTACTTTCTAAAAGTGGTATTTTCAAACACAGAATATAAAAATAAACTTCACTAAAAGATGTATTTTATTATTCTGAGCTCAGGCATACTAAATTCGTTTTTCTACCATGTTCCTGGGGTCAGTTAGGACTATAGGATGTAATAGTCAAACTGCCCATTCTAGCCTATGAGGAACAGGTAGCCTTACAGTAGTGAAAAACGAAATGGGGTGTAATTCACTACCAGGACATGCTACACATACAAAGGCATGTCCTACCTTACACATACAATGCACCCTACCAAAGGGGTGACTTACATGATGCCAAGGGAAGGTTCAGGGGCTGGGAAGTGGGTGCACTTCACAGCCAAGATGGCAGTTCTGGACTGCACACAGACTCTGCAGTGGCAGGTCTGAGACACACTTTACAAGCTGCTTCTGTGGGTGGCGCAAACCAGCGCTGCATGCCCACCAGCAGCATTTGGTTTACCAGCCCTGGGCACACACAGGCCACTCTACTAGGGACTAACAGATAAACCAAATAAGCCAATCATGGATGTACCAATTCACATAGTCATATTTACAAAGGGAGAGCATATGCACTTTAGCACTGAACAGCAGTGGTAAAGTGCCCAGAGTCATAAAACCAACAGAAACAGGTCAGCAAAAATACAGGAGGCAGGCAAAAAGTTTAGGGGTGACCCTGCAAAAAGGGCCATTTCCAACACAACCCCCTTCCAGCCAAAACGCAGGGTAGACCAATCACTACCTTGATGGGCTTCCCTGCTTCGGGCGATAGAACACGGAACTGGCCCGCAACTGCAGGGGCATATGCCAGCTCTACTCCAATCTGAACCCTGGTGGATCCCTCTGTCCACACTCCCAGGGCCCACTAAGATAACCAATGGGGAACTCTTCCCCTCACCTGTGGACACCACCTGTGCAACACCTAACCTTAGCTGGCCCCAGGTGTGTCCCAACAGATAAACAACAAGCCCCAGTAGCCACTGACAGTAGACAGTGATGAAATCCAAGCCCTATACCTCTCACGGCTCTCACACTTTTGTGGCATCAGAGAGTGAGGGGCAGTAACCCCAGGTGTCTGGCACCTTTTGTCCACTCTCCCTCCTGTCAGGTCATGCAACGCACCCTGACACTGACCCACCAGCCCTGGGCCTGTACCCAGCGGCGGGGCCAGAGACTGGGGTGGGCTCCCCCACACCCGGTCCTCCTCTTTGGGGCCCTGTACCCTCTCACCTGGAGCTGTACCCCCTTCCAGAATTGTCAGGGCACCTGTGGCAGGTGTCCTGCATAACTCGCCCACCAGCTCAGGGGTTCTATCCTGCAACTGGTATCCCAGCATAGGGTCTGTACCCTTAGACTGGGCGGAGGTCAGGGGTGAGGCTGCCCTCGCCCCGCCCCCTTTACTGGGGCCTGGCACCCTCCCACCTGGAGAGGTGCCCCCATAACACAAACCGGGAGGGGCACTGTTAGCAGTTGCCCCTTCCTCCAGATCAGGGGGGACACCCTGAACCTGGCCCCCCAACCTAGGGTCTGTACCCTTAGGCTGGGGCTGTGCCTGGCAACCCAGGACTTCTGGGGGCGTACACCAATTCCCCCCAAGGAAAATACACTCTTCTAGAGTTGTGCCACAGTTTGCCTGGCACACCAGGACTTCCTGGGAGCACACAGGCCCCCCTCAAGGAAAACACACCCCTCCACCAGTTCAGGGCTTGGACCCTGCAACTGACCTACCAACCTGAAAAAACCCTTAGGGGCACCGGGGTCAGAGGCGAGGACTCCCTCCCTCTGCACCCCCTTCCAGCATACTGCACCCTCCCACCTGGAGTGGTGCTCTTAGAAAAAAAATGGCTGGGACACTGCTTACAGTTGTCCCTCCCTCCAGGTCAGACAACACCTGGACCTGACTTACCATCCCAGGGACCAACCCCTGTGGTTGAACAACTGCCTGGCCAACCAGGGCTTCCTGAGGGTGACACATACCTAGCGTGTCGTGTGACAGTCTGCCTGGCACAGAGCTCACGACCTCCTGTCCCTCTGACAGTGCGTGAAGATGCCCCAGGACAGAAGTGGCATCACCATGGCCAATCCTATGAGGCTCAGCCCTTCTGGCTGGCCCCTGACCCACTGGTTCTTCCACTGGGGACTCTTTCCCCCCCTCACCCCTGACTCTGGCCTTCTGCACCCTCCCAACTGGAGCGGTACTGCCAGTCACTAGAACTGCTGGAGGTCTGATTACAGGCACTCCCAGCTCACCTAACACGGGGAGACCCCCCACAACGGACGGTCCATCCGGACAGACTAGGCTCCCTACCTGGTGTTCCCTCATGGAACCATCCAGTCCTGGAGACTGAGGTTGGGGCACTTCGGGACCTATCCCAGTCTCACTCCTGCTCCCACGAGACAGGATGTGAGGCCCTACAACCTCCTCACAACAAGGGGACCCAGCTGTAACACTCCTAACCTTTCCCAGCACTCTGGGTTGGAAAACTTCTGAACCATTTCTCTTAGGGTCATTCCCTAATGTCTCTACAGGGCCTCTGGTACTCACCCAGAGGTCTGCCTCCTGTGCAAGTTCCCTAGGATCAGAGAACTCGCAATCTGACAGGTGTTGGTTTAGCTCTGGAAAACAGGAACTCACAATATGCTCTCCCATAATTGGATTACACAGCTCCACACAGGTGCTAACCTTTACCTCACAATCCAGTGCCTCACACACGTACCCCACACCACTCTCCTGAAATGGGCGAGACATTAACTGACTCTCTCTATCACTCAACCCACACTCTTCTGGGCGGTCCTCACACTCATACACCAGGACTTCAACCACAGGGGAACCCCTCTCCCTGCACCTCTCATCCAGAGTCGGTAGAGTATCCCTCCTTTCACTAGGACTATGGGCCCCTGCGCTAGTTCCCCAATCCACCTCAGGGATACTGCACATTAATGGAGCTACCTCATATCCTTGAATCCCCTGGTGTAGATCAACCCCCTCCTTCAAGTCAGGTGCCACATCCCTGGGGGGGTGTACTACACTGTCATCACTATATACTTCAAATTTGCTGCCACCACTGGACCCCACCCTCTCTGGGGAATCCAGACTATTAAAACTGCGCTCCAGGGGTAACCTACCCTCTTGAGCTAACTTCTCCTTTTCTGCTATCTGCGCTAGGAGCGCCTCCAGCTGGGCAATCTCTATTTGGAGCCTCTCCAATTCCAGCTGGTACTCCCTCTCCCTCTGTCTGCCCAACTCCTCTGTGGACCATGAAGGGGATTGGGTGCTACCCTGTGCACTAGATCCAGCAAGGGACTCCCTACCTATGGGACCTTCCCGCCTGTCCACCAACTCCTCTGGGGACCCTGAGGGGAATCTGGCACTACCATAGGCACTAGACTCATCAAGGAACTCCCCACCTATGAGATATTCCATAACACTTTCTTCCTCCTCTTCAGACTCTCCAGAGCCACCCTCAGACCAACTACCCTCTTGGTAGGTGTACTGGGACTCCAAGAATCTCCATCTGTCTTGTTGCCAAAGTCTCAGGGATGTCTGCAGGGACAGCTGAGTCTCCTTCCTACTCACTGCTAAGCCCCTCTCCTCACAGAACCCCCATAGCTCCTCTAGACTGTAGGTCAACAGATCATCTATATAAAAGGTAGGTCTCATTTCAGCAAGACCCATTGTAGCAATAACTGGCAATATCAATAATAAAAAAAATAGGCTTGCCCATTGTAACAATCACGGGCAATATCAATAAAAGATAGAAGAAAACTTCTCAAGAAAATGTATGCGGGTAAAAAATCACTGGAAATATCAATCACAATATAGGATCCAAGAACTCTCAAAAATGTATGCGGGTACTATCACCGGCAATATCAATAAAACATAGGCTTGCCCATTGTAACAATCATGGGCAATATCAATCACAATATAGGATCCAAAAACTCTCAAAAATGTATGCGGGTACTATCACCGGCAATATCAATAAAAAATAGGCTTGCCCACTGTAACAATCATGGGCAATATCAATAAAAAATAGGCTTGCCCATTGTAACAATCACGGGCAATATCAATCAAAAATAGAATCAAAACTCTCAAAAATGTATGCGGTACGTTATGGTCTGCACTCACTAGTAGTGTACACTATAATTACTGTATGCGATCATAAATGCAAGTCCAGATCCTCACCGCTGACCACCAATGTTAGAAATGGGGGTCTCTAGTTGGCAATGGCTGGCCACTGTCCAAGTAGGGACCCTTCTTCCTAAGTCAGAGTAAGAGGGCTACCCTCCTTGATACCCCTGCTCAACCCTGTGGTAACGTAGCACGAGCAGGTAGGCTTATCTCAGAGGCAGTGTGTGAAGCATTTATGACCATACACAGTAACACAGTGAGGAACACTACAAAGGGACACCACACACGTAGTTATAAAAAAATAAGTATCTTTATATAAAGGCAGATTTATCACCAGACCAATAACTGTAAAAGCCACAATACTGTCAAAAATAGGATAGCTGTTGAAGGACTGTCAAAAATAGTTCAAATGTTGCAAGAATAAGGTTCCAATTCAAAGCAGGGGTCTCTGCGCCCCTTTCTCGTTCAGAGGTTGCAAAAATAAGGTTCAAATCCAAAGCAGTGGTCTCTGCGACCCTTTCTCTCACAAAGTACCTGAATTCAGTAGCAAAACCAACAAAATGTCGCAAAGAAGTGGTAGCGATGATTTTCCTCACGCGAGGCCGGCGATGCGTTAAATCCTTGCCGCCAGGGAGGATGATGCGCCGATCTGGTGATGCGTGCGGAGACGATGCGACCAACTTCTGCACGCTAGGCCGCCGATGCGATGACTTTCTTGCCGCGAGGGAGAAGTCGATGCGACGAGCCTGTTGCGTTGTGCGATTGTGTTGCGATGCGAAGAAATGGCGCTCCGCGAGGGAGCGACGAAATCCAGTGCGATGCGATGAAAATGGCGGACGCACAGCGTCCGCAATGCGATGTCTTGAAGCGATGATTTCTTTAGGGGTTGCGAGCGCTCGGCGACAGCAGCGCGATGATTTTTCCAGCGCGTCTCGGCTGCAGCGGCTCGCAAAGAGGCGTTAGCGATGGTTTCGTGTTGCGAGCACTCAGCGGCAGCAGCGCGATGATTTTTCCAGCGCTCTCGGCTGCAGCGGCTCGCAAATGTGCGTAAGCGTCGATTTCCAGCACTCTTTTCTCTGAAGCAAACTAGAGGCCCTGGAACTCACAGGAGCCTCATCAGCAGAAAGCAATCCTCGCAGGGAGGAAGCAGGAGGTTGGTGGTGGAGTCTGATGTGCCTGAGACTCCAGCAGGAGGCTAGCTCTTTTACTAGCCCTTGGGTAATTGCTTGTAACAAAAATAAAAGTTCTCTCAAAAGTTCCTTTTCCTCTTCTTCAAGGTCCAGTGGTCACTGCTGCAGGCCAGTGCAAGAAACAACACACAAGCACAGGGACAGTCACTTCCTGCAGATTCCTCCAGTGGCATGGACAGAGTTTCCTCTCCAGATCCAAAAGCAATACAAATTGTAGGGGTTTGAGCACAGATATTTATACCCCAAAAGTCTTTGTTCTCAGAAGCTACAAGTCACTGAACCTAGCCAGAACCAGTTCTGCTCAGACCTGGAGCACTTTGTTTACCAGGCTGCATCCTTCCTTTCAGAAAGAGGGGGTCTGCTAGCAGACACACAGTAGGAGGTGGAGCCAGCATTCACCTGGCCAGGCACAGCCCTATTCAGGTCAAGGAGCCACCCCTCCCCACACTCTAAATGCAGATCTCTCTATTCAACCCAGGTCTGACTCAGCCTGCCCTGCCCCTCCAAAACCAGACAGCCAATACACATAACAGCAGAGCACACTGGAAGGCTTAGGCAAGAAAATACCTACTTTCTAAAAGTGGTATTTTCAAACACAGAATATAAAAATAAACTTCACTAAAAGATGTATTTTATTATTCTGAGCTCAGGCATACTAAATTCGTTTTTCTACCATGTTCCTGGGGTCAGTTAGGACTATAGGATGTAATAGTCAAACTGCCCATTCTAGCCTATGAGGAACAGGTAGCCTTACAGTAGTGAAAAACGAAATGGGGTGTAATTCACTACCAGGACATGCTACACACACCAAGGCATGTCCTACCTTACACATACAATGCACCCTACCAAAGGGGTGACTTACATGATGCCAAGGGAAGGTTCAGGGGCTGGGAAGTGGGTGCACTTCACAGCCAAGATGACAGTTCTGGACTGCACACAGACTCTGCAGTGGCAGGTCTGAGACACACTTTACAAGCTGCTTCTGTGGGTGGCGCAAACCAGCGCTGCATGCCCACCAGCAGCATTTGGTTTACCAGCCCTGGGCACACACAGGCCACTCTACTAGGGACTAACAGATAAACCAAATAAGCCAATCATGGATGTACCAATTCACATAGTCATATTTACAAAGGGAGAGCATATGCACTTTAGCACTGAACAGCAGTGGTAAAGTGCCCAAAGTCATAAAACCAACAGAAACAGGTCAGCAAAAATACAGGAGGCAGGCAAAAAGTTTAGGGGTGACCCTGCAAAAAGGGCCATTTCCAACAGATATAATATATGTATCCAGACCCCACAGATGACATAACATGTTGAGAGTGGACATACACTCTGAAATCAAATCTGAGCCTTGAAGAAGTCCCGCACGGGACGAAACGCACCGGCTATTGGATTTTATCATCGTTTTTCAATAAAGAACAGTGTTTAAAAGAAATGAAAACACAACGACTGGAAATTTCTTCATGTCATCTTTAATATTTTTTGTACAATTAATTGTGATCTGATACATATTCTGTGTGTGCGGAATTCCTTAGACATTTATATAAATATAACTTCCCATTGGACCAGATAGGAAAATACAGTTTAGTATGCCTGAACTCAGAATCTAAAGATGCATCTTTTAGTAAAGGTGATTTTTACATTCTGTGTTTGAAACTACCAGTAGGTATTTTCTTGCTTAGCCATCCTGTGTGCCTCTGCTGGGATGTGTATTGACTGTCTGGCTTTGGAGTGACAGGGGCTGGGGAGGTGCAGTGGCTCCAGAGAGTCTGAATGGGTCAGGGCTGGGCTGAATAGACCTGGGCTGCATTCAGAGTAGTGGGAGGAGTTGTCACTAGCACCTGAATAGGCCCGATCTGCATTTAGAGTGGTGGGAGGAGATTTCCCTTGCACCTGAATAGGCCCTGTCTGCCTTGGACAATGCTGTCTCCACCTCCTGCTGGGCAGCTGCACCAGAGAGGACAGAACTGGTTTTTGCTGAGCACAGACACTCTCTGCCTTCAGAGAACAAAGGATTTTGTGGTATAAATATTGGGACCCAGACCCCAGTATTTTAGAACTCTTTTGGACCAAGAAGACTGCCAAGAAGAAGAGCTGGAGAAGCTGTGAGGAGGAACTACCACTTTGCTGAGTGATTTGCTTTGTTGGGCTGCAGTGGCTGCTTCTGTCTTGGGCAGTGAAAGGACTGGACTGAACTTTCTGCAATCTATTTTTGTGAGTTTCTCCCCTGTTCAAGAAGTCTGAGGAACAGCAAAGACTTCAAGTTCTTCTGCCCTCAGCACTGGGGACTGTGCGTTTTGTGCTGCAACAGAAGAAAAAGCAACCCGGTCCCGTCTACGATGCTGCTGCCGACTCCGTGTCCTGAAGGCACCGCAGAGGGCACTGGCGCAATGCCGCACTGTGACCCTGGTCTCACCGATGACACCTGCTGACGCCGCCACCGAGCCACTGCTTGCACCGCGACCTGTGGGCACCGCACTTCGCATCGCCTCACTTCACGACGCCGCCTTGGTATCCCTGACAACGCCGCTCCACGCCGAAATTGACGCCGCTGCCTGCACCGCGGTTTGAGGGCACCGCTCGTAAAGTTACACGACGCACCGCCCTCATCCCGCACCGCAGCCTTGGCCTACCGACGCCGGCACCATCGACTCCAGTTCGTCAGCCGACGACAGCGCTTCAGCAACGACGACGCCGCTGCTTGCACCGTGACCTGTCAGCACCACGACGAGCACCGCATCACTTCGCACCGTGACCCTAGTCTCACCGACGACGCCATCTGACACCGCCACCGAGCCGCTGCTCGCACCGCGACCTGAGGGCATCACACGCCGCACCGCTGCACTTCGCACCACAGCACCCGACGCCAGCGCTCCTGACTTCAACCGCGAGGAGTTCGATCTGCAACGCGTGTGACTTCAAGGGCCCGACGACTCCTACACCGACCTCCGGAACCGACGCCTGCGGACGCCATGCTTTCGGAAGCTCAACGAGAGCTTTTCTAAAGGTACTGTTTTGCGGGTCTTCCCGATACCGTAGCTGGCCTGCGATGCCGCGATCAGCCAGAACTGTTTGGATTTGTTTGTTCACGACACCGTGATAGCCCAAGAGGGAGCTATCGACTTGAAGGAACTGTTTTTCAAGGTTATTTTGATAACTGAAGATTTCTAAGTACTGTATTGTGGATTTTTATCGTTTTTGGTCATGTCTTAAGTATATAAAAATATTGGATATTTTTCTAAACTGGTGTGGTGTCCTTTTGTAGTGCTTACACTGTATTACTGTTGGTTATTTGCAAATGCTTTACACACTGCCTCTAAGATAAGCCTGACTGCTCGTGCCAAGCTACCAAGGGGTGAGCAGGGGTTATTTTAGGAGTGTAACTCCCTTATCCTGACTACAAGGAAGGGTCCCTACTTGGACAAAGGTGCAAACCCTTGCCAATTAGAGATCCCCATTTCTAACAGGGATTAGCAGAGCTTGAATGGGCCATTAACTGCCTTGATGGGGGGGGGGGGCGAAGCTGAGTGCAGCCCCACTTGCACCTGAATAGGCTGTGCTCTGCCACCCCACAATAGGCTTAAAAACCCTGTATTGTCAGTGCAGCCAGCTAGGAGCCAAGGCAGGGGAAGCAGGAAACTCCTGGAACTTCAATGAACCATTCTGGAAACTTCTCCCAACTTCCAGGAGCAGGGCACCAGGGTATACAAATAGGGCTTTCAGACCTACTCCTCAGTTCACTACTGGACCTGCGGAAGGACTCTCAGAGCACTGCCTGCTGCTGTGACCTGCTGTGCGCTCTGCCAGACTGCTGCTGTACCTGGATAAGCCTGCATTGAACCTTCAGGGGCCAGCCCTTCTGTGGGGTTCTTCATCTTCACCTGCACCCAGGACTTTCAGAAGAGACTCCATGGGCTAGTTTTTCTGGCTTCCAGTTCAGTGCCACAGGGACATAACAGGCTCTCACCGTCTTGAACCCTCACCGGGACCCAGCCCGAGTAAGTCTTGAAACCCCAAGTGTCGTGTAGTTCCCACTAATTCGTAGGACCTGCACATTTGTTTGGACACCATAAACTTTGGGCGAGGTGCCTAGACTTATTCCGGGCACCCCTGCAGGATATGTTGGCCTAGAAACCAGCTAGCTCACAGTGCCACCATAAGCCCCCCTAACCTTACCAGGGAGCGAATACTTTCTGGCAACCACTGAACATGACAACCCTGACCCCTCAGGGATCGTGGATCCCGATCAGAGCCTTTCGCTCCGTCACTCATGCTTATTGGTACTCAGAGAAATATACAGAATACACAGTGGGACGTTTTCAATATATTTATTGAACTAACCTTATTCTTGTATAGAATACATGTGCTGCGATACTCAGTAGACAGAAGCAGATGAAAGTGATTACAAGCACCAAAAGAGTAAATAGTAGGTACAGCTCTACCATGGTGCTAAAACAGTGTATATATGCAGGCATATAAACACGGCAGAAATCAGGCATACTCCTACTATGCAAAACCCGATTCTAAGTGTACCTAGAGTGTGTGTAGGTGTAGGGACAAGAATCCCCCTAGAGACAATCCAACCCCATTACCTGGCGGGAGAGAATGAAGGACCCCGTCTTGGTCACGAACTGTACACCGCTCACGAGATGTCAGACCTCTGCTTGGTGAAGTCTCAGCATGCAGGTACCCTTGGTGTCAGCTGAAGTGCCTCCTCTGCTAATCTATCGGGATGCTCATTATTTATAATAGAAAGCAGCCTTGTGATGTACGTTGTAGATTAGCGATGTTATGGATATGTAGATGGCGCTATCGCCCCGTGGATGAAGATAGAATGACATTTATCCATAGTGCGTATAGAGGCCTTGTACATGATGTTTGAGGCATTGTGATAATGTTGTGCAAAGCTAGATGTGCAAACAAAGTGGTTTCAGAGAAGCTAATCCAACATTGTCGTGTATGAAAATATGTGCTAAAGTTCACGGCAGAAATGTTATTGTGAAAAAGTGGACAATGTAAGAAATTAGCAACTTCGCTACATAGGCCTAACCCGGGAACATAACACAATAGGTCTCCATCAACTCCCGGAGCCTTGGTTGTGGTGCTAAAGGTGCCCAGGTGGCCATTTTCCAAAACTGAGGACTTGCTATTTTGAACCTTAAACTTTAAAAAATCATAAATCTGGTTCTACTAATTGGTTATTGATGGTTTTGGTGTCATATAATTTATTGAAATGCCCTCTAGTTCCTTAAATTGGTTTGGGATTTTTATTGTGTTGTGTTTTCACTGTATTGCTGTTTGAGTGCTGCATAAATACTTTACACATTGCCTCTAAGTTAAGCCTGACTGCTTTTTGTGCCAAGCTACCCAGGGTTAAGCACAGGTTAATTTAGTGACTTTTTGTGGTTCACCCTGCGAGGGATTGTGCTGTTGCTTGACCAGTGCTCATACCACTGGTCCACCAACCACCCAATTTCTCACAATGAGTAACCGAAGCTGAAAGGAACTCAGAGCAAGATGGCTGCCCGGTTGTCACAAGGGTGGGATGATGCGAGCACAGCAATGTGGAGCACGTGAGGTCACAATGCGCAGCAGCCAATGAGCAATACGCACCAGCCAGGGACGCTCTCACGCGCGATACAGCACCACACATGACAGTGCTTCACGGGCCAGTGCTCAGCACCCAAAAGAAAATCCAGGGGAGAGCAGGAGCTGTGCGGCCACAACGGATGATGGACAGCAACGAGGAACAGAAGGAGGGCGATCCAGAAGAAGAGCATCAATGCCAGAGGAGTGTCAATGCCAGAAGAGCATCAATGCCAGAGGAGCGTCAATGCCAGAAGAGCATCAATGCCAGAGGAGTGTCAATGCCAGAAGACCATCAATGCCAGAGGAGCGTCAATGCCAGAAGAGCATCAATGCCAGAGGAGTGTCAATGCCAGAAGACCATCAATGCCAGAAGAGCGTCAATGCCAGAGGAGTGTCAATGCCAGAAGAGCGTCAATGCCAGAGGAGCGTCAATGCCAGAAGAGCGTCAATGCCAGAAGAGCATCAATGCCAGAAGAGCATCAATGCCAGAAGAGCGTCAATGCCAGAAGAGCATCAATGCCAGAGGAGCATCAATGCCAGATGAGCGTCAATGCCAGAAGAGCGTCAATGCCAGAAGAGCGTCAATGCCAGAGGAGTGTCAATGCCAGAGGAGTGTCAATGCCAGAGGAGTGTCAATGCCAGAAGAGCGTCAATGCCAGAAGAGCATCAATGCCAGAGGAGCGTCAATGCCAGAAGAGCATCAATGCCAGAGGAGTGTCAATGCCAGAAGAGCATCAATGCCAGAGGAGTGTCAATGCCAGAAGACCATCAATGCCAGAGGAGTGTCAATGCCAGAAGAGCATCAATGCCAAAGGAGTGTCAATGCCAGAAGAGCATCAATGCCAGAAGAGCGTCAATGCCAGAAGAGCATCAATGCCAGAGGAGTGTCAATGCCAGAAGAGCATCAATGCCAGAGGAGTGTCAATGCCAGAAGAGCATCAATGCCAGAGGAGTGTCAATGCCAGAAGAGCATCAATGCCAGAGGAGCGTCAATGTCAGAAGAGCATCAATGCCAGAGGAGTGTCAATGCCAGAAGAGCATCAATGCCAGAGGAGCGTCAATGCCAGAAGAGCATCAATGCCAGAGGAGTGTCAATGCCAGAAGAGCATCAATGCCAGAGGAGTGTCAATGCCAGAAGAGCATCAATGCCAGAAGAGCGTCAATGCCAGAAGAGCATCAATGCCAGAGGAGTGTCAATGCCAGAAGAGCATCAATGCCAGAAGAGCATCAATGCCAGAGGAGTGTCAATGCCAGAAGAGCATCAATGCCAGAGGAGCGTCAATGCCAGAGGAGCATCAATGCCAGAAGAGCATCAATGCATGAGGAGTTTCAATGGTGGAGGAACTGGAAACCAACCGAGGAAGAGAGGCAGCGGGGGGCTCCCATGGATCCCATCCTCATCGCCAAATAAAAAGAAGAGCAGCTCACCAATAATGCTTGAATGAGACAAGAAATGTATTTCATGAAGAGAAGAGACCAGCAGCTGCCACCCACAGTGTGTCCAACCACAACTGCTGGACAGTGGAATGGAACACCCTGAAGAGCAACACGGAACTCACTCAAAGCATTACAAGGTAATTGAATTCAAGCTTGAGCACACAAATAAATACATGCACAACAAATATGTGCAGTATGTACAGTACATCACAAGCATTCTGCCTCTCCCTCGGCAACAGAGCACAGGAGCCTCCCTCTAATCCATTGCAGCTGGGGCATGGAGTCTGCCTGTATTAACCATGCCAGGACTCTTTATCTTGAATTAAAAAAGTATGGGCACGTCATGCCCTACATATCCTGTGCACTTCAACCTCTGTATAGAACACAGCACGACCGGTGGGGCAAACTACAACTCCACCAGCTGCATGGACAAAGGACTGCAGTGAGTTCTGTTCACTATTGTGGCAGAGTCAAGGAATAGTGGGCAGCACACTACAGTATACTTGGCCACCCATCTGCCTCTCTTTGACATGGGGGGGACTGAGAAAGGGTGGACACAGCCCAAGAGTGCAACAATATGTTTAACACTCAAGATTAACAGCTGGCTCAAGAAAATCTTTTGGATGTTGCCCTGCTCCACTCAAAAAACCGTGGTCCAGGCTCTTGTCACTTCTAGACTGGATTACGGCAACATTCTGTATCTAGGAGTTATTAAGGATGTGATACGCAAATTGCAGGTGGTGCAGAATGCGGCTGCTAGACTGCTTTGCCAGGTTCCCAAAACGGCCTCCATCTCAGGTTCTCTTCGTGACCTTCATTGGCTCAGGGTTGAGAATCGTATTAAATTCAAAGCCCTGAGTTATATGTTCAAGATCAAATCTGGCAAGGCACCTCAGTACCTGAATGCTTTAGTCCACCCTTACTTACCATCGCGCCTTCTTCGTTCCTCCACGCAGGCTAAATTTTCGGTCCCTAGGACCAGACTGTCGCGAATGGGTGGTCGGTCCTTTTCTTGCCTAGGTCCCTCTATGTGGAATTCCCTCCCCATGTCACTTCGGAATGAAACCGTATATGGGAATTTTCGCGAGTGTTTAAAAACTTGGCTGTTCAATCAATAGATTATTTTTCTTTTTTCTGTTATCTTTCTTTTTTTTTCTGTTCCTGTCAGGCGGCGCCGGGAAACCTTCGGGTAGCTGTGCGCCTTATAAGATTAAATAACATAACATAACATAACATTTCTGTTAAGTAGGGAAACATGCCTGTTTTACACAGGCGATTTTTAAAGCAATTTTTAGCTTTCACCTGCTTACTTCAATCCAGTGCCAGTTAATGGGGAAATTAAGTTTCTCTGATTAGCTTCCCCTAAATCTTCCCAAATGTTGATTTGTACAGCATCCCCGACTCCGCTGAAATGGGTGGTAGATAACCAAAACTTGTAGTAGTCTGCTGCTTACTGACAAAACTCCACCATCTACTGAAAGTTCATGACTGGCACAGTCAGTCGAGCCTGTTACTCTCTATCACCTGAGAATCTTTCAATGACCGTATGAGATGTGATACCAAGAGCTAGAGGGAAGTTGTCTCCCCACGTTACCTGAGGCATTTAGAGCCGGCTGCCTGTGGAAAGCAGAGCGCGTCTTTCATAAGCAGCCACTTCTTTCACATCTTTCATAAGCAGCACCAACACCGGCTCTTCCCTGCCAATGTACCAGAGCCTCAGAGCCCTGCAGCAGAACTGAGGGGAGACAGATGAAGGCAGCATGCTCCCTCCACAGCCAACAACTAGAGCAGGGGGCTCCGCAGCCAGCCTGCCCACCCCGCTCCCTCACTCCAGTCCTCCTGTGACAGTGACAGAGCCTCACAGCACAGCGATGGAACTGAGGGGAGTCAGAGGAAGGCAGCAAGCTCCCTCCACAGCAAGTCGGGAGAACCATGCTCCAGTCCTCCTGGGCTCTCACTGCCAGTGATGGAACTGAGGGGAGACAGAGGAAGGCAGCAAGCTCCCTCCACAGCAAGTCGGGAGAACCCTGCTCCAGTCCTCCAGGGCTCTCACTGCCAGTGACAGAGCCTCACAGAACAGCGGTGGCACTGAGGAGAGACAGAGCAAGGGAGGCCTCCACAGCCAGCCTGGGGCACCGTGCTCCAGTCTCCTGGGCTCTCACTGCCAGTGATGGAACCGAGGGGAGACAGAGGAAGGGAGGCCTCCACAGCCAGCCCGGGGCACCCTGCTCCAGTCCTCCTGGGCTCCAGTCCACCTGACCTGTGACAATGTTGTTTTGGGCCTAGTCACTGGGGATAAACTCTTAAGTACCATGCACCCTACCTTGTAGGCAGCAAGGTGTGCTCAGGGGTGACTTATTTTAACATTTAAAACTAGGTTTTTCTACCTGTCAAACGGCTGATGTTGACAGGCCTATGCAGCAGGGTCCAAGCTCTTCCTGTAAGGCTACACAGGGTAGGCCCGAAGCCTTGTTTTCAATGCCACTGTGTTGGATGGCACAATATTTGGCGCAGTCCACAAGCAGCATTTAATTTTCCATGCCATGGCTGTATTTCTGCACCATATACTCTGGCTTTATAGGAAAGTTAAATGTGTCAATCAGGTTCGAAGCCAATTTTCGTATGTTTTATAGGTCACTGGGCATTGGAGAGCAGTGCAAAAAGAACAATTGCAGCATTCTCTAGACTTGCCAGCTGAAATTTTTAAATAGTGTTTCGGGCGGATTGGAAGGGCTGATTGTTTCACAAATTTAAAAAAAGAAAAAACTTACTTTGCACACTGTTTTACCATTAAACAGTGGAATGGGGAGCACAGGACCTACGTCTGGGCATACCCGTTCATCATGTGTGTGTCTTTCGCTTTCTCGCCCTAAGTGCGCCGAGTATGCCCAGACGTGGGTCCTGGGCTCACTGTACCACTGGATTCAAGCTAGAAATGATGATATGGGGTGATATTCCAAAACCGGTCCCAGGATGCTTGTTTTTGGTCCAGGGAGGACAGGCAGTTCGGGCTGGACTGTTCCCAGGGGGAGCAGGGTCAAGACTTTTTGCATATGGCTGGGTCTAAGGTGGGGTGGCATGGTGAGTAAAAGAACAATGGATTTAATCCAGATCTTTTGACTGGGGGGTGAATGTTTGATTTGTTCCGCATTCCGTCCATCATTTGTGTGTCTTTTGCATAGCAGTGGCCCAGTGTTAAGAGTTTAGGATAACAGGCAGAGGAGTCCCTAAAAAAAAACTAAAAACCCGGGGTGACTTTGAAACAATAGTCAAGGAGCACATTGCTCACACCTCTTTTTGCCTTTCTTGTACCTTCTCCATCCTAGAGATAATTCTGCTGTGAGAAGCATCACTAAAGACAGAGACTGAATCTAGAGGGCAGCCTGTGAAAGACACAAGAAAAGTGAACTGACCCAAATCAATTCTGAGAAGGCAGACTGGGAATCCACAGATCCTGTCTGCCAACTCTGTATAAAAGTGGAACCAGCTGACACATTTTGTGTTCCAGTTCCAAATTCTCATCAGCTGAGGAGAGGGATACTGCACAGAGTACTTCGAGGACCACTGCGCAACCAAGGGCGGATGCCTGCCTGACAGCCACCTCACCAGAGATGAGAGACAATCATTTGGAGTATGATCTGAAGGAAGAATTACTGATTTGTCCTGGCACCCAAGGGCCCTGCCTGAGCACAAGGGTAGGGAAATTCCAACCCTGCAGGAGAGGCAGACAGCTGGAAGAGGGTGAAGCAATTGACTCTGGTGTAGGGGACCATCCAGCAGAGACTTGCAACCCGATTGATCAATGTGGTCAGGAGCACAGACTGATTTCAGCGAAGGAACTGCGGCATTGGCCAAGTGTGTTGGGCAGTGTCTGTGTACTATCCCCGTCGTTGCTGCCAAGGCACTGGAGTGTGTGCCCCATTTGCTGCCTGGCTGAAGATGGGATAGGTATCTGTCTCTGGCACCTGCTGAGTGCCAGTGAAGGAGGACATTGTGACCACAGTCCTGCCAGTTGTGCGTGGGGTCCAGACCACTCTAAAGAAGTAAAAACTACAACCTAGAGAGGCCCTCCCCAGGGCACACTTCTGCAAGGAGAAAACCTGACACTGCACCAGAAATGCCAGGGAGCAGGCACTGTTCTGAAGATCTGAAGTCACTGCCCCATGGCATTATGTGACAGAGATAGCACCTGGAAGCCATGATGCCAAAGACCTTAGCACCCAATCAGGGTACTGCCATCGTGATCCAGGATGTCACCTGGAACTGTGCTGCTGTCGCAGGACCCCCGCACAAAGAGAAGGGGACAGCCAAGCACCTCCGCCCAGAGAGGCCCGAGCACCAATGACCAAAGACTCACTAGAGTGATGGGACCAGACCTGCTGGATTCCTTGAGGTCCACCTGCACCGAGAGATCAATGGATCCCACGCCAGAAGCACCTGCTCCTGCAGCGGCCTCTCAGAGATGCCCTGTGCGGCTGGGATCTGCTGGCCTTGAGCGGGAGTGTTGTGTGCTGCGCAGGAAGGCCCTACCAACCACCACTGAACACACCACCGCGGGAAGGTTCAACGTGGCCCATGAACCGCATCACTACAGGCGGGTGAGAGACTGAAACAGGCCTAGAGCCCTTGAGACTATCTGGTGACGGAAGGTGGGTGAAAGTGCTGCACCCTTACTAGAGACTGTCACATTAACCGTGTGACTGAGACAAAGGGATTAAGGGGGCGGCTACAATGGCTGGGTGTCCCACTTTGAAGCGTAAGAGACTCATCTACAAGTCATGCATTCGAGCATTATTGTAGTAAGTAGTATTTTGTTTTTGTGTGATAGTACCTGTCCTTAATAAGAGAAAACATTTAAAACAATTAACTAAAATGCTCAATGTGTACTATGGTCTGTGCTACTCATAGAGTTCCATGTTAAGGTTATAGTATATCTCACAAAGAATTGAAAATCACTTTTTCAAAACCCCTCATCTTGAGGTTTAAGTGACGCCTAAAGCGGACCCTCAATCATATTAAGTAGCATCTCCTGGTTATTAATTCCATCAATTCATCTTTCCGAAGGGTCAGTTTGCTTACTTCCAACAGCCACTGGTGCGTAGGGCTAGGTGTGTAGCTCTATTTCAGTAAGATGCTTTATTTACAGGCAATAGCATTGATTTCAGGCCTCTTCCAATACCTTTATGCAATTTTGCAACTTCTGAGAAATCCCACAGGCAAGATGTAGCAACTGATCTCCGAATATTTTTCTTAAAGCTTTACTCCATATATATTCGCTGTAAGATTGTAGAATTTAACATTTCTGCAATAAGTGAGTTATACCCCAACAAGATTCTGCACCTCTCCATCAATTAGGATTGATAGTTAAGATTACCTGTTATGAAGTCATTTTAATCCCACTTCATGTAAACCTTCATTATGAAGGTCCATTATACAAAATCACTGGAAAGAAGAGATGGACCAATCCAAAATCATTTCCCACTTCAGTCAGGCAGCAAAGGATCTTAAATCTAAGTCTACTGAGGCATCATATAATGAGACAAGTCCA
Organism: Calotriton arnoldi; assembly: GCA_963921515.1. Taxonomy (NCBI): domain Eukaryota; kingdom Metazoa; phylum Chordata; class Amphibia; order Caudata; family Salamandridae; genus Calotriton; species Calotriton arnoldi. The sequence goes on along the minus strand of CAWUFW010011425.1, from coordinate 199,964 downwards.
TTGTAATTGCTGCATTGGGTCAATGTGCGATTGGTGTCCAACACTCTAGCTGCGTTGGTTAGTCATTCCCGCTGCTTTTCTCACCCGCCGTTTTCCTGCTCGCCGCCCCCCGCCTCCCACCAGCCCTCCCACCCCCAAGACTACTTATGGAGGCCGCCACATGGCCCCGCCACTGGAACGCCTAAGGCAAACCCATATACAGCATCTGCGCCTGGACCGTGCCCAGAGCCATGAACCCTTGTCCTCTGCTATCCCACAGGTAGTCCGCAGAGGAGCTCCGTACCTTGGACCCTACACACAACAACTGCTGCATCGTCTCACCACGCACCACAGTGGGACCGTTCACCCGTATCCACTGCCACTTCAGCACAATGACCACCCCAACAAACAACACCACATCCACCACAGACGACACCCCTCCAGTTCAACTCAATAGTATCCTGATCAATGCCAGATTACTCTGCAAACACGCCATTGAGATATGGGACACTGTTGTACCTGCTGCTCAGCCAGTGTGAGTGTGGAGTAGAATGTTGGTGTGGATGATGCTGTGGAATGTTGGGTGAGTGAGGTTGGCAGTTGGATGATGGGCTGAGCAGCAGGAGGGCTGCTCCTGGTGGGGCTCTCTGTACCTTTTATCTTGAACATACTATCTTAATAAATACCATCTTAAGTTTACCTTGGAACTGGACTGTCTCATTACAACATTTTGGCGACTTTTCCTGGAAAGAACCTGCGTGTGCCACCTGTCTGGACTGTGACTTTCAAGTTTCAAGTATGTTTCAAGTTTGAAGTAACTGGAATTCAACTAAGTGCTCTTGTAGAAGCTGGCAGCCCTGAGCCCCACCAGTGACCAATAGATCGGTCGGCCCTGACATGGGCTTGCCAGTTCCTGTTGAGGTGTCTGTGTCCTGCAGTCTTGGGTGAGTGTCTCCATCAAGAGGAGTTCCCCAGAGGACCAACAAGTTCAACAGCTAACCACCATCAGCTTCAAGAAGGGGTGATGTTACTTTGGGAGAGTGTGTCATTATGAGGAGTTTTCCAGAGCAGCATCCAGTGTGAGGTGTGTCCAACCCCAGGGTCTCCCTGTGGAAGTATCTCTGCAAGTGCCTCCTTGGAACTACTTTGCCCTGTGACTGTCGTGTGTGTGGAGCTACTGTTCTGAGGAGCCACTTTTCCCTGCGTCTGGTAGAAGCACCTGCTGTCTCTTTCTGTGGGGGCATGCCGTAAGGAGGAGTGTCTAGAGGGAGACGACAGTCAACTGACAAGAGAAGTCCTCGTTTTCCTGCTTTTATGGACTGAGGAGCCTCTTTATTTATGCCTTGAGGTGCTGCATCGAACGAGGGGCTCTGAGTTTTTATTGTGGTGCGTCTTGGCTTGAGTTCCCCAGTGTCCTAGTCGGCAACATGTGTAAGCAGTACTCTGTGTCCCCTAGGTCCTGGTATGAAGTGTTCCCTCCCGCTTTTGTGTTTCTGAGGTTGGTGCACTATGGGGGACTGTTTCGTACTGGCTTCCATTGCTTAAAAAAAAAAAAAAAAAAAAAAGGGAAAAATGGTTGGGTTCCGTTGGCTTATCGGCTTTCAACCGTCATACTTAGTGCCAGCGCGAGCCTTGTCTCCTCCTCGCGCAGTGTCTTGCAGCTTTCACGCTGAGCTGCACGAACGTGCCGGGAGCCACCCAGCCTCACGTCAATCTGCGTGTCGCCATGTTGTCTTTCTCGCAAGTGGTCAGGTTTTACTTCATTGCGCTCCCGTGCGCACTTCTTACGTGCAGTCATCTTTTCCCCTGCTGATCGGAGTGGATTCACCCGATTCTTCACCAGTGGACCCAGTTCTTGCGTTGAGTGCTGCACCGGATTGCCGTTTTCTCACCCTCGGAAATGTGGTGAGAGCTGTCCTTTCTTGTTTTGAGTTGCCTAAGCTCCCTGTTCTTTTTTTTTGCATTGGTGAGCTTTACTTTTACGGTGGTGGTGTGCGGTCGGCGCAACACTTTCGCTTTTGGAGAAAGACTGCTGCATCCGTTGGGAGAGTGACTTTCTTGTGACTCACTGCAAGAATCCTGGCACCCTTGACTTTGCGAATCCACATTTGTTTGTTTTGGGGTTTTGTTGTTGGAGTCAATTTTTGAATAAGTACATTTTATTGATGGGGCTTAAAAGGAAAACAAATGTTAATGCCATGGTTGTGATGTTGCCCTCCAAATGTTTGAAAATTCAGGGAAGGGGTGGCGCCTTGGTTACCACCCTGTGTGGTTGTGGGAGTTTCGTTTTCGTCTCCTACTGAGTGTATCTGTGTCCGTTGACTTTTGCACGATTTCACTCTGGTTTATCCCCTAGTCGTTGTTGTGAGAGGGTGTGTATCTCTCTGTTGGGGGTGTGTGTATGAGTTGGCTCTTAGGTTCGGAGCCTCTCTAGCCTACCACTTTTTTCGTGGTTGTGGGTGACATTGGTGTGTTACCTTCGTGGGCAGTGTTTTGTAGTTGACCCCTTGTGGTTGTTCTGAGAGTGTGTGTATCTCTCTGTTGGGGGTGTGTGTATGAGTTGGCTTTTAGGTTCTGAGCCTCTCTAGCCTACCACTATTTTCGTGGTTGTGGGTGACATTAGTGTGTTACCTTTGTGGGTAATGTTTTGTAATTGACCCCTTGTGGTTGTTGTGGGAGTGTGTGTATCTCTCACTGTTGGGGGTGTGTATGTGAGAAGGCTCTATGTTGTGGAGCCTCTCTGGCCTACCACTATTTTTGTGGTTGTGGGTTGGCTTAGGTTTGTCTCCCTTATGGGCTTTGGTTGGAGTCGACTTTGTTTTTGAGTCACTCGTGTCTACCACTTTTATGTGGTTGGTTGGTGAAGTTCATTTCACCTGTAGCTTTGCGTTTTCGCTGAGCATTTTTCTGTGTGCTTGTCCTCTCTTTTCTCCCTCTCTTTAAGCTCGGGCGTTTTTGTCCTGGTTGAGCATGTGTGTCCTGTGGTGTGTTTTCTTCTGCACCGTTGTGGTTTGTTCCCCTTAGTGTTCACGTTCATTTTCGGCCTGGCCAGCTGGTATGTTTGTGTCTCAGGGGTTGGTTGGTTGTGCGTGGTGTAGGAGTTTGTAGGTTTGTTTGGTTTTGTGTGCTAAGGTGGGAGTTTTGTGTGGAAAGGGAGTGGATGTGTGTAAAGGTTGTCTTTCTGTTTATAGATTGATTTACCTGTCCAGTTTGTTTTTCTTCTTTGTAGGTTCGTGGGCGGGCATTGACGTTTTATTGTTGCTTTGCCTTTTTGTTGACATTCATGCAAATTTCCATTTTCTTCTCAGCTTTCTTGCATTTTTGGATGTTAACTTGCAAGCCCATAGTACTGTGTTTTTCTTACGTTTCTTCCTTTCTGGTTTGGCCTCAACCATTCTCAGGTCTTTGCAATGGTACCTTTCCAGATTTATGTGCATGTTATTTTCTCTTTGATGTGCTTTTCACTTGTATCATTGCATTGTATTTTTGTTTAATATGAGGAAGGGAGAAGTGTTGTACCTGCTGCTCAGCCAGTGTGAGTGTGGAGTAGAATGTTAGTGTGGATGATGCTGTGGAATGTTGGGTGAGTGAGGTTGGCAGTTGGATGATGGGCTGAGCAGCAGGAGGGCTGCTCCTGGTGGGGCTCTCTGTACCTTTTATCTTGAACCTACTATCTTAATAAATACCATCTTAAGTTTACCTTGGAACTGGACTCTGTCTCATTACAACAGACACCATCTCCACTGTCACCCCCAACGTTGCCTACACACTGCGACCTGGGTCACCCCCACGTCAACCCCCAACATCGCCACAGCAACCCCCTCTGGCTACAAGATGAAACACCGAGACGCACCAACAAACACAGGTGAGGCATCGCATTTGTATACAAAGAATCCATCACCTGCTCCATCACTGCAACGACTGTATGCCTACCATGGAACACATGAACTTCCAGATCCATACCGACACCAGATCAACCATCAGAGGCACCCTAGCATACAGACCGCCAGGACCACGCACCGGCCTCAGCTACGCCATCGCCGAAGTCATCAACCCCCAGCCGTTTAACCCAAACACTACATCTTCCTTTGGGACCTCAACTTCCACCTAGATTACTCCACGGACACCAACACAACCAAGCTCCCTGAAAGACTAGACAGCATCAGTCTAAAGCAGATCGTCACTGAACCCACACACAGAGCAGGACACGCTGGATGCCATCTTCACATCAAGCAACAGAATAAGATACAGCCACACATCGGAACTCACCTGGACCGACCACTCCATCATACACTTTCACCCTCATCGGCCCACCACTCACCACCCCTGTCCGAGACAGCACTCCCTACTGCAGCTGGACCACCATAACCCAGCACCAATGGACAGATGCCCTCAGCACCACTCAGCCCGACATCATGGCAAACCTGGACCAAACAGTTGAGAATTTCAACGCCTGAATCACCAATGCTGCCAAATAAGTCACCTCATCCAAACCGCCCAAGATGCACAGACCCACCAAATGAGCCAGCTCGTACACACAAGAACTCTGCATAACAAAACACAAATGCAAAAAATGAGAAAGAAGATAGCAGATCAGCAAGAACGAAACCGACCGAGCTGCCTACAAAACCACCCTCAACGACTACCACCACCAGCTCAGAGCCATAAAAAAAGGAGGCCCTCGCAAACCACATCGAAACTAAGACCAATGAAACCAAGACCAATTGAACCAAGGAACTCTTCACCATAGTCAGAGAATTCTCCTGCCCCTCAGCCACGGAAAACGCGATCCCGCCCTCACAAGTCCTTCTATGACGACTTCCACAAGAAGATAGCAACCATTTGCACAAACTTCGTACCCCAACCGGTCGACATCCTCAGCAACACATCGACCACATCCGCCAACCACGAAATCACCTCATGGGAACAACTCGGCACACCAACAGCCACTACCCTGATGAAATCTATCCACTCGGGAGCCCCCACAGACCCCTGTCCCACCGAATTCTCAACATCAGAAGCAATAAGATCAGCCACCAACTCACCACCATCCTCAACACCGCCATTACCACAGGAGCTTTACCCGAAGCATGGAAGCACGCAGAGGTCAGGACCCTCCTCAAGAAACCATCAGCAGACCAAAAAGATCCACAGAACTATCATCCGATGTCCCTCCTCCCGTTCCCCGACAAAGTTCCTGGAAAAGGCTATCAACATCCAACTCACTGCTCATATGGAAACAAACCTACTGGACCCATCATAATCGGGCTTCAGGGCCAACCACAGCACAAAGACAACCCTCATCGCAGCAACTGATGACATCCGAGATCTACTGGACAGAGGAGAAACAGCCACAATCCTCTGCAGCTTTAAATAGAGTCTCACACCACACACTCATCCAGCCACTTTGCCCGATCGGAATCACAGACGAAGCACTCAGATGGATGGCGTCCTTCTTCACAGGACACACCCAGAGAGTTCGCCTCCCCCTTCACCTCCAACCCCAAGCACACCATCTGCAGAGTACCCCAAGACTAATCTCTCAGCCCCACCCTCTTCAACATCTACATGACACTACTCACAGTCATCGCCAGAGCACACATCATCTCATATGCCGATGACTCCCAACTCGTCCTCTCACTCTCAGCAAACCCCACCCAGACAAAGACCAACTTCCACAACTGCATGAAGAACTTTGGTGATATGGATGAAAGATAACTGCCTCAAGCTTAACACAGACAAGATGGAAGTCCTTATCTTTGGCAGACACACCACCCTCTGGAACGACTCATGGTGGCCGACGGAGCTCAGTCCCATCCCCAAGCCGAAAGACCACACACGTAACCTCAGCAGCATTCTAGACAGCAAACTCTCAATGAGACACTAAGTCAACGCTGTCACATCTGCTTGCTTCAGCAACATCTGCATGCTCCGAAAAATCTTCAGATAGGTCCCCACCAGCACCAGGAAAACTGTGACACAGGCCCTCATCACCAGCCAACATGACTACGGCAACACACTCTATGCCGGCGCAAACTCTGAACTCATGCAAAGACTCCAGACGGTACAGAGCGCAGCACTCGGACTGATCCTCAACCTACCCAAGAGAACACGCATCACCCAACACCTCAGAGACCTCCACTGGCTCCCCGTCGACAAGAGATGCTAGTTCAAGCTCCTGACCCACGCATACAAAGCCCTCCACAATATTGGACCACACTACATGTACCACCACCTGACTTTCCACCAACTCACCAGAAACCTGTGTTCTGCACACCTCGCCCTTGCACAGATGACAGTAATCCACCGCAGCCGCACCAGGGGATGGTCGTTTTCTCACCTCGCCGTCAAAACCTAGAACACCCTTCCTCTCTACCTATGCACATCACCCTCGCTGAACCTCTTCAGCAAGGAACTCAAGACCTGGCTCTTCGACTGAGAACTATAGCACAGTGCCTGGATACCCCCAGGGTGAAAGCAGAGCTTCACAAATACTATTTTGATTTGATTTGAATGTGAAGTTATGGGTGAACCAATGCATTTAATTTAATTTCTCTGCAGTCTTTTAGAAAGACATTGGCAGACATCTATGTATGAATCTCCATTTTTTGATACACCTAGATGACAAACCTTATCAAGAATATCATAACTAATACTTGAGCCTTCTTAAATAATGCAATTGAAGTAGAGAATCAGTTTGTCAATCCAGTACATCCATTTAAATGAGTTTTTATCAATATCTATCTTATCATTTGACCAAATAGGATCTTCTAAATGTCTACACGAGTCAGCAATTGATATATTATGTAATCTGTGTCAACATTTAGTACTATTTTGTCTGGCAGAATCTTCAAGTTGAATACTGTTTTCCCATGTTTAGATTCCAAGCTTGAAGAGGACTGTCTCAATATTGGCTCAAAGCTTGCCATTTTGGACTGATCTTAGAAAATGGCAAAAACAATTGATAACTGTAAATAGGTTGTATGTCACAATATTGCAGTCAAAATATAGAACTAAAAAATATTGCATCCACAATATAGACTACCATTATATTGTCAAAGTAAGCACATAGAGGGAAGAATAGATTTACCATCCTTAACTACGCATCTATTTACCTTGATAATATAGTGATAGGCAGATTGTGGATGCAATATTTATTTGACTCAATACTTCAACAGCATTATAGTGTCCCCCAAACCCTGTAAAATCTAGTAAACTCAATAATGCTTCTCCAGGATAGGAAGTTTAATTGCTTCATGTAAGAAAATATGCTATTAGTTGGGGAAGATGACGTCCCAAAGTCCTCTCAGATTAATCACACACTTTCAATAATTTAAACCTGGGCTCAAGCCCTACTAGCCATGGCACAGAGCAGACATGTTTAACTTAGGAAAACTGTGGAAACAGTACCAAAAGTTAAAACACAATCAAATTCCCGCAACTAATTAAAAAAATCTAATGATACAAAAATGATTAGGATCCAATCAGACATGATTTTTTAAGTTTTAGGGCAAAAAGCACTAACAAAAAGTACCTGTTCACGCTTGACAGGAACAACGGTAGGATGTCCCAGAGGGTCGTTACTACCTTATGACCTTAGTCTTTTTTTTATACAACTCGAAATTCTCTGGCGAGGCAAGGCTGAAGGGTGTATCCAGTGAAGTCCTTCCGAAGTTGGGTAGCATCTGGATGAATTCCAGCTTAAGCGGGTGGCAGGAAAAGCTGCAAGTAGGGAAATTCAAATTGAATGACTGCCGAAGTACTCTTGTTGGCTGGATTCTTTTCATGCTTTCGCCTGGACAAAATTTCAACGCTTGGTATTGGGGCCTGGCTAGTTTGGCAAACCTGTTACTTCATCACAAAGTTGATGGATATCCCATCTGCCTTATGCCAATGAATATAATGCACTTCTAATAAAACAGACGGGATATTGGTCACCCTTGTGATGGAGTAATCCATCAAACATACTGAAAATCAGGCTCTTAGACTCTATTTTGGAGCTAAAAATCCTCCTGTGGGAAAGCCTAGAAATTGGATACCTTTGCGGTGAGGTCCCACTGGAGCTCCGTCTTGGAAATCAAAAAATGTTCTAGTCCCACTTGTTAAACTTTATGGAGCAGTGCTTCTTGGCCACTTCTAAGGCTTCCAGGACTTTTAGGTACAGCACTTAGGAGGCAGTATCTACTCCAGTCGAATCCACTAACAGGATCCAGTTGCAACTGGTTGGCTAGTTACTTCAGGACAAGGGGGCCACATGCACCTTTTGATGACCCTGTAGCCACATAGAAGGTCAGCCAGGTGACTGTTGGGAGTCCATTTCTCGATCATGGGCACAAGTGGGAGTAGGTCCAGCCCTTCAGGTCTCCACCGAGGCCTTGATCTTACCCCCACTCTTCCCACTTGCCTGGCAAGTCTTGCATGTTCTGCAATAAGTGTCTGAGTTCTTGCGCATCTGGGGCCAATAAAAGTGGGTGACCAGCCTCTCAAAGGTCTTGGTCTGCCCCAGATGTCCTGCCAATGGAATGTCATGAGCCAACCCCAGTAGGAAGGCTCTGAGGCACTCGGGTACCACCAGCACACGGGCTGACCCCGGCTCAGCAGCCTTAGGCTCGCTATACAGGAGACTGTTCTCCCAATAAATCAGATGTGAACCAGACAGGTCACCTGCTGCCTGGGCTGCAGCCTGACGCCGCATACCCTCAAGAGAAGGGCAAACTCCTTGCTGCTCACAAAATTCCTCCCTGGTGGGTCCCCTTCCTGCTGCCAATGGGTCAGCTCAGGCAGGTCCCCCAGTTCGGTGATCTGCTCCCCGGTAGGCTCCAGGGCATCCCCCTCAGGGTCTGCTCCCTCCTGGGCCATGGGAACCAAGGGGGCCGGCTCCCCGCGCCCCCTGCCCCTCCTCTCTAAGGCAGGGATCTGGGCCATACTCTCAGGCTCCAGGTCCTTCTCAACACCCTCCTTGGCTGCCATGGACCGAGTGGTAGCACACGCCCACTCAGGCAGACCCAACATCTCCAAGTGAGATCTCCTCTCCACCGTAGCCCACGGGGAGTTCTCTAAATCATTGCCCAACAGACAGTCTACAGGCATGGCGGGCCTCACAGCCACCTGAAGAGTTCCTGAGACCCCCCCACTCAAAGGGTACCTGAGCCACCTCACATTGGCTCTCTGAGTTGTCTGCGGACACTACTGGGTAGAATGCATGGGGGACAACCTGCTCTTTGGACACCAACCGGGAGCTGACAGCAGTTATACTGGCTTCTGTGTCTCTTAGAGCCTCCACCCTATGGCCATTGATGGTCACCCACTGCCTGTACTTTTTAGTGTTATCAGGCAGTGTAGGTTTAGGGAACATCTCAAAGTCTCCTAATGAGACAATGGTCAACTCTACGGGATCCCACCCCTCTTGGGCACCCATCTCCTCCCCCCCCAGGGCTACACTCGCAAGCTGGCGGGGTGGTGCACGGGGTGCTGCACTAGTATCCCTCTGAGGACACTGGGGATCATAGTATCTGTGGCCCACTTGACCACACTTATAACAAGTAAGGCCTACCTGTCGGGGGCACTGGCTTCTTCTCTTGGGGGGGCTGGGACACCACTGCTTGGTTCCCTTGGTAATTACTTTGGGGCCCTCTTTGGAACTCCCTCGGTTTACCCCTGTCCCCCCCACTTCTCTGCTGGGGACCCTGCCCACCTTTGGCGAAGTCTCCCACTGGCCCCTTGCGAACCCGGGTGCTCACCGAGCGGTCCGCCTCCTCAGCAAGCTTCCTAGGGTTAGTCAGCTTGCAATCAATCAGGTGCTGGCGTAGCTCAGGAAAACAGTTACTAGATAAATGCTCCCATGCAATCAAATCATAAAGCTGCTCAAAAGTTTCTACTTTGCTACCTTTTACCCAGCTGTTCCATTGCTCTGCAAAAAAAGACACATATTCAACCCACGTGGTACCCTCTAGCTTCTTGCAGGTCCTAAACCTCTGCCTATACATCTCAGGGGTCAAACCATAGCGGGTCATCAAAGCTTCCTTCATGTGGCCATAAACCATTCGACTTTCTGGGGGCAGGTCCAACAAGGTATCCCTCCCCTCACTCACAAAGCGTCCCCACAGCCCCGCTCCCCAATCCTTCTCAGGGACCCGGTGGGACACCATGGCTAATTCATAAGCGGCAAGCCATTGCCCAATATCTTCACTTTTGTGGAAATCCTTAATAACCTCCTTGGGTATATACACTCTATTCTCAGTATGCACTACAGGTATGCTGCCACCAGAGGGGGAGATCTCTACACTCTTTGCTTTAATCTCCAACTCCCTCAATATTCTCTCATGCTCAAGTTTCATTTTCATAATCTCAAATTCTAACTTCTTGTTCTCTAGGTCCCTGTGACCATCCATTTTAAGCCTAGCCATCTCCATATTATGCCGCCTATCTCTCTCCCTGTCCTCCATCTCTTCTGGGGACAGACCCCTGGCGGACACACTAGTGCCCGGGCTGGAAATTGCTTTATCTCCCACCAAATCTACTACTTCACCCTGCGGCTCTCCTGCATTCTCTTCCCCCTCCACAGGCTCTTCTATATTCTTAGGGGCATCCCTGGCTTCTAGCCAGGCCTTCAGCGCCTTGTAATACTCCTCCCTTTTAGTGAGACCTGTGATAGGGACTGTGAAGCGTTTGCAAAAATATTTGAGCTGCTTGGCATTGTAGGTTTCTAATTTCTCTTCTTCCCAGGAGAGATCCTCCGAGGCATTGGATCTGGGCTTGCCCATTGTGGCAATAACTGGCAATATTAATCAAAAATAGAATCAGAAAAAACCTCAAAACGTATGTGGTTGCGTTATGGTCTGCACTCACTAGTAGTGTACACTATAATTACTGTATGCGATCATAAATGCAAGTCCAGATCCTCACCGCTGACCACCAATGTTAGAAATGGGGGTCTCTAGTTGGCAATGGCTGGCCACTGTCCAAGTAGGGACCCTTCTTCCTAAGTCAGAGTGAGAGGGCTACACCCTTTGATAACCCCTGCTCAACCCTGTGGTAACGTAGCACGAGCAGCTAGGCTTATCTCAGAGGCAGTGTGTGAAGCATTTATGACCATACGCAGTAACACAGTGAGGAACACTACAAAGGGACACCACACAAGTAGTTATCAAAAATAATTATCTTTATATATAGACGTATCACAAGACCAATAACGATCAAAAGCCACAATACTGTAAAAATAGGGTTACTCGTGAAATGCTGCAAAAATAGTTCAAAGTGCGCCAAGAGGAGTTCAGTTCAAAGGAGTGGTCTCTGCGACCCTTTTACTTACAAAGTACCTGGATTTCGTAGCAAAATCAACAAATGGTCGCAAGAAGCTGTGGCGATGACTTCCTGCCCGCGAGGCCGGCGATGCGATAAATCCTTGCCGCGAGGGAGGATGATGCGCCGATCTGCGGATGCGTGCTGAGGCGATGCGACCAACTTCTGCACGTTAGGCCGGTGATGCGATTACTCCTTGCCGCGAGGGAGGAGGCAATGCGGCGACCCGGTTGCGTGTGCGATCAGGTTGTGGTACGAAGAAGGGGCACTCCGCGAGGGAGCGACGGTCCTGATGCGATGCGGGGGAAATGACGGACGCCAGGCGTCCGCGCTGCGATGTCGTGAAGCGATGATCTTGGTGCGATGATCTTCGGTTGCGAGCACTTGGAAGCCCGCAAACGTGCGGTGCGATGATCTTTGGGTGGGAGCGCTCAGCGGCAGCAGCGCGATGATTTTCCGGGCGCTTTCGGCTGCAGCGGCTCGCACACGGGCATTAGAAACGATTTCAGCGCTCACTTCTCTGTAGTAGAACTAGAGGCCCTGGAACTCACAGGAGCCTCACCTGCAGATAGAAATCCTCGCTGGGAGGAATCAGGAGGCTGGTGGTGAAGTCTGATGTGCCTGAGACTTCGACAGGAGGCTAGCTCTCTTCTAGCCCTTGGGTGATTGCTTTAGCAAGATGAATCAAAGTTTCTCTCAAAAGTCCTTTTCCCTCTCTTTCAAAGTCCAATGGTAACCACTGCAGGCCAATCCAAGAAACAGCACACAAGCACAAGGATAGTCACCTCCTGCAGATTCCTTCCGTTACACGGACAGAGGTTCGTCTTGATGTCCAGGAGCAATACAAATTGTAGGGGTTTCAGCACAGATATTTATACCCCAAAAGTCTTTGTTCTCAAAAGCTACAAGTCACTGAGCCTAGCCAGAACCAGTTCTGTTCAGTCCTGGAGCACTTTGTTTACCAGGCTGCATCCTTCCTTTCAGGAAGAGGGGGTCTGTTATCAGACGCACAGTAGGATGTGGAGCCATCATTCACCTTGCCAGGCACAGCCCTATTCAAGTCAAGGAGCTACCCCTCCCCATACTCCAAACGCAGATTTCTCTATTCAACCCAGGTCTGGCTCAGCCTGCCCTGTCCCTCCAAAACCAGACAGCCAATACACATAACAGCAGAGCACACTGGAAGGCTTAGGCAAGAAAATACCTATTTTCTAAAAGTGGTATTTTCAAACACAGAATATAAAAATAAACTTTGCTAAAAGATGTATTTTAATATTCTGAGCTCAGGCATACTAAATTCGTTTTTCTACCATGTTCCTGGGGTCAGTTAGGACTGTAGGATGTAATAGCCACACTGCCCATCCTGGCCTATGGGGAACAGGTAGCCTTACAGTAGTGAAAAACGAAATTGGGTGTAATTCACTACCAGGACATGCTATACACACCAAGGCATGTCCTACCTTACACATACAAAGCACCCTACCATAGGGGTGACTTACATGATGATAAGGGAAGGTTCAGGGGCTGGGAAGTGGGTGCACTTCACAGCCAAGATGGCAGTTCTGGACTGCACACAGACTCTGCAGTGGCAGGTCTGAGACACACTTTACAAGCTGCTTCTGTGGGTGGCGCAAACCAGCGCTGCAGGCCCACCGGCAGCATTCGGTTTACCAGCCCTGGGCACTCACAGGCCACGCTACTAGGGACTAACAGGTAAACGAAATAAGCCAATCAGGGATATACCAATTCACATGTCATATTTACACAGGGAGCATCCGCGCTGTGGCACTGAAGGGCAGTGGCACAGCGCCCAGAGCATCTAACACCAGCAAAACGGAGGAGACAACAGCGAAAAATGGAAGGGAGACCCACTCCAATGGTGCCAGGTCTAACAGCTTCCTTCCTAGAAAAAAGGTTTACTTTGAAAGGTTCACCTGCAGTTTCAAAAACAACACGGTAGCCCTGAAGGCATGTTTTCCTTGTCAGCCTAGTGGAAGGCACGACATGCGCTTCAGTCCACAGGTGACATTTAACTTCTATGCCACTGGTCTATTTCCTGCACCATATAGTAAACCCTTCCCAGAAAGTTTATTATGTCAGTTTAGTATTAGCCCATTTTACCATGTTTTGGGCATTAGAGCGGATACAATGGAGACCAGATAGTTAGAGGAATTAATTGGGGATTGTGATTTCCAAATTGAGATTCTTTGCAAATTACAATTAAGAACTCGCAATTCCTAGTGTATGAAACCCATTGCGTTTCATTTAGCGATTCCTAATGGGGTTTCAATCAACTTACCTCATTAATATTAATGAGGTAGGTCGCAATTTGTGACCCATTAGGAATTGCTGCCATCACTTGGATGGGGGTCTAGTTTTTAATAATATATATATATATTTTTTATAATGCAGCCCATTTTCCTTAAAGAAAAACAGGATGTGTTTAAAAAATAAAATAAAACTTTAAAGTTTATTTTTTTAAGAATAGGCAGCGGTCCGTGAGAAATAAATGTTTCAACATTCACATATGGGAAGGGGGCCCATGGGGACCCCTTCTACTTTGCGAATGGTTACCACCACACTTGAGGTGTCGGTAAAAAATGTATGTTTTGTGACGGCAATTAGGTTGCAAATCATTCATACATAGCACTGTGATTTGGTATTTGAAAGGCACGTCCCTTCCAAATACTGAATCACTAAACACAAATAGCGATTCGGTAACATGTTACCGAATCACAATTTGCGCTCTGTACATATGTGAAAGCATTTTTACAGCTGGAAATGGTCCGATTCTGCGAATCAGGCCGTTACAGACCGCACAAATGCTTTTGTACATATGGCCATTTCTGTGCCTACCTCATTCTTAGTGTAGTTTGATAACAATATTGTTAGAAATTGGGTTTCTGGTTGGCAGAGGTAAGCGCCCTTTCCAAGCAGGAACCACAATCCTATTCAGGGTAAGCTAGATACACACTAAAAGATAACCTGTGCTCACCTTCTGGTAGCTTGGGACAGAGCAGTCAGACTGATCTATAGAGCCAATGTATAAAGTATTAGAGCAACACACACGCACACACAGAGTAACACAATGAAAACACCACAAAAAGATTGCAGACTGGTTTAGAATAATTGACAATTTTATGGGTAAAACAAGACCAAAATGACAAAAATCTAATAAGTAGAACTGGAGTTATACATTTTTAAAGAATATTTGAAAAACTAGTGCTTAAAGTCGTAAAGTGCCAGCTGGATATATCTGGTCCCGCATGACCAGGGTAAATCCAAAACTTCAGGCTGACTGCGATGGAGCGCGGGTAGGATACAGGGACCAGCCTTGGCCCGCTGAAACAGTACCTTTTGATGGAGGCTGTGTTGCTGTCAAGATGCGAGGAGCAGGGAGGCGATGCGTCGTCATCAATCCGAGGGATTCGTAGTTGATGCGTCTTCAAGCCGCCCATTCAGAGAAATCTGCGTCGCAGACCACCATTGAAGATGGGCGTTGTGTCGTCGTCAAGCTGTGCACTCAGGGAAGCTTCGGCGTCGAGCAGTGCTGAAGATGAGCGATGCGTCATCTTTGGGTGAAATGCCCAGTTCGATCGGTGCAACAACAGCGATGCGTGGTCATTGAGACTTGCAGCACAGAAAACTTCACTTCCAGGGGCCCAGACTGGATTGGCACCACTTGGCGGGGCAGGACTCGAAGATGGCCATCGCAACTCGCTTGCCCCTAAGCATCAAACTCTTGGACACAGTTTCCACCCCTAGCTTAGAAATGATGGTATTCAGGTTGGAGGTAGCACATAGATTTAACTGGATGGGAGCAGTGGTCTATCGGACACCGAGGCAACAAAAAAGACTTTAGCTCATCACTGATGGAAGCCCCAGCCCCCTTCATTCACTCTTCAAGCAGAAAACTTTCTACTAGTAGGGAATTTTAATCACCACTTGGACATCACTTCAGACCCAGACTCCAGCCGTCTGACGGCGGCCACGGAATGTCTCGGTCTCTTTCCAAAAGTATTTAGCCCCACGCATATAGCCGGACATACAGTGGATACCATTTTCTCCAAAATACCGAACATAACAGTGGAATCCCCCATAGCCTTAACCTGTTAGTGATATATGTCAGGTCGCCCTGAAATCTTCAAGAACCTGGAGGAAGGTGACTCTCGCCTCGTTCACCCCCTCCTTCAACCCCCTCCTTCAACCCACCAGCCATACTGGACTGTGCGGACAGCGAGCCTGCTCAAGTAGTGCTGGAGGACTCGCTTGCAAAGGCCTTTGACACTATTGCCCCACAAAAAGTAGGAAAGAGCAAGAAAAAGAACGCCCCAGCACCGTGGTACACCGAAAACCTCAAGAAAGAAAAAGCCACCTGTAGGAAATGGGAAAGGAAATGGAGGAAATCGAAGCTGGAAGAAGATAAACTAGTCTATAAACGTGCCTTCAGAGAATATTTGAAAAATTTCAATACTGCTAGAAGATCCCATTTAGGGGCCAAAATCAGCGAAGCAAAAAAGTCCTTCAAAGAGCTGTTTAAGATTCTTAAAGAATTCACTAATCCTAAGGTAAACAGTCCATCTACTCCCTTTACCCAAAAGCTCTGAGATGATCTTGCAGATCACTTCCAACAAAAGATTAACAAAATCTAAAGCTCATTCAGTAATAAGGAGGGACCGAGCTCGATTGCCATCAATGCAGACGTTCTAGACTCAGCCCCTTGTTCACTGGAAGCTTTTAAGGCAATCACTCCTCAGCAAGTTCAGGTCTTACTAAATTAAATCAAATCAGGCTCCCCTTCTAGACTTGGCACCCCCAACATATTATCTCATCTTTGGCCCCAGCCCTACCGGCACCCATAAGAGATATCTGTAACCTATCATTAACTACAGCCACTCTCCTTTGGAAGTGGAAGACAGCCCGAATCAGACCTATACTGAAAAAACTCTCGGCCGACCAACAGGACTTGCAGAACTACCGATCTATATCATTACTACCTTTCTTCCCCAAAATTATGGAAGCACTAGTCAATAATCAACTAACGGAGTATCTAGAACGGAGTAACTTACTAGACCTCTCTCAGGCAGGGGTCCGTGCGTCACACAGCACAGAATCAGCATTAACAGAAGTAACTGATACTATAAAGCTAGCTTTAGATAAGGGGACCCCAACCATGCTGATCCTTTTAGACTGGTCAGCAGCGTTTGACACCATCTCCCATCGAGTCCTAGTTCAAAGGCTGAGAGAGTTTGGTGTCGGTGGAATGGCGCTAAAATGGTTTGAAAATGTTCTCTCTGAAAGTACACTTGTAGTGCAGCTGGACTCGTTTACATCACAGTCCATGATCCTTGACAAAGGGGTACCTCATGGGTCTATTCTTAGTCCCACTCTTTTTAACATCTATGTATCCTCCCTGGCTAAGATTATTAGATCATGTGGCTTTGAGACCATCTCGTATGCGGATGACACTCAACTGATAATCACGATTGAGCCTGACCCCTCTATCACTAAGGAAAAACTTAAAAACTGCATGTTAAAAATGGCAGCGTGGATGACTACAAACTTTCTGCAGCTCAACACAAATAAAACAGAGATTCTCCTATTCGGAAAGGCAGACGAGATATTGTCTGCGGACTGGTGGCCTCCAGAACTGGTAAAGTCTCCAATTCCAAAAAAATGGGTGAAAAATCTAGGAGTCATACTGGATGATAATTTATCCATGGTGAACATGTGAAATGCATCTCGGGCACATGTTTTGGCCTGATGCGAATCCTCAAGAAGGTGTTCCCGTGGATACCGCTCTCAGCCCGAAAGTCTCTAATTCAGGCACTATTAGTGAGCAGATTAGACTATGGCAATTCCCTACTGGTTGGGATAAGAGAAGGACTTCTCTCAAGGCTACAGGTAGTGCAAAACACAGCAGCTCGCCTTGCTCTAAGTCGGCCCCCCTGGTCACCACCTGAACCCCTCCTACGTCTGCTCTACTGGTTGCCCATAAAAAAACAGGCAGTGTTTAAGCTCCTATGTATGGTCTTTAAAACACTGCAGGGGGAGGGACCAGTTTACCTAAAAAATAAGCTAAAACCTTATATCCCCACCCGACAACTCCGATCTAGCGACCAATTGTTACTATACCCCAAAAGGATTGATAAAACCAGAGTGGGTGGTCGCTCTTTTTCCTACCTGGCTCCCTATCACTGGAACAAATTGCCGCTTCACATCCGCTCCTGCTCTAATCTCACTCAATTCAGAAAACTCCTCAAGACCTGGTTATTCAATCTCTAACTGGACATAGTTCTGCTTCTGTTGCCTGTTACTGTGGCGCCGAGAAATCCCCCTGGGGATAATTTGTTGCGCTTAACAAATAATAATAATAAAGATGGCAAAGTCCAGGTGCTGTTGCAGGGTTGTAGGAATCTTTGATGTCCCTGAGACTTCAGAACGGGGGCAAGCCAGCATGCCCTTGGAGTCACTCTGGGTTCAAGTGAGATGGGCCCAGTGCTTTTCTCAGCAAGGTAGAGGGTAGCGGGCAGCAGAGCGGTACAGCAGAGCAGCAAAGCAGTTCTTCCAGAGCAGCAGAGTGGCAGTCCTTGTAGCAGCACAGCAATCCATCCTCCTGTCATCATCGCCAAGTTCTTCACAGGTCCAGGAGTGTCTGATTTGGTGGGGTCAGAGACCCAGTACTTATACCCAGTTGATCCTTTGAGTGAGGGTGACTTCAAAGAAGGGTCTTTGAAGTGCACAGAGGTCCTTCCTTCCCAGCCCTGGCTCCAGACTATCAGTAGGGGGTAATCAGTCCTTTGTGTGGGGACAGGACACTGCCTATTCAGGTGTGTCAGCACCTCCCTCCGATCCTGCCCAGGAAGAGCCATCAGAATGCAGATGAGTACTCAGACACACTTAACATTCCTGTATGTGTGGCTGTCTAGCGGGAATGTACTTAGTGTAGCTGTCACCCACCCCAGACATGTATCTGAGACAGGCTGCAGGCACGTGGTGCTGTAAGAGCAGAGAAATGTCCACTTTCAAAAAGTGATATTTCTAAAATAGTAATGTTAGATCCAACTTTACCAGTAAGGAGGATTTGACATTACCATTCTAAAGATATAAAACATGACACAGCTACTCCTTTCTAATCTAGAATTACAGCTTAAAAGAGTCTTAAGGAATTCCCAATGTTAGCCTATGAGAGAAGTCGGCCTCACAGTAATGAAAAACAAATTTGGGTGTTTTTCACTACCAGGACATGCGAAACCTAAAAGCACATGTCCTACCTTTTACCTACACAGCGCCCTGCCCTCTTGGCTACTTAGGGACTACCTTAGAGGTGACTTATGTGTAATAAAAGGGGAGGTTAAGGATTGGCAAAGGGTTTTAAATGCCAAGTCGAAGTGGCAGTAAAACGACACACAGAGGCTCTGCAGTGGCAGGTCTGAGACATGTTTACAGGCTACATGTGTGGGTGGCACAATCACTGCTGCAGCCTACTAGTAGCATTTCATTTACAGGCCCTGGGTAGATGGTATAGCACTTTATAAGGGACTTACAAGTAAATTAAATATGCCAAACAGGTGTAAACCAATGATCCATGTTTAGAGGAGAGAGCACATGCGCTTTAGAACTGGTCAACAGTGGCAAAGTCCTCAGAATCCTAAGGCCAACAAAACAAATTCAGCAAAAAAAGGAGGAGGAAGGCAAAAGGTTTGGGGTGACTGTGAGAAGTTGGCCTGGCATATGCTGTCCACTAGTTATAGTGGGCACCTTGCACCAGTCCAAACGACCTTTATTGAGGATAGGTTTAAAGACAACCTTTATTGAAAGCTATCCTAGTGGTAGCTATGGAGAGCAGCCTTCAGGCTAAGTCTTGAAGGAGTGTTAAGCTGTTTGTTTTACCAGTTATAAGCTCATGAATGACCAAATGAAAGGAGAACCACACCAGGTATATATATAAAATATATGTATTTATTACTAAACACTACCCAACAGTCTCTTTATGAGGCTAGAGGTCAAAGTACACAAGTTACAAGTCAAATAGCACAGTAAATTAGCACAATATACGATTAGCCCTAGGGGCGTACCAAACCATATATTAAGAAAGTGGTATAAGAACCACGACTTAAGTAGACACAAGGCCTAGAGCCTGTAGAATCGCTGGGACCCCAAGGAACCACCCAAGGTAGTGACACAGGGGACCCACGGGGGCTGTGTGCAGTGTGGGAACACAGCCGCGAGCTCCGTTAAAGTCTATGGGAAAGTCGAGGTAAGAGTTTTAGAGTTTAGGGACACTTAGAAATGGACTAGGACCAAACCCTCTTGGACTTAGACAGTTCTAGGGTCAACTCCCACGGGAGCACCGGAGTACTCGAGTTACCTCACCCAGGGAAGCCGGGTGCATAGGTGTCAAATGGTGTCGGGTCGCGTCGTCGTTTTCAATGGCAGCCTGCCACGAAGTGCTGCTGCCGGGAAGATGCGAAGTGTCCGAAGAGATCCAAGCCTGGATCGGAGATGAGAAGAACCTGAAAGCAGAGGGGACAGAGTCTGGGTCACTTGCCAGTGACCAGGGGCACGATAGTCGAATGCCCACCGATGTCGGGTGCTTCAGGTGAAAGAGGTGAAGCTTGACTCTTCAGCCACGAGGACCAGGAGGCGTCGACGACGACCAGGAGCTGGATTCGAGCTGTCCCACGAAGGATGTCGAGTGCTGCAGCGTTGGTGTCCGGATTGAACACAACAAGCCTTGGCAACAGCAACCCACGCAGAAAGGAGAAAGATGCTTCGGAGCAGACCAGCAAGGTCTGAGGGACTCACCACTTGGTGGGGAGTTAGGGCACGTCTGGAGCAACCAGAAACGCCCAAAGAAAATCAGAGTTGCCTTCACAGGGACCCACCAGTCGACGGACCAGGGATCGCGAAGGAGCCCCAAGCGGAAATGCAGGAAGCGGGCCCACGGAACACTCGTGGAGTGTAGGCTCACAATCTTCGGTGCAAATGGTGCTCGGGGCCTGGGCAATGAGTAACCCAAAGCAGGACTTCAAGAGTCGTCGAGAAGTCAATGCACTAGCAAATGTGCACGGTGACCAGGAGTTCCCTGTTCCACGCTACTCACGAGGGCTGCGGGTCTCAGCTTTGCTGGGGACTCGGGTCGGCCTCTGAGATGTCTGGAAATCCTCTTCCTGGGCTGCAAGTACTTCGGAGTCCGGCGGGAGCTTCGGAGATACAGACCGGCAAATGCTTCGTTGGTGCCTGCCAAGCAGGGGAGTCACTCCTTGACCCCAAGGGAGATTTCTTCAGTCCTCTAGTCTTGAGTAGAGCGTCGAAGTTCCAGGATTCAGTTGCAGAGTTTCGTCCAGGGATATCTAAAGTCCTGTTGCCAGGGTTCCCTTACTTATACTAAAGAAGGGGGTTGGACTAACTCTGGGGACCCACCTATGGGAGGGTTTGGAAAGAGGGGTGGCTACACCCATTTCCTTGGTCCAGTTTCGCGCCAGAGCAGGGGCTGGCAGCCCCTGCAACCGGTTTGAACTGGGGTATGCACGAGGACACCAAATGTGCCCCCAGGCACTTCAAAGCAGAAGGACTTCAAAGCACTCTTGGAGTGCACCCACCCAGCCCCCATCCACTAAGGCCTGTCTGGGAGGTGGTAACACCTCCCTGTGACAGGAAACCTATTGTACAGGCCTCCCCTGCCGGAGTTTTGGTCAGCAGCAGGAGGCCAGACTCGTGTCTGTGGCTGCAGCATCCATTTTGTGATGCCAGGCTCTGTTTAGGTGGTACCGGGTATACCGGTGCTGTCATATCTCTTCCTCTAGAAGGGTGGGATCATACTCCCACACCAGTTACTGGTCTGGGGGTATGATTCCAAGGTGTTTGACACCAAACACGACATGTTTCCGTGCAGCCAGTCCAAAGTTAGCATTTACCATTTGGTTATAATGCACTTAAGAGTATATGGTCAGGCTGCACCACTGACAACCCCGGAGGATATATTCCGAAGGCTGTAGGGGTGCTCTGCTCATGCATGGGCACCCTCTCACATATAACCAAGCACCCTGCCTTCAGGATTGATAAGGCCTGCCATAGGGGTGACTGATAGGTTTCTAGGTGCAGTGATAGGTGAGATATAGTGAACCTATATCTCTGTAAGGGGTTCATGCACCACCTCACTCAGGCTGCTGTAGCAGTCCTGTGGTGTCATTTTGGAGGGCTTTCCAGGGGTGGCACAATACATGCTTCAACCCCTGGTAGGCCTCTGGGGTACCTATGCCCTGGGTACTTAGTATACCATATACTAGGGACTTATAAGGGCACTCCAGAATCCAATCTGTGGTGTACCTAAAGTACATGGAATCAATTTATAAGAGAAAGCAGATAGGCTGGGGACCTGAATAGCAGGCTCCCAGCCAAACTAAGTCAAAAACCATCAAAACACCAGAACAAAATGGGGGCAACTATGTAGTCAGATTCCACCTTCCTACAGTGACCCTTCAAAGACGGTAATTTTCTAACAATTACAGAACAACAGAGCACACTTAACATGCTTTATATATGTATCAGTCAAGCTACTTCAGACTCAAATTCTTCTAGAGTCAGAAATGCATTCACTATTATTTTCAAATAAACATAGATATATGTTAGACCTGGCACCATTGGCGTGGGTCTCCCTTCCATTTTTCGCTGTTGTCTCCTCTGTTTTACTGGTGTTAGATGCTCTGGGCGCTGTGCCACTGCCATTCAGTGTCACAGCGCGAATGCTCCCTGTGTAAATATGTCTATGTGAATTGGTATACCCCTGATTGGCTTATTTGGTTTACCTGTTAGTCCCTAGTAGTGTGGCCTATGTGTGCCCAGGGCTGGTAAACCAAATGCTGCTGGTGGGCCTGCAGCACTGATGTGTGCCACCCACAGAAGCAGCTTGTAAAGTGTGTCTCAGACCTGCCCCTGCAGTGTCTGTGTGCAGTCCAGAACTGCCATCTTGGCTGTGAAGTGCACTCACTTCCCAGCCCCTGAACCTTCCCTTGGCATCCTGTAAGTCACCCTATGGTAGGGTGCCTTGTATGTGTAAGGCAGGACATGCCTTGGTGTGTGTAGCATGTCCTGGTAGTGAATTATGCCCCATTTCGTTTTCACTACTGTAAGGCTACCTGTTCCTCATAGGCTAGAATGGGCAGTTTGACTATTACATTCTATAGTCCTAACTGACCCCAGGAACATGGTAGAAAAACGAATTTAGTATGCCTGAGCTCAGAATATTAAAATACATCTTTTAGTGAAGTTTATTTTTATATTCTGTGTTTGAAAATACCACTTTTAGAAAGTAGGTATTTTCTTGCCTAAGCCTTCCAGTGTGCTCTGCCGTTATGTGTATTGGCTGTCTGGGTTTAGAGGGACAGGACAGGCTGAGTCAGACCTGGGTTGAATAGAGAGATCTGCATTTAGAGTGTGGGGAGGGGTGGCTCCTTGACCTGAATAGGGCTGTGCCTGGCAAGGTGAATGCTGGCTCCACCTCCCACTGTGTGTCTGCTAGCAGACCCCTCTTTCTGAAAGGAAGGATGCAGCCTGGTAAACAAAGTGCTCCAGGCCTGAGCAGAACTGGTTCTGGCTAGGTTCAGTGACTGGTAGCTTCAAGGATCAAAGGCTTTTGGGGTATAAATATCTGTGCTCAAGCCCCTACGTTTTGTATTGCTTTTGGATCTGGAGAGGAAACTCTGTCCGTGCCACTGGAGGAATCTGCAGGAAGTGACTGTCCCTGTGCTGTGTGTTGTTTCTTGCACTGGCCTGCAGCAGTGACCACTGGACCTTGAAGAAGAGGAAAAGGAACTCTTGAGAGAACTTTTATTTTTGTACAGCAATCACCCAAGGGCTAGGAAAAGAGCTAGCCTCCTGCTGGAGTCTCAGGCACATCAGACTCCACCACCAACCTCCTGCTTCCTCCCTGCGAGGACTGCTATCTGCTGAGGAGGCTCCTGTGAGTTCCAGGGCCTCTAGTCTGCATCAGAGAAAAGAGGGTAAGAAATCGACGCTAACGCATCTTTGCGGGCCGCTGCAGTCGAGAGCGCTGGGAAAATCATCGCGCTACTGCCGCCGAGGGCCCGCAACCCGAAACCATCGCTGACGCCCCTTTGCGAGCCGCTGCAGCCGAGATGCGCTGGAAAGATCATCGCGCTGCTGTCGCCGCGCACTCGCAACCCTGAAAGAAATCATCGCTTCGAGACATCGCAGTGCGGACGCCGTGCGTTCGCCACTTTGATCGCATCGCACCGAATTTCGTCGCTCCTCGCGGAGCGTCTTGTCTTCGCATCGCAACACGATCGCACAGCGCAACAGGATCACCGCATCGACTTCTCCCACGCGGCAAGAAAGTCATCGCATCGGCGGTCCAGCGTGCAGAAGTTTGTCGCATCGTCTCCGCACGCATCCCGCAGATCGGCGCATCATCCTCCCTTGCGGCAAGGATTTCAACGCATCGCCGGCCTCGCGTGCCGAGAATCATCGCTACAGCTTATTTGCGACACTTTGTTGGTTTTGCTACTAAACCCAGGTACTTTGTGAAAGAAAGGGTCGCAGAGACCACTGCTTTGAACTTGAACCTTATTTTTGCAACCTTTGAACTATTTTTGACAGCCCTTCAACAGCTATCCTATTTTTGACAGTATTGTGGCTTTTACAGTTATTGGTCTTGTGATAAATCTGGCTTTATATAAAGATACTTATTTTTTATAATAACTACTTGTGTGGTGTCCCTTTGTAGTGTTCCTCACTGTGTTACTGTGTATGATCATAAATGCTTCACACCCTGCCTCTGAGATAAGCCTACCTGCTCGTGCTACGTTACCACAGGGTTGAGCAGGGGTATTAAAGAGGGTAGCCCTCTCACTCTGACTTAGGAAGAAGGGTCCCTACTTGGACAGTGGCCAGCCATTGCCAACTAGAGACCCCCATTTCTAACAATATACATTAAAAAAATAAGTGACTTAGGAAACCGACCAGAACACTAATTTGCCTACTACATGTTTAGGTAAGATACTGAAAAATTGCTTTACCTCTAGGTAGGCTGAAACACTTGCTTTCTTATACCACAGAGTTATTATTAATACTGTATATTCTACACATAAAATATATTCTTCAAACTCTGCCCTTTATTGGTTATGTTCAAATTCAATTGGTAGCTATAGTCGTACGATTTCTGAGTGTCCTACAGTTACGAGGTTTTGATTGCAAACATGAGGAGGATTATTCAGCTTTCACGTACCAATGTATCTAACAACCTTTGCAATATTTTACATGGCAGCTTCCTGGAAGAATGGAATGCTGATCCTCCATGGTTAAGATTGTCGACCTAATTATTGCTGTTGCCTTCCAACAAACAGGCCCAGGTTGGACAGACCAGAATTTCACATGGTTATTCTGCTATGCCTGATTACACCTGACTTGGTGTGCCCACACTCGAGTTTCCTGGGTGGTGAAACACTGGACCCAATTTTACCGGCAAACTAATTTTAACTAGTAAAATACCATGAGGCTTCTGCTGCAAAAGCAAGCAGGCCTCATAATCCAGTCCCACCAGAACCTGTTTCTGTGGCCAGGTGGGAGCATTCAATGCCCACCCTGCCAGAACTATTCTTCCCTTCCTCCCACCTCCACCCATTCCCAGACCCATTTTCCGCCTGCTAATGTGTGAGGTAAACTCCTTGGAATAGGGAACACTGTATGTAATTCCACATGGTAACTCTGTGTCTGCACAATTATTCTCCATTCTGAAGGGCTTAACTTGTAATTGCACTGTACTGCCAGGGTGTTACTGTACGGTAATTACGTATGCCATTTGCACACCGTCAGTGCTGTGCAACTTGTTATTGGAGCCATTATGTCAAATTGGAAGACTAACAATAATCATCTAACAATGCTTGTGGAGTATGTTTCAATCACAGTTGAAAGAACTCAAATATATCCAAAGGATTTATCCACCAAGTGAGAATCCATATGGAATCCCATAATATCCTATCCCCAAATGTGCTATCGGATACTCTACAAATATAGATTCCTGGCAGAAAGCCTCTTGATTATTTTTTAAAT
This sequence comes from Calotriton arnoldi, assembly GCA_963921515.1. Classification (NCBI taxonomy): domain Eukaryota; kingdom Metazoa; phylum Chordata; class Amphibia; order Caudata; family Salamandridae; genus Calotriton; species Calotriton arnoldi. The sequence goes on along the minus strand of CAWUFW010011425.1, from coordinate 174,611 downwards.
AATTGTATTTCTTATCAAATAGTCACCGCTAATTAAGCAACTCTGTTCCCCCACATTTTAGGTTTGATTTTTCTTTTACCAATGTTTCTCATGTATTATTCTTTCAGGTTTATTCTTGTGATGAAAACACATTTTTTCTCCGGTTTCTCACTTCCCCTTTGTCAAACTTCATTTTATACATCATTTCTGAAATCAGTTGATCATTCTATAGTTGTTTGAACAATTTTATACTTTCACACTGGACCGTTTGCATGTCTCCAATTTTTCATCATATTGTATTTTTTGCACAGTGTTTTGTATAAGGCTTATTTCTATTCAGAAACCCTTTAAAAGGAAAAAGACCACAAATATAACTTGATCAAGGATAGAGTTAATTATGAGTGTAAAAATATTTTAACTTTGAATAAAGCAAGACCTTCATAAGGCCAGGTTTCCTACCTAGGCCCTCAAAGTAGGAAGAACACTTGCCAGTTCGAGCCGGTAACTTATACCACTTTGGGATCACAAGGGATTCTGCCAACGTCTCCATGCTGATGGTGCCTTTCTCTATGGATCAGGAAAAGACTGGGCTTTGGTTGTTTCTTGTTGCTGTCAGGTGAGTAAAAGATGATCCGACCTGCACAGCAAGCTGAGCAGGAACATGTATACTAGGAAAAGTCGACAATATATCTTGCACATAGGTTATCTCTACAAACTGTGGCATCACAAGTGGCAAGATCCTTGCAGCCCACTGGCAAGACTACAGTCCAAAGACAAAGATTGGGCTGAGGATAAGGAAGTGCATTTAATTTCCCTGTAGCATCATCTTTGGGGAGCTACACCCTCCTCGACCTTCCTAGACCTTAGAGAGTCTGTATCTGTTCTAGAGGGACACAGAGTTTGCTTCCCCATCAGGCCTGCCACTTAGGTAGTGTTCCCTTGGCTACACCCAATCACCCTGAATGCAGAACCATTTCATCTAAGATCTATGGGATTTCCTGCTATAATGGTGCATTAGGAATCTAACTCTAAAGTCCAGTACATGTGGGACAGAGGCTAACTTTAAAATAGAGACCCTGAAATCTGGTACGTGAGGTGGACACCAGAGTGGGCATGGAGCCTTTACTTTAAATCTCTTACAAGAACTTACAGATTTTTTAAAACCTGTGTTGAGGTGAGTTGGTTTCACAACTGATGACAATTCTTAAAGTCTGTGTACCATGAATGCAGACTCCAGGTCCTCCACTGACCCTGTGGATAGACTAGTTTCGGACTTGCCTTTTGGGCTGCATATAATAACCTTGGTGGGTCTGTTACAGGTTCTGTGGTGGGTGCCTGAAACTGCTGGGCATTTGAAAAGCTGCAGATTATCAAGACATTAGGGTTGCACAGTCTTGTACCTGGGGCTGCAAGAGCCATTAAAGTGTGGGGTGGTAAACCTGTCTAACATCATCAATCAATAATTTATTTCCATTATTATGGACTATAACAATACAACAAAAAAGTCACTGTACAAACTTGCAATCAAATAAGATGAAACATCAAATAATTATTAAGTACATGCAAGTAGAGCCACAATTACAATCATAAAAGCAGCCACCAATAATCACAGGAAGCTATACATACTTTCAATATGGCAGAGGGAACATTAGTCAACATAAATTGAAATCACACAAATGACAAACTTCTCAGAGAGCCAATAATCTAGATCGACATTGAGGCAGTCCTTTGGTAATTACTGATAGAAAGACTTATACACTGTGAGTTAGGCAGAGGCAGATTTGAAAAGGTGGAAGTAAAATGTCTGACCGCCAAAGAGTTCAAGAAAGGACACAAATAGTGTCCTATAAGATAACACAAAGAACAATGGCAAAATAAGATAAAGTGTGGGCCTGTATGGGTGTGATTTTAAAAAACAAGGGCAACAAGGCACGCTGACCTCCAGGCCCTACTCTTGGAAAAACCAAACCAGTCTGGCAGTGAAAACAGCCTGAAGCAACTAGGCAGGTTAATTTTCGTAGGCATTAGGTACCCACAAGATGACTCTGAGCAAGAAACACCTTTCAAAAATGGAAGTCCTGCTCTTCCGCTGCTCGCCTTCTATCTGGTCTGGTGTCTGGTGGCCTTCAGAACTTGGCCCCCTCATTCCCCTGTGGAGGAGGTTAGGAATCGTGGAGTAAGGATCGACAAAGCTCGTTCCTTTGTGCCACTGGTGAAGGCTGTCACTGGATCCTGCATTGTTAAGTTAAAAAGTCCTAAAACATTTCTGAGACTATTGTCAGAATCAACTAAGATAACTATTGTTCACTCTCCGATTACCTCTCGCCTGGACTATGCAAACTGCCTATTTTTGAGGCTTCCAGACTACTTGCTGCAGCATCTTTGGGGGATTGAGTGCCACCACTCGACTTTTGTTGAATATTCCACAACAGGGATTGTAGTCAGGACATTTAAAATCTTAACATTGGCTCCCTGTACACCACGTATCATATTTAAATGTCTCCTCTTTACTTTTAGGACCTTTTATAACGAAGTCCCAGTCTATCTGAGGAACAGAATTCAGGCATAACTTCCTTCCTGTTCCCTTAGATCTTCCATGCAACTGTTGCTGGGGTTATCCGCTGTACGCCGTGCTCGCTTTCTCTTTCTTGGCTCCTAATCTTTGGAACACTCTTCCATTCAATATTCATGCTTCACCTAACAAATCTTCATTTAAAAAAACTTTTAAAAATATAGCGGTTTCAGTCAGATTAACAATCTCCACATTTCTTACACTTATACTCAGCTAACATCGCTGTTACATCTATTAGACAGCTTTGCACTTTACGTATGACATATTTCATTTATAGAACTACTGCCAATATTGTTATACTCCTCTGGGCCAAGTCTTCACCTGCAACAACATTTTGAAAAGTAAAACTTTATGCAGATGATACGACTCTGTTTCCTCATGGGGAGCCCTGTAATAATGAGCATTTTTAGGAATGAACCTCATTCCTGAGTCAGGACTTCTTGGCGAGATCTTTTTCTGCAGCAAAGTTTTAAGTTCTTCTTCAACTGCTGCTCATATACATTCAGGAGGTTTCTTTCTGTGTACTCATAATGGGTATTTAAGTTAGAACTCTTCTAACATTCATTCCATATATATATTTAAGTAGAAGCATTGTCACGGGTGCTCTGAGGTCCTTTGTCTTCATGAATCCTACTGCATGTAATACAGATCTTGAAAAATCCCAGTTATATTTCACTTGCTGCTAATCTCCAATTGCAATTCCTGGAATTTAAGGCCTAGTTGCCTCTCTATGACAAGAACCGATAATTTAAATAAGTTTGCCTTACAATCACCGCAAAAAAGTTTTTGTTGCTCAAGCACGTCTAGTAATGGGCCATTAACACCAATGGTGGATTATAATTCTTAATAAATTCAATGTACATGTATGATTTGTTCCCATGTGCACTCACTGATGGAGACCGAGTCTTGATGACTTCTTAAGCTCTAGTGTATGTTTGCAGATGTGCTTTAAAGCTGGCTGACTGACGTTGACCCCAGACCTACTGCACATGTAGTGTTTGTTCATTGACACCTTAAATATAATGAGTGATTTAAACTCTTCCCATAATTCTGAATATTTGCATTTTTCTCCTGTGTAGGTTAGCTTGTGCGTTCTTGACAAGTGGCTAAAACTAATTCAACACTCATTGCAACTCAAAGTATTTTGTGTGGCATGCATTTACAGATGGCTGAAGTTCATCCCATGCGGACTGTGTCTGTTAAGGTTTTCTACAGTGTGTTCTACGATAGACACTTAAGCTTCATGATTGACTGAACTTCTTTCAGTCTTCACTGCGTGGGTTAACTGGTGCCGCCTTAAGGCAGATGACTGGCTAAAACCCATCCCACATTCACTACACATGTACAGTTTTTCTCCTGTGTGAGTTCGCTCATGACGTATTAGCACTGATGAAAGCTGAAAGCTCTTCCCACAATCTTTGCATGTGTATGGTTTTTCTCCTGTGTGCGTTTGCTGATGGCGCCTTAAGCACGATGACTGACGGAAACTCTTCCCACATTCACCGCACTTGAACGGTTTTTCTCCTGTGTGTGTTCGCTGATGGATTGTTAGACTTGATGACTCATAATACCTCTTCCCACATTCACTGCATTGGAATGGTCTTTCTCCTGTGTGTGTCCGCTGATGAATCCTTAGGAATGAAAATTCATTAAATCCCTTACCACATTCGCTGCACTTATACGGTTTTTCTCCTGTGTGCCTTTGCCTATGGTGTCTTAGGCCTGTTGAGCAGCTGAAGCAGAGTCCGCAGTCACTGCACTTGTATGGTTTTTCTCCTGAGTGTGTTCGCTGGTGGACCTTTAGATTTGATAGCACATTAAACCTCTTTCCACATTCACTGCACATGTACGGTTTTTCTCCTGTGTGAGTTTGCTCATGACGTATTAGCACTGATGAAAGCTGAAAGCTCTTCCCACAATCTTTGCATGTGTATGGTTTTTCTCCTGTGTGTGTTTGGCGATGTCGCTTTAAGTGTGATGATCGGTTAAAACTCGCTCCACACTCACTGCACATGTATGGTTTTTCTCCAGTGTGTATTCGCTGATGGGTCCTTAGGTTTGATGACTGACTAAAGCTTTTGCCACATTCATGGCATGTATATTTCTTTTCCCCTAAATGAGTTTGTAGGTGGTGCCCAGGATCTGATGAGTGGCTGAAACTCATGACACTTGATTATTTCTTTCCACTGTTCGCTTTTCAACTACTTAGGTCTGCTGGTTTGATAAAGCTCTCCTGACACTGGATACACAACTGTTTTTTCCTCTTTTAAGGGTTTTGAGGTGATCCTTTAAAGTGCCAAATGACTAAAACTCATGCCACATTCTTTGCACTTTATTTCTCCTCCATCCAATGGCGGGTGAACCCTTTGTCTTGACAATGTTTAAACAATCATCATACATTCACTGCTATTGTACAGTTCTTCTCATGCAGGATATAGTCACCCATGTATGGACTGTTAGGTATCCTGACCAATGACAGTTCTTCACTCGCTCGAAGAACATTTATGTTTTTTCTTATGTATGCTCACTCGTATCACTTTACTGTGGAACTAACACACTTCGTACATTTGCTGTATGTATATGTTTTATCTCTTAGGGTTAGTGTTTCAGAGTTGGCTATATTGCTTGCAAATACCCCAGGAGGGTGATCAATCTCCATGGTATAGGAAGAACTAAAGATATTCTGAAAGTCACTGTACGTATTTGGTACTCAATATGGGACTTTTTCAATTTCACAGTACTGTTCAATGATCACTAAGGGTCTTGCCACATTCATGGTGTGTGCATAGCAGCAGACTGTGTCTTCATGTTGGGGTACATGTTTGCATGCATGACATCAAAATATAGGTGGTTTGGCAGAAACAGTGCACTTTAGTACACTGCTGCATATGGTAAGTAGCACGCCTCTTGATTTCAACTTTCAATTCTCTGGTTCACAATTCATGATTTCTATGCTTTTCTTTTTCTATGGTGGCTATAATGTGTTCAACTGCTTTGATTCCATCATTCTAGGCTGAAGATGGATGCATTTCTTTGATTGGTGTGGTTTAACAGTTTCACTGTCCTTTTACTTTTGTCCCGTCTTGAGTCCTGTGGCATGGAGCTATGGATGCATACATTCACTGGATTGCACGTCTGCTTCATGGGGGCAGTATCTGTTCATGTGGGAGTTGTCCTTCTTACAGCGCCGCTCACTTCTGAATTTTAGGCGCTGTCATTTCTGGTTCTTCTTGTAAATGTCGTATGCAAGTCACACACCAAAATATTTTCTTCATCATTTTATAATGTATTCATGTGTCTGCTGTCTGTTGGATGCAAAGAGGTGTAAAATTACTAAACACTTAGGTCACATGAAAAGTACTATAGGTGGTAACATTATATCACTGTATCTTTGAAGAAACTGTAAACTACAATGCTAATGGAGTTTAATTACATCTCAATAAACAACTTTAACTTGTTTTTAAAGAACTCTCCACTTTAAAGGTTTTCAAAAATACTTTGGAAAATGAGCAAGGAATAGAGCTAAAATAATTTTACTATACGAAACAAGGTACAAAATGAGGAAATACACATATCCACCAAGCAAGAAAAAATCCAGCAGAAATCAGGTCGTTCATGAGCTCTGTTCATTCACTGCAAACTCATCAATAAATGGGACATGCAGGATTTTGCAAAAAGAACTCCCACCCGACCTAAAATTTCTTTTCCATGGGCTTAAACTAGATCTAAGGGCCACCCACTGCCATAAGCACACGTTCAATCTTTAGTCAAAGTTCTGATTCATTTTATCCTTTTTATTGATTTATTTTTACTTTTTTCCCAATTTGAAAGCATGGTATCAAAAATATATCTTTTCATTATACATATGTTAAAAACATGGATCACCAAACATTTGTGAGATACAAAACAGGTTTTCAATTGTACAAATCCAATGTAAGTGTGCTATATTTTTGTTTTCATAGCAATTGACAAGTACTTTGAAATAAAAAATCATCTCTCCATGATTAAACCACACTCGTATCCTAACCTATCACACGGGTGCTCACTACCACACACCTCACAAACATACACTCACTACCCAGCCTCCAACAGCATACACTGATGAGATCACAAAGCTAATATATCATGACCATCCGTGGTGGTGTTGCCAGCTGGGATACCAGTCACTCTGGTCGACGTACGTTTCGGTGGAACTTTCAACTTTTGTCCATCTTCATCAGGACCACTCTAGTTAAATTGTTACAGGTGAGTGGTTGGGGATCTATGAGCTATCCACTTTATCATTTAAATCTGGGAAAGTCATGGGACAACCGACATGGTTGATATGTAGAAGGTTTGGTGATGTTTTTCAATATTTGCTCAGGTAATATGATGTATCCATGGGTCAATAGCCTGTCCTGAGTCGGATGACTCATGGGCCACCCAATGGAAGGCTTCCAATCTCCAAATTGTGCATGAACGGTGGGCCAACAGAATCTGTCTAAATGTGCCAGTTCTCCAATGTGTTGTAATTTAGGCGCAAGCTTCCTAAGTACCGCTTCTCTTGTTTAGACGTTATTACATCTTGTGAGTATTACTTAAAGTCATAACATGCAAATACATTCATAGATTGTATAGCGTAACAGTCCATCCAAAATATATAATAATAGTGCTTCGCAATAATTCCTAGGTAAAGTTGGCATATTTCGGCTTCTCCAATACCTATGGGTGAAAGAGATACTTATCATGGTATCGAAAAGAGGTTTATACTAGGTTTATCGGTACAAGCCGAAATATACCAATCTTACCTACGAATTATTGCGAAGCACTATTATTATATATTTTGGATGGACTGTTACTGTTCGATTGATACCTTGCCAGAATTCCATCCCCTGGAGGGAAGACTACTGATGGGGGATTTAGGTGCACACAAGATACGTCAAATCTATCAGACACTGATCACTCATACCCGCACTACCATACATAAAACTAGGGCGGCTTGGGAGGAGGACCTACCTGACCTAACAGATGACGATTGGGCGGAGGCCCTCGCCAGCCCTCGTGGCGCGGCGGCCTCCACGCGCTATCGCCTCCTCCAGTACAAGTATCTGCACCGTATATACTACACACGCTCCCGTCTCTGGAGGATGGGAGTTATTCAGTCCCCCACATGCCTCCGATGTGGAGAAGTAGAAGGCACTTTCTTACACACGGTCTGGGAATGCAAAGTACTACAACCTTTTTGGCGTAAAGTGGCGTCCTGTTTGGGACAAGTCCGGTCATGGGACCTTCCACTTGACCCTAGGATGTTTCTGCTGCACAGTACAGAGGGGATAGGCGGGAATCATTACAAACAACATTTGCTCTTCTTGGGCATCACACTCACCAAAAGGGACAACGCTCAAGCTTGGAAGGGCACCTCTCCCCCAGCAATAGGTGAATGTAAGAAGGCATTAGATAAATGCATGGAAGCAGAATTCGCGGTCTTTCTGGCCCACGGCTGTCCCCGGAAGCACAACAAAATATGGTCCCGTTGGGCTATATATCGAGGCATCGATTTACCCATCATATCACAATTAGACCCTCTACGAGATTGACACTAAGTCTCTATCTAACCACTACATTACTCAAGTCATTTAAAATCATTGTGTATTTATACTCATACTTAGACAACCTGCGCGCAGTGCAATTGGTGTCAGCCTGTGTCATATTTCCGTTGTTTTGCCTTCAGTTTACGCAGGTCAATTGGTTGAGCAAGTTTATTGGTACTGTTGATTTGATGTGCCTTCATACTATATGTAATGGGCCTCGGCCCTTATGTACCATGAAAATGCTAATAAAATTTGTTATGGAAAAAAAAAAAAAACAACAAAAAACAAATCGAGGCCGAAATAACCCTCACTCCTCACACTGATGCACTGCCCCAGTCGTCCTTCCATCATAGCCTTATTTTTCAAGAGAATTCTCCATTACTTCTGCTTTCCACACATCAAAATCACTGTGATAAAGGTTTCGGTGTCTTCACTTGCAGTTTACTTAGGATTCCAAAGAAATCTATCCATAAATTGCAGGAGAGGCAGAATATTGCAGACAGAACCCTACAGAAACAGAAGCACTCGGATCATACCTCTTTACACAGGCTGACGGTAGCAGCACACATTACATTTAAATTTGCATGCCTTGTGAACACAGGGATGTTAGAAGCACACAACACCTTTAACCATTCACTTTAAAAAATAGCGTCCTACTCGCTGGCTACCTTACAGTTCATGAGCTACCCCGAAAACAATACTGAGATGGACACGTCTTCTCGGCAACTGTGGCCAGGCTTCAGAGTAGGATTCCTTTGGAGCTATGGAGCAAGCCAATAACATTCAGGAAGGTCTTCAAACATGGCTTTCTCCACACTAGCTGAGTATTTCTCTCATCTTCAATTGTCTTCTACAGTGCCAAGATGCCCTTCAGGATTGATAGACGCTATAAACACCCAAAATACGTTGATCAGTCTACACCCGAGTTGCAGACTGTTGAGTGGAAAGTCAGGAGCTATGCATCAGTATCACATAATACATTTCCTGCTTTGGCACACAATGCAAAATGAAATGCCTTTAGGCACCCCCAAAACCTTGATAGACAAGGGAACTCAAACACAGGAAAAGTAACTCTTTTGCCCAGCATCACACAGTCTGGTGAAGTGTGACAAATAGGCTTGCTATCTAGATCTCCTGGTTCTTGAATACATACATTTGCCTAAAACCAAATTTCCTTACGAGTAACCACAAGGGAATGTCTAAATGAATCACTGATGCCAACCCAGACCCTTCAACATTCAATGGCAAAGGTTACCAACCATTGGCAATATTTAAAGAATGTTGCCTAGAAAGGGTGATTTTGTAATTGTAATTTTAAGCACTCTCTTTTGGCATTCAAAAATTGTGTAAAATAAACACTAAATCCCAAATTTGGATTACTTCTCCAAAAACATTTTAGCAGGAAACCTTAACCTAACATGGGTCTTTCTAATCGTTTACCTGGTAAATCAGTGCCACTGAATAGGTAAACAATAATTATTATCTCCAAAACAAACCTAAGAATAAGATCAGTTCATTTCTTCAGACAAGAGGTTTAATTCTCTGGTATTTAGTTAGGGTCGGGGGTGTATCTGGTGCATGTTATCGAGAGCTGCAATTTGTTTTCAACAGCCTTCTCAGCAGATTCTTTCTTAAAAATCCAACTAAAGAATGTATTAAATAGTGTTGTGACCCAAGTTCGAATGACGAGTGTGTAGTTCCTACAGGGCTGCTACCAACCCACCCCTTAGTACATTCATGTTAGATGACTGTTGATCAGCTTACCCCACCACACACCTTACTGTATTGTATTACAGCATTTATAGAGCTTTTACTACCCCTATGTGGTAGTAACCTGGTTACCAGGGAAGCATGCCACATTGTGTAAGGTGTATATTTGAAAGCATGCTGTCTTTGTTTTTATCCTATGTGGGAAGTGTGTCCATGTTGGGGGTGATAACCACAAGATGTGGTTACCTTGCTATGGATCGCACCACAGAGCGGTGTGTTGGGTGATGAAGTGTGTGAGAAGTTGGCCTGGTATATGCTGTTCACTAATTAAAGTGGACACCTTGCACCAGAACAATTCGACTCTTATGGTAGATAGGTTTAAGACAACCTTTATAGAAAGCTATCCTAGTGGTAGCTGTGGAGAGCAGCCTTCAGGCTAAGTCTTGAAGGAATGTAAAGCAGCTTGTTTTACCACACAATCTCTTGAATCACCAAATGAAAAGACACCACACAGGTATATATATCAAATATATATGTATTTATTAATAAACACTCTCTACTAATCTCTTTATGAGATTAGAAGTCAGGAACATATGTACAAGTCAAATGTTATCAAAATAAGTTTAGCACAATCGAATATCACAATCTTAGTTTGGCTAGACCTAGGTCTAGGGCATCTAGAATCGAGGGACCCCCAAGAACCACCCCAGGTAGTTGTAGGAGACCCACAGGGGACGGACGCGGTGTCCTGGCACCGGTGCGAGTCCTGTGCGAGTCTATGCGAACAGACGCGATTGAGATTTCAATGTTAAAGGTCCCTTGCGTGTTCGAGGCGAACACACCGATCGGTCCTTGTACGAGTCGAAGGACGCGGTTACAGATAGAGTTGCAAGGGAGATGGACGCGCTGTGTCTAACACAGACGCGAACCTTGTGCGAGTCAGTGCAATGGAGGTCTCGATGTTACAGGCCCCTTGTGTTCGAGGCGAACACCGATCGGACTCAGTACGAGTCGAAGGACACAGTTCTGGATAGTGTTACAAAGGAGATGGACCGTCTAACACAGACGCGAACCCTGTACGAGTCATCGCAATTGTCGCACTTAGAAAATAGGAATTTTAGGACACTTCTAGGGAAGCTACAAGCAAGTCACTTACAGGGTAAGTAGTTCTAGGGCCCACACCCACAGGAGCACCGTAGTGCTGAAGTTACCTCACCCAGGGGAGCCGGGTGCATAGGTGTCCTTTGGTGTCGGGTCGCGGCGTCGTTTTCAATGGGAGCCAGTGAAGACTTGCTGCTTGCGGCGACAGGAGAAGTGTCCGGAGGAATCCAAGCCTGGATTCAGAAGATGGAAGACCTGGAAGCAGAGGGGACAGTGTTCAAAGTCACTTGGCAGTGACTCGGGGCAAGGAAGATGGATGCCCACTGTCGTCGCAAGATTCAGGTCGTTCGCGGGTGCCTTGACTCTTCAGCCACGAGGTCCAGGAGGCGTCGACGACGACCAGGAGCTGGATTCGGCGTGTCCCACGATGTCTGCAGCTTATTGCTGTGTCGGCTACTCGATTGGAGCCAACAAGCCTTGGTAACAGCAAGTCTCGGGGAAAGTGTGAAGAGGCAATGGCGCAGACCAGCAAGGTCTGGGAGACTCACCCAGCGAGGGTAAGTCAGGGCAGGCCTGGAGAAACCAGGGGAGCCCTTTGGTGTCTTTAGAAAGTCTTCTGGGGATCCACAAGCCGGCTGGCAAGGGATCGCGAAGACGCCTCGGGAGGATTCGCTCACAGGGGCCCACGGTCACTCGGGACGTGGTAGGCCTCTGATCTTCGGAGGGATTCCTGCTGGAGGCTAGGACCACACGTGGTCCAAAGCACAAGTTCGTGGAACGTTGTGAAGGGGTTGCACTCGACAATAGTGCACGGTACCCAGGGGTCGCGGTTCCTCGTCACTCTTGGGGTCCACTGGCCTCAGCTTCGCTGGGGACTCACGATGGCCTTTGAGAAGTCAGGAAATCCACTTCTTGGGCTGCAGGGACTTCGGACTCCGGCGGGAGCGGCGTAGTTTGTGACCGTCGTTTGTAGTTTTTGGTGCCTGCCAAGCAGGGGAGTCACTCCTTGACTCCAAGGGAGATTCTTCAGTCTTCCATAGGTAGTGGAACGTCGAAAGTCCGGGATTCTTCTTCAGAGCGTCGTCCAGGGAAATCTAGGGTGCTATGCACAGGTTCCCCCTCTTATACTAAAAGAAAGGGAGGGACTAGCTCTATGACCCTACCTATGGGAGGGTCAGGGGAGTGGGCGGCTACACCCACTTCCCTTTGTCCAGTTTCGCGCCAGAGCAGGGGCAGGTAGCCCCTGAGCCAGTTTGAACTGGGGTATGCACCGAGGAGCCTTCTGCTCCCCCAGTGCAGGACTTCAAAGCACTCTAAGAGTGCACCCGCCCAGCCCCAATACACTAAACCCTGTCTGGAAGGTGGTCACACCCCCTTGGGACAGGATATCTATTGTTGGGCTTCCTCCACTGCGAGTGTTGGTCATCAGCAGGAGGGCAGCCCAGTGTCTGTGACTGGTGGCATCCATTTTGTGATGCCAGGGCTCTGCAGGATTCTACCGCGTTTCCACAGTAGGTACATGTCTATCCCTCTAGAAGGGTGGAATGCTACCCCCGCCGCAAGGACTGGCGGGGGGTAGTATTCCAAGATGTTTGACACCAAACACGACATGTTTCGATGCAGCCATTCCAAAGTTAGCATTTTACCGCAAGGATATAATGCACTTAAAAGTATATGGTTTAACCGCATCCACAAACAGCACCAGAGAATGGACTCTGAGAGCTGCAGAGGGGCCCTGCTCAGGCAGAGGCACCCCCTCACATAGAAGCCAAGCACCCTGCCCTCAGGATTGATAGGGCCTGCCTTAGGGGTGACTGATAGGTTTATATGTGTGTGTAGGAGAGATATAGGGGACCTATATCTCTGTGAGGAGTGCTAGCACTTCCTCACCCAGGCTGCAGTAGCAGGCCTGTGGTGTCAGATTTAGTCTGCTTCCCAGGAGTGGCATAATACATGCTGCAGCCCCTGGTAGGCCTGTGAAGTACCTATGCCCTTAGCACCTAAGGTACCATATACTAGGGACTCATAAGGAACCACAGCATCCAATCACTAGTGCACCTAGAGTGCACTCCAAGTCGTTTAGAGAGAACAGAGAGGCTGGGGCCCTGATTAGCAGGGACCCAGCCAGACTATAGCCAGAAACCAGTGTAAACATCAGAAAAAAGTGGGGGCAACATAAGAGGCAGATCCTACTCTCCTACACAACCCCCCCAAACGCAGGGACACTAAACTAACCTTGACCAGTTGAGTCTTCGTGTTCAAAGTGGAAATACCTTGAGAGTCCATCTGCATTGGCATGTTGGGTCCCAGGTCTATGTTCCACTGTATAGTCCATCCCCTGTAGGGAAATGGACCACCTCAAAAGTTTTGGGTTTTCACCTTTCATCTGTTTAAGCCATAGGAGGGGCTTGTGGTCAGTCTGAACTATGAAGTGAGTGCCAAACAAGTATGGCCTCAGCTTCTTCAGGGCCCACACCACAGCAAAGGCCTCCCTCTCTATAGCTGACCAACGTTTCTCTCTAGGGGTCAGCCTTCTGCTAATAAAAGCTACTGGCTGGTCTTGACCTTCATCATTCAGTTGAGACAGTACAGCTCCCACACCCAGCTCAGAAGCATCTGTTTGGACAATGAACTTTTTGGTGTAGTCTGGACTCTGTAAGATGGGGGCAGTGCACATGGCCTGCTTTAGGTCTTCAAATGCCTTTTGACAGCTACCTGTCCACTGAACCTTTTTGGCATTTTCTTTGAGGTCAGATCATTCAAGGGGGTCACTATAGATCCATATCCCTTGACAAACCTCCTATAGTACCCAGTCAGGCCTAAGAAGGCTCTCACCTGTGTCTGGGTGGTTGGAGCAACCCATTCCATTATGGTTTGGATTTTGCTCTGTAAAGGCTGAACCTGGCCTCCACCCACAAGGTGGCCCAGGTATACAACCTGACTCTGCCCTATCTGGCACTTAGTGGCCTTGATAGTGAGGCCTGCTTTCTGCAGGGCCTCCAAAACATTCCTGAGGTGGACCAGGTGATCCTGCCAGGAGGAACTAAAGACAGCAATATCATCTAGATAAGCTGAGCAATAAGTTTCCATCCCTGTCAGAACTTTATTCACCAACCTCTGAAAAGTGGCAGGTGCATTTTCCAATCTAAAGGGCATCACCACAAAGTGGTAGTGCCCACAAGGGGTCGAAAATGCTGTTTTGGCTTTTGCATCATCAGCTAACCTGATCTGCCAGTAGCCAGCTGTCAGGTCAAACGTGCTTAGATACTTGGCTGAGGCCAAAGTATCAATCAGCTCATCTGCCCTTGGTATGGGATAGGCATCAGTCCTAGTGACTGCATTGAGGCCTCTGTAGTCTACACAAAACCTCATTTCTTTCTTACCACCCTGGGTATGAGGCTTGGGTACCAGGACTACTGGGCTAGCCCAAGGGCTATCTGAAGGCTCAATTACACCTAGCTCCAACATTTTCTGGACTTCAGTCCTGATACAGTCCCTGACATGGTCAGGTTGCCTGTAGATTTTATTCTTGACAGGCAGACTGTCTCCAGTGTCCACCTCATGGGTGCACCAGGAAGTCTGACTAGGGGTCAGGCTAAACATTTGTCTATACTGTTGCAGAACGTGTCTGCACTCAGTTTGCTGATGGTCAGTGAGGCTGCTTGCCAAAGCAACACCATCTACTGACCCATCATCAGGGTTCTGAGAGAGCAGATCAGGGAGAGGGTCACTCTCCTCCTCCTGTTCCTCATCAGTTGCCATGAGCAAGCCCATGTCAGCCCTGTCAACACATGGCTTTAATCTGTTGACATGGAGCACCCTCAGGGGGCTCCTGGGAGTTCCAAGATTCACCAGGTAGGTGACTTCTCCCTTCTGTTCAACTATTGTATGGGGGCCACTCCACTTGTCCTGGAGGGCTGCTGGGGCCACAGGATCCAATACCCACACCTTCTGTCCTGGCTGGTATACAGTCAGTACAGCCTTTTGGTCATGCCAAGCTTTTTGTAATTCTTGGCTGGCCTCCAGGTTTTTGGTTGCCTTTTCATGTACTCAGCCATCCGGGAGCGGAGACCAAGTACATAGTCCATCACATCTTGTTTGGGGGCTTGAGAGGTAACTCCCAGCCCTCTTTTACCAAACACAGTGGACCTCTCACAGGATGCCCAAACAGAAGCTCAAATGGACTGTAACCAACCCCCTTCTGTGGAACCTCTCTGTATGCAAACAACAGGCAAGGAAGAAGAAGGTCCCATTTCCGCCTAAGCTTCTCTGGGAGTCCTTTAATCATTCCTTTCAAGGTTTTGTTGAAACGTTCAACTAAACCATTGCTTTGTGGGTGATAGGGGGTGGTGAACTTATAAGTCACACCACACTCCTTCCACATTGCTTTCAGATATCCTGACATGAAGTTGGTACCTCTGTCAGAAATGACCTCCTTTGGAAAACCCACTCTGGAGAAAACTCCAATGAGGGCTCTTGCCACCACAGGGGCTGTGGTGGTCCTCAGGGGAATTGCTTCTGGGTACCTGGTGGCATGATCCACTACCACCAGGATAAACCTGTGCCCAGATGCCGTTTGAGGGTCAAGGGGACCAACAATGTCAATCCCTACCCTTTCAAAGGGTACCCCCACCACAGGTAGTGGTATCAGGGGGGCCTTTGTTGTGCCACCTGCCTTACCACTGGCTTGGCATGTGACACAGGAGCGACAAAACTCCTTGGTGTCCTCTGACATATGTGGCCAATGAAAATGTGGGACAAGCCTGTCCCAGGTCTTGTTTTGGCCCAAGTGACCTGCCAAAGGGATCTCATGTGCTAGGGTCAAGAGGAACCCCCTAAACTTCTGAGGTATTACCATCCTCCTGGTGGCTCCAGGGGCTGGATCTCTACCCTCAGAATATAGGAGTCCCTCATCCCAATAAACTTTATGGGACCCACTAGCACTCCCAGCAGCCTCAGCAGCAGCCTGCTGTCTGAGGGGTTCAAGGGAGGGGCAGCACTGTTGCTCCTTACTCAGATCTTCCCTAGAAGGGCCCCCTGCCCCCAAGAACTCAACCTGATCAGGCTCAAGTCCCTCTGGGGCAGTTCCTTCTTCAGGATCTGCTTCACCTCCCTCTGGGGGTGAATCTGTGATCTGAGACAGAGGGGAAGGCACTGCCTTTACCCCACTGCTCCTCCTCTTGGGAAGCATCTGGTCCATTGTTCCAGGATCCAGAGCTGGTTCAGTGTTATGCATTCTTGCTTGTGACCTGGTCACAGCAAATACCTCTGCAGGGATGCCCAACATCTCAGCATGAGTCCATAACTCTACTTCAGACCAGGCTGAAGTCTCTAGATCATTGCCCAATAGACATTCGACAGGGAGGTCTGCACTGACTACAACCTTCTTGAGGCCAGTTACCCCTCCCCAGGAGAAATTCACAACTGCCAGACTATGGTTGGTCCTGACATTGCTTGCATTGGTCACCTGGTACATTTCGCCCAGGATGATCTGTCCAGGGTCCACAAGATCCTCTGCCACCATGGTGACACTAGCACCTGTGTCCCTAAATGCCAAAGCCTGTTTGCCATTTATTACAAGCTGCTGTTTGTATTTGCCCAGATTACTGGGACTTACTAGGAAGGACCTATTAAGGTCTCCCTCACAAATCAGCATTGCCTGAGTGGGCACTCTGACTAGGTCAGAGTCCACTTCAGAACCCAGGGTCAACCCTACTACACCCTTATTCTGAGTACCACCTCCACCAGTAGCTGAGCTAGGGGGAACAGGTCCCTTAGGGGCAGGAGTGGTGGTGGTTTGGTCTTTGGACTTGTTACAATCAGAAGTCCAGTGCCCTTTCTGTTTACAGAATTTGCACCAGGGCTTCTTTTGGCCTTTCCCCTTGTTGGATTGTGACTCCCCACCAGATGCAGATTTTTGGGGCCCTTGTGAAGACTTCTGGTCTTTTGACTTATCCCCACCTTTCTCAGAGCCCTTAGGATCTTGCTTCTTGGTGTCACCCCCTTGGTTCTGGGGTTTCTGCCTCACCCTGGTTCTGACCCATTTGTCTGCCTTCTTTCCCAATTCTTGGGGAGAGGTCAGATCTGAGTCCACCAGGTATTGATGCAACAACTGGTTCTGGCAATTATTAAGGATCTGTTCTCTCATCATCAGATTATACAATCCCTTGAAATCAGTAACCCTACTGCCAACCAGCCAACCCTCCAGAGCCTTGGTTGCACAATCTACAAAGTCAGTCCAGTCCTGAGTCTGTGCCTTCTGGGTGTCTCTGAACTTCAACCTGTACTGCTCAGTGGTTAAGCCAAACCCATTTATCAGTGCACTCTTCAGGACTTCATAATTATCAGCATCTTCTTCTCTAACAGTGAGGAGCTTGTCTCTACCACAAGATTGCTGCCCACTGCTTTTGGGGGACCTGCTGTACTCTACAGGCCCTTTCCATAGCAGTTATCCACTTGTGGATATCATCCCCACTCTGGTAGGGAGGAACAACCTTGCTCAGGTTCCTATGGTCTGGAATAGATTCTCTGCCTTTAGGGACACTGTTGCTGCCACCAAGGGGTTCTAACCCCTCTCTTCTAGAAGCTCTCTGGATCTCCAGGGCTTCTCTATCCAGTGCCAACTGCTTGGTTCTGAGGGCAACTCTTGCTTCCTCATACTGCAGCAGTTTGCACATTCTTTCAGAGGAGGTCTCTCTTATGGGAAAGTATGAGTTCCTCTGGTGGACAAATTCTCTGCCAGAGTGATAAGAGTGGTCAGATTCCCTGGAAGGGGACCTATGCCTCTCCTCCACTCTGTCAGCTCTCTTAAGGAGAATTCCTCTGTCCTTTTCAGGCCCCTTGAGGCCTGGCCCTTCAATCACAGAGTCTTGGTCATTCTGATTTTCATCATCTGACCCAGATACTGTAATTGACCCACTCACTGATTCAGACCCATTAGCTCCTAGAGCCAATCTAAGATCATCTGCTGTCAGCAGATCTATCAGGTGTAGGGTGGAGGGACTCTGTCCTAGCTTCAGGTGTCTTTCAACACACATGGCTCTCAAGTCAGAGAAAGCCATGTCCTTATACTGAGGCTGAGTGGATCCACTGGTTCCACCCTTTAAGGACATTCTAGTGTTGTGCAGTGTTGTACTACCTACACTAGTTTGTGGCCTACTGATACTAGCTTGAGCTGTAGAAAGGGTGTGCTATCCCTTGGCACACAGCTCTAAGTTCAGTAGAACTTATTGATACTAAGCTTGACTTTATATGTACCTTAAGTACCTATAGTGGTTTTCAGTTAGTAATTCAAATAGAGATTTTCTGGTAAAACAATAGCAAGCTGGAATCCCACACGCTGCCCACCAATGTGAGAAGTTGGCCTGGTATATGCTGTTCACTAATTAAAGTGGACACCTTGCACCAGAACAATTCGACTCTTATGGTAGATAGGTTTAAGACAACCTTTATAGAAAGCTATCCTAGTGGAGCTGTGGAGAGCAGCCTTCAGGCTAAGTCTTGAAGGAATGTAAAGCAGCTTGTTTTACCACACAATCTCTTGAATCACCAAATGAAAAGACACCACACAGGTATATATATCAAATATATATGTATTTATTAATAAACACTCTCTACTAATCTCTTTATGAGATTAGAAGTCAGGAACATATGTACAAGTCAAATGTTATCAAAATAAGTTTAGCACAATCGAATATCTCAATCTTAGTTTGGCTAGACCTAGGTCTAGGGCATCTAGAATCGAGGGACCCCCAACCTTTATAGAAAGCTATCCTAGTGGTAGCTGTGGAGAGCAGCCTTCAGGCTAAGTCTTGAAGGAATGTAAAGCAGCTTGTTTTACCACACAATCTCTTGAATCACCAAATGAAAAGACACCACACAGGTATATATATCAAATATATATGTATTTATTACTAAACAACTCTCTACTAATCTCTTTATGAGATTAGAAGTCAGGAACATATGTACAAATCAATGGGTTAAAAATAAGTTAGCACAATCAAGTATCACAACCCTAGCTTGACTAGACCTGGGCCTAGAGCATGTAGAATCGAGGGACCCCAAAGAACCACCCCAGGTAGTTGTAGGAGACCCACAGGGGACGGACGCGGTGTCCTGGCACCGGTGCGAGTCCTGTGCGAGTCTATGCGAACAGACGCGATTGAGATTTCAATGTTAAAGGTCCCTTGCGTGTTCGAGGCGAACACACCGATCGGTCCTTGTACGAGTCGAAGGACGCGGTTACAGATAGAGTTGCAAGGGAGATGGACGCGCTGTGTCTAACACAGACGCGAACCTTGTGCGAGTCAGTGCAATGGAGGTCTCGATGTTACAGGCCCCTTGTGTTCGAGGCGAACACCGATCGGACTCAGTACGAGTCGAAGGACACAGTTCTGGATAGTGTTACAAAGGAGATGGACCGTCTAACACAGACGCGAACCCTGTACGAGTCAGCGCAATTGTCGCACTTAGAAAATAGGAATTTTAGGACACTTCTAGGGAAGCTACAAGCAAGTCACTTACAGGGTAAGTAGTTCTAGGGCCCACACCCACAGGAGCACCGTAGTGCTGAAGTTACCTCACCCAGGGGAGCCGGGTGCATAGGTGTCCTTTGGTGTCGGGTCGCGGCGTCGTTTTCAATGGGAGCCAGTGAAGACTTGCTGCTTGCGGCGACAGGAGAAGTGTCCGGAGGAATCCAAGCCTGGATTCAGAAGATGGAAGACCTGAAAGCAGAGGGCACAGTGTTCAAAGTCACTTGGCAGTGACTCGGGGCAAGGAAGATGGATGCCCACCGTCGTCGCAAGATTCAGGTTGTTCGCGGGTGCCTTGACTCTTCAGCCACGAGGTCCAGGAGGCGTCGACGATGACCAGGAGCTGGATTCGGTGTGTCCCACGATGTCTGCAGCTTACTGCGGTGTCGGCGACTCGATTGGAGCCAACAAGCCTTGGTAACAGCAAGTCTCGGGGAAAGTGTGAAGAGGCAATGGCGCAGACCAGCAAGGTCTGGGGGACTCACCCAGCGAGGGTAAGTCAGGGCAGGCCTGGAGCAACCAGGGGGCCCTTTGGTGTCTTTAGAAAGTCTTCTGGGGACCCACAAGCCGGCTGGCAAGGGATCGCGAAGACACCTCGGGAGGATTCGCTCACAGGGGCCCACGGTCACTCGGGACGTGGTAGGCCTCTGATCTTCGGAGGGATTCCTGCTGGAGGCTAGGACCACACGTGGTCCAAAGCACAAGTTCGTGGAACGTTGTGAAGGGGTTGCACTCGACAATAGTGCACGGTACCCAGGGATCGCGGTTCCTCGTCACTCTTGGGGTCCACTGGCCTCAGCTTCGCTGGGGACTCACGATGGCCTTTGAGAAGTCAGGAAATCCACTTCTTGGGCTGCAGGGACTTCGGACTCCGGCGGGAGCGGCGTAGTTTGCGACCTTCGTTTGTAGTTTTTGGTGCCTGCCAAGCAGGGGAGTCACTCCTTGACTCCAAGGGAGATTCTTCAGTCTTCCATAGGTAGTGGAACGTCGAAGGTCCGGGATTCTTTTTCAGAGCGTCGTCCAGGGAAATCTAGGGTGCTATGCACAGGTTCCCCCTCTTATACTAAAAGAAAGGGAGGGACTAGCTCTATGACCCTACCTATGGGAGGGTCAGGGGAGTGGGCGGCTACACCCACTTCCCTTTGTCCAGTTTCGCGCCAGAGCAGGGGCAGGTAGCCCCTGAGCCGGTTTGAACTGGGGTATGCACCGAGGAGCCTTCTGCTCCCCCAGTGCAGGACTTCAAAGCACTCTAAGAGTGCACCCACCCAGCCCCAATACACTAAACCCTGTCTGGAAGGTGGTCACACCCCTTGGGACAGGATATCTATTGTTGGGCTTCCTCCACTGCGAGTGTTGGTCATCAGCAGGAGGGCAGCCCAGTGTCTGTGACTGGTGGCATCCATTTTGTGATGCCAGGGCTCTGCAGGATTATACCGCGTTTCCACAGTAGGTACATGTCTACCCCTCTAGAAGGGTGGAATGCTACCCCCGCCGCCAGGACTGGCGGGGGGGGGGTAGTATTCCAAGATGTTTGACACCAAACACGACATGTTTCGATGCAGCCATTCCAAAGTTAGCATTTTACCGCGAGGATATAATGCACTTAAAAGTATATGGTTTAACCGCATCCACAAACAGCACCAGAGAATGGACTCTGAGAGCTGCAGAGGGGCCCTGCTCAGGCAGAGGCACCCCCTCACATAGAAGCCAAGCACCCTGCCCTCAGGATTGATAGGGCCTGCCTTAGGGGTGACTGATAGGTTTATATGTGTGTGTAGGAGAGATATAGGGGACCTATATCTCTGTGAGGGGTGCTAGCACTTCCTCACCCAGGCTGCAGTAGCAGGCCTGTGGTGTCAGATTTAGTCTGCTTCCCAGGGGTGGCATAATACATGCTGCAGCCCCTGGTAGGCCTGTGAAGTACCTATGCCCTTAGCACCTAAGGTACCATATACTAGGGACTCATAAGGAACCACAGCATCCAATCACTAGTGCACCTAGAGTGCACTCCAAGTCGTTTAGAGAGAACAGAGAGGCTGGGGCCCTGATTAGCAGGGACCCAGCCAGACTATAGCCAGAAACCAGTGTAAACATCAGAAAAAAAGTGGGGGCAACATAAGAGGCAGATCCTACTCTCCTACAAAGTGTGAGAGACAGACGCAGAGGTTTTTTTCCTTCAGCATGCTGGTAGATTTACACAGCTCTGCAGGTCCCTTATACTATTCCATATGATACAGTCTGCTTAGCTGGCTACAGCACTGGGTTATACAGTCTGAGATTTTGTGTATGTCCTGAGCTGACGAGGTTGGAGGAAGAGAGAAGCGGAGAGATCTGCTGGGGTGGGCAATTTTATTATCATCCCATATTTGAGTGTTTTTGGGAGATGTAAAGAAGCAGTCAGATTGTGCAGATATTTGGTGCCTGCAGTGAATAGACTATATTAAAATCCTCCGAAATAACCAGCAGTGTGTGACAGATCTCTTCAGTTAGTCCATGCCTGTTCATTAGGTGATGGCTATTTTTTTGGCTGTACAGTGCCTTACAATCATTCACCCTCCCCCCTCCGTATTGCCCGTTCTGTGAATTTTCTCTTGAACACAGACTCTGTAGAGCACCCCTTAGTGAGTCCCCCAGACAAGAAAAATCTTATATCCTCCATGTGCAGTCTGCACAGGACTTTAAGTGTCTTGGTGGCTGAAGCAGCTGCAGAACAAAGGGAGAATGGAGAAAGAGGGGGAGCAAAGAAAAAAAAGTTGGATGGGGACAACCGGACCATGCGAAGACACGGCAGCATGTATCGCGCTCAAACACGTCACCCTTAAGTGGTTGCATCTGTAGAGTCCTGTGCCTGGGTCATCACTGCTCTGAACCTTGATTTTTAGAGCTTGATTTTCTTTTCCTCTAGGGACGGATTTTGCTCCCGGCTCATTGATAACTTCTTGGTAAAGGCGCATAATGCAAAGATCTTTGTGTGCCTAGGAATTTCCAGGCCATAACAAAGTGGTGACTTTGTGCCTTCTGTTTACCTGCATGGACTCACTTTAACTCTGCTAGCATCGAAGAGCAGCAGGCTGCAAGGACACTTTGCTGGTCCTGAAGTGTGGGCTTCCTTGTGGCCACTCTCCCTTCTGTTGATTGGCTCTACACCCGCTGGTCTTCCAGCACTCTCACCCTGACTATTAAAGCCAAGCAGCAGACATGGTGTGAGCGTTTTCTCTCAACACTGCTTATGTGCTTTGTTTGTACATGCACATACTCACCTTAACTTTGCACGCAATGAAGAGTGGCGGGACCAAATAACACTTTGCTGATCCATAGGTTTGGGCTTCCCTGTGACCCCCTTCTGTTGACTGGCTCTACCTCTCCTGGGCTTCTCGCCCCATCACAAAGACTACAAAGGTTTGCTTGGTGACACAGAGTGCCAGTGAGGCGTCAATGCTCAAAGCACATCACCAATGGACAACCAGCCAAACGAATGGCAGTGGAGGCCAGAAATATTGGCTAAATATTTTGGGGTTTATTTATATTTTAATAAGATGCACTGGCAGTAACTTTTTAAAGTTACATTGCATATTCTTTTAATATTTACTGTGTTAAGGCAAAACAATAGTATGGCATTACCAGAGAAAGGATTCCATCCTACTACTGAGGATGAGTGTAGATCATATAGAATTTTATATAAAGGTTCCATATTGGTGTTTTTGGGGGAAAACATGCAGGGTGGTCGTATACAAGATTCGGTACACAAAACGCCCTCTAAACTCGGTTTAAGACTCTCTGATACTACCTCAGCACATCTTAAAGCAATTGAGCCTCTCTTCATTATCTTATCCACAGCCACAGCTAACTGCCCGCAGTATTTGAGCACTTGAGTGTTTTCTCTCCCCTATAGGAAAAATATATATCTTCTTATGAGCAAAAGGAAATAAGCACATGAAATAGATCAAGCAAATTAGCCACTGATTTTGTGCTTCCTGATGTAGGCAAACCTGTCCTGTGATACATGCTCCCCACCCATGTGTAAAAAGGATGGTGGATATATTCAAAAGCTAGAGTGACAAAAGCACAGAGTCTGGCTAGACTGGATATATTCAAAAGCTAGAGTGACAAAAGCACAGAGTCTGGCTAGACTGGATATATTCAAAAGCTAGAGTGACAAAAGCACAGAGTCTGGCTAGACTGGATATATTCAAAAGCTAGAGTGACAAAAGCACAGAGTCTGGCTAGACTCCCTTTTGCTGTTTTAGAGCAAGACCCTGATCTCTGTGGCAATATTTTAATGGCATTCTTGCTAGCTGCTTTCTAACTTGGAGGATTCTAAACTCATGGTGGGGTGTGGGGGGGGGGACTACTCCCCATTTATAACAGGAGTCAGTCAGCAAAGCCAATATGTTTGACCTTTTTGACATAGTGTCTTTGCCAATGATTTTTGCCAATGCTGTGCAGCACCGGCTAAAAGCATTTTTTGATAATGCTCTGAAGCATCGGCCACAATAAAAGAAAAATAGGCACAATGACGAGTCATTACATAGGCGAGCATGTGTGATGATTTATGCACACCCATGTGTCAATGTATGCATACAAATGCGTCACTATGTCTACGAAATAACGCAGGTGCAGTTTTTTTAATTTATTGATCTAAGATGGATCAGTAAATTAAAAACAATACACTTTTTGAAAGGCAGAGGGGCCTGGCAGCAATTTGCTGCTGAGCTGTCCCAAAAAATTAAAAGAAACAGAGGATTTGGGGTAGAGAGGGTCAACTGAGGAGTGGTTGATGGAGCAGATGTGGGGAAGCAACGTGGAGTGGGGGGGCAAAGGCGCACTGTAGGTGCTTCAGGCTGGCTGAGAGGGATCCCCAAAAATAATTGAAAATTCAGGGAGGGGTGAAGAAAGCAATGGATGACTTGGAGGGGTTGTGTGTGGGGGGAGAGGCACAGGAAGCAACACAGAGAATTCCGGGGAGCATTAGGGGGGCAGTGTTTGGGGGAGCGAAGCATCAGACAAGGGAGTGTGCTAGAAAACACAAACACTCTTATGGACAGCTGAAAGAACAAGCATTTGCAATGCATTTGGTCCTGCATTCATGAAAGTTTGAGCTATTGGCATTTGTTAGAAATGGGGGTCTCTAGTTGGCAGAGGTAGGTGCCTTTGATCAAGTAGGGGCCCTGGCTTCTAGTCAGGGTAAGGGGGCTACACTCCTAAAATAACCCCTGCTCACCCCGTTGGTAGCTTGGCACGAGCAGGCAGGCTTATCTCAGAGGCAGTGTGTAAAACATTTGTGAACACATACAGTAATACAGTGAAAACACTACAAATGGACACCACACCAGTTTAGAAAAATAAGTAATCTTATCTAGACTTAACACAATACCAAACGACAAAAATCCACAATACAGTACTCAAGAATATGACTTTCAAATGGTAGAAATAGCCTAGTTCAATGTAGATGGTAAATGCAACACTTTACTCTCAAAGTACCTTGGATGTGTAACGCAATATAAACAAAAGGGTCGCAGGGAAGGCGATGCGCTAGTTCCTTGCTTCGGGGGAGGTGGCGCACCTGTTCTTTACTGCAGCGCAGGGAAAGCGATGCTTCTGTTCCTTACCGGAGAGGAGGCGAAGCGTCTGTTTCTTACTGCGTTCCGGTTACGATGCGACAAGATGGCGCCTCGATGCGATGATCCGGTGCGATGCGACAAAATGGCGTCTTTGATGCGACAACTTGGATATGATGCGTGCACGCCCGACGGCCATGCGGCGAAATCGGTGGTTTCTTGAGCCGCGACAGGCCCTGCGACCTCTGGGGCGGCGGCAGGCTTCTCCGTCGATGCGACATGCTTCTTCGGCGATGCGACGGCAAACAGCTACGGCGGCGGCATGCTTCTTCGGCGATGCGACGGCAACAGCTGCGGCGGCAACACGTTTCTTCCTCGTTGCTTCGCGCTTCCAGCTCCCAGCGACACGCAGTCTCTAGAGGGCCCAAAACAACAGCAGGCACCTCTCTGCAGGTAGAATTCCCAGCAAGGAAATTCAGGTGGGAGCTGGTGGTGAAGTCTTTGTGTCCCTGAGACTTCAGAACAGGAGGCAAGCTCAGCTTCAAGCCCTTGGAGATCTTCCTCAAGATGATAAAGTACACACAAAGTTCCTTTTCTCCTTTCCTTGGCAATAAGTAACCACTGCATGCCAACCCCAAACAGTAACCAGCGCAGGGGTAGTCTCCTCCTTCAGCTTCCTTGGTTTCTCTCCTTGGCAAAGGTTCGTCTTGATTCCCAGAAGTGATCTAAAGTTCTGGGCCCCAATATTTATACTCCAAAATCCTTTGTTTTCTGAAGGCAGAGAGTGTCTGTACCCAGCCCAAACCAGTTCTGTCCTCCCTGGTGCAGCTTCCTGGCAGGAGGTGGAGACAGCATTGTTGAAAGCAGACCTGGCCCAGGTAGCTGAAAAGAAATCTCCTCCCCCTACTCTCAGGCATGTGAAAGGAAATCTCCTCCCCCTACTCTCTATTCAACCCAGGTCCTATTCAGCCCAGCCCCGACTAATCAGAATGCTGGAGCCAAAGCCCTCTCCAGCCTCCTGTCACTCACAAACCATACATGGAATACACAAACCTAGCAGAGGTATACTGGATGGTTAGGTAAGAAAATACCTACTTTCTAAAAGTGGCATTTTCAAACACAGAATGTAAAAAATCACCCACACTAAAAGATGTATTTTAACATTCTGAGTTCAGGCATACTAAACTTTATTTCTCCATCTTGTTCCTAGGGTCAGTTATGTTTATAAGATGTTATAATCAAACTGCCCATTCTGGCCTATGGGAACAGATAGCCTTGCAATAGTGAAAAACGAAATTGGCTGTAATTCACTACCAGCACATGCCACACATACCAGGGCATGTCCTACCTTTCACATACAATGCACCCTGCCCACAGGGGTACCTTGGGCCTACCTTAGGGGTGACTAACATGCAGAAAAGGGAAGGTTTAGGGACTGGCAAGTGTGTGCACTTGCCAAGTCGACATGGCAGTCCCAGACTGCACACAGGCAGGCCTGAGCCATATTTTACAAGCTGCTTCTGTGGGTGGCACAATCAGTGCTGCAAGCCCACCAGCAGCATTTGATTTACAGGCCCTGGGCACTCATGGTGCACTGTACTAGGGTCTGACGAGTAAATCAAATAAGCCAATAATGGAGTCACTAATCCATCACAACAATTTACAATAGGGAGCACTTGCACTTTGGCACTGAACAGCAGTGGCAAAGTGCCCAAAGCATCTAGACCAGCAAAGACATAGCAAAAACATAGGAGGCACAGTGAAAAAATGGAAGGGAGACCCACGCCAATGGTGCCAGGTCTAACAGCATTGTAGATTATATTGTTTTTATTAATGTTTTTTGTTTGAAGTGGAGTGGATGTATGTTGTTTGTAGTGTAATTATGTGGTTTGAATTGGAATTGTTGGTTGTGGAATTGAATGGGGTGGAATTGTGTGGTGTGCAGTGTATTTGTGTATTGGAAATATGTGGTATGGTGAATAGACTGGGGTGAGAGCTGTATAAAATAGATAGAAAGTAAGATCGAGAGTGATAAGAAGTTTCTGTATGAAGTGGTGAATGAACTCTAGATAGAGTAGAAAGAGTGTGTGAGAAAGAGAGAATGAATGGGAGAGAAGGTTGTAGATGCATAAAGAGGCTGCGCTTGTGTATGCAGAAGACACCGAAAGAAGAGTAGGAGAGTGTGTGTTTGTGGTTTGGATTTTTTGATAAGTTATGGTAAAGAAACTCCCATTTGCGTGCATTCATCTCCACAGTTAAAGAGACAGTTTTTTATGTTGTCACAGTGTGTAGGGTTAAACGCAGAGGAAAGGTTCACACAATACATTAAAATCAGTGCAAGCACAATTTGATTCCAGTAATGGAAAAGCAAGAAGAACACGAACCACTTAGAATTACACTCAAACTGTGACTACAGGCCTGCCATTGCAGCCTGTGTAAGCTGGTGACAGCACCACTTACAAAAACAACAGTTGATGGACAGAATGCAGAACAATGTCATACATTCACCCCAGTACAGAGATCTGGGCCTAAATCCATCGTTTTTTTGCTCACCATGCCATTCCAGTTTGAACCCAGCCATATCCAAATCAGTTTTGACCCTGCGCCCAATGGGAACAGTCCAGCCCGAACTGCCAGGCCAGGTCCTCCCTGGACTGAAAACAAGCATCCTAGGACCGGTTTCAGGGTTTCAGCCCTCATCAGCCAGGATAGCTTGACTCCAGTGGCATGGAGAGCACGGGACCCACGTCTGGGCATACCCGTCCCACTCGGGGTGACAAATGCAAAAACAACAGTTGATGGACAGAACGCAGAACAATGTCATACATTCACCCCAGTACAGAGATCTGGGCCTAAATCCATCGTTTTTTTGCTCACCATGCCATTCCAGTTTGGACCCAGCCATATGATGAAGATGATATCACATGTGAAACTTAAAAATTGATTAAAAAATAAATACTATAGAGTCAGACATCATAGGAGGGAAAGCTGCTGATGTGGCTAGAATCATACAAATGTAGTACTTTTATAACCTTTATGTATCCTTTATAACAATGTCACAGCAGGTGTACATTTACGACCAGTGCAAACAGGTGAAATTTATGGCAGAGCACAGATGTACGAGCAGGACATTCTCACTTATGGCATTACAAGTTATCATATGTCAAAGAGCTCACCGTTGTATTGTCAGATATATCAATCCTTCTCCCTCTCGGTTGTGCCCTCACTCACATCCGACTCATACTGACCACTCGCTTTTGTACCAGGGTTCAAGAACGCGTAACACAACTCCCTCCACGTCCTGAGATCCTCTTCCAATTTTTCATCCCTTCGACTGATTTTCATGTGGGCTTCTTCTACCAGTATCCATTCATGCACATCCCTGATCCACGCCTCCACCTCGGGAGTACGCTTCCCCATCCACGTTATTGCAACCCTGCGCTTTGCCAACACTAGGAGTAGTTGCAAGAGTTTGTGTGACATCTTACACTTTTTGGGTTTTGTATGTGTCCCAGTATGCAGTGCAGTGGTGACATCTCCACCTGAAAGCCTGTGTCCCTCTGCACCACCTCCACCACCCGAGCCCAGAATTGGTATACCTCAGGACACCCCAATGCTAAGTGCAAAAAATCTGCCCCTCCTTCACCACACCGGGGACAATCATCTAGGCGGTCCGGGTGAATGCGGTGCATCCTCACTGGCGTCATGTATGTGCGGTGTAGGTAGATGTAGTGTATCAACTTGAAGAGTGCTTTGCAGGATACCGTATGCGTGAGTGCACTTATTGCTTTCCACGTCTTTTCACCTACGGGCTCTGTCATGTCCGCGTCCCATGCCGCATGTGCCCTGGGTGGGGGGGGGGCCCGTTGAGTCGACCCTCATGGCACTATATAGGAGAGAGATGAGTCTGCGTCCAGCGCCACAGGTGAGCATTATATCCAGTGTTTGTGTCGTCTGCGGGACGATGGGATAAGTGGGCCATGTCACTTTAACCAAGTCCAAAAGTCCAGCATTATATAGAAAGTGGCCCTGACCCAACCCAAGTAGTGTTTGTTACTTGAATTTTTTTAGCATTCAGCATGGCAAGACAGAACAGAAGGTCGCCAAGTATCAGGTCAATGCTAGCTAGCATGGATCACGCGTCCAAAAATACCCATCATTTAAACCAACGGTGGGTAGCAAACACTTGATTCATTGTGAATATGAACACTATTTAATGACTGCATAGACCAGAATGCATTGTGAAGACTGATTTATATGTAACTTTATAAATGGCTTGAAATGCTAGTAGCGCTGAACACTCCCATCTGACTGAGAAGAACTACCCTGCCTTTGCTTTGAAATACAGCTATGCAAAGGCGTCTCCAAGTGCAAATAAAGGCGGCCTTGTGGCTCAAATGCACTCTCCACGCTTTCCTTCATCTGTGCAGCAGTAAATGTCGTGGGCAGTTTTTATTTGCGACTTCACCTCTGCGCTAATAGTGTACTTTACAAGAAACAGGAACCTTTGAAATAACATCATAAGGGATCTGCCAGGGAAGATGAGGGGAACTTCAGAGACAAATTAGTGGAGGGAAAAAGACGGTGTTTTCAGTAGTTTGCTAAAAGACAGGAGGTTGGGTGGAGCTGCTGTATGTGAAGGTGGAGCTTAGTGCCATTATTGGCAACCTCCCCCCCCCCCTTGTCTGAGCATGCAGTAAATAAATACACAAGACAACTTTGTAGTGGGAAAATATTGCTGCAGGTTTATTCCATACAGGAGTATGCAATATGTGGGTTATCTTACGGGCGATCCAAGGGCGGGGCAGCTGTGCCAACCTATGCTGCCCCCGCCCGCCTGGTGAGCCAGCACTGTGGGGCACCCCGTCAGTGCTACCTTAGACGATCCTCTTCCGGATCACGTGACACGTTGGTCTGTTCTACTCACGCCCTTTTCAGGGCGGAGCGTAGCAGGGCAAACCCCCGGTTGGTCAGGCCCCCAACCGCCCAAAGGACTAACGGGGCGCCGTCGCGGTTTTCCCGGAACCTGCCCTGAGGCTCCCGGTCTTTGGCCCTGGCACCCCTACTGTGCCGCGCAGAGGTACCCTTACTGTACCGGTCTGCCGCAGAGGTACCCTTACTGTACCAGTCTGCTTCCAGATCGCCCTGTAACTCCGCCTGCAACACAAAAGGAAAACATTAAAACATTCAGGATATCCTGACCCCCAGCCAGGACGCCGGGTAAGAGGAGGGGCGGGAGACGGCGTGGCTGGGAAAAGAGACCGCCAGGAGGGGCAGGGGAGGCATATAAGCCCTCCCACCCTCCCCGGCGCACAGGAAGGACGTCACGGAGGCGCCCAGCCGAGGGCTCGCAGACCCCTCTGGACACTAGAGCGGGTGGGTGGTGCCAAGATGGCACTAAAGGGCCGCCCTGCTGAGCTGGCCCCCTGTGGGGGCCGCGGACAGCCACATAGTGCCATTATTGGCAACCTCTCCCCCCCTTGTCTGAGCATGCAGTAAATAAATACACAAGACAACTTTGTAGTGGGAAAATATTGCTGCAGGTTTATTCCATACAGGAGTATGCAATATGTGGGTTATCTTACGGGCGATCCAAGGGCGGGGCAGCTGTGCCAACCTATGCTGGCCCCGCCCGCCTGGTGAGCCAGCACTGTGGGGCACCCCGTCAGTGCTACCTTAGACGATCCTCTTCCGGATCACGTGACACGTTGGTCTGTTCTACTCACGCCCTTTCAGGGCGGAGCGTAGCAGGGCAAACCCCGGTTGGTCAGGCCCCCAACCGCCCAAAGGACTAACGGGGTGCCGTCGCGGTTTTCCCGGAACCTGCCCTGAGGCTCCCGGTCTTTGGCCCTGGCACCCCTACTGTGCCGCGCAGAGGTACCCTTACTGTACCGGTCTGCCGCAGAGGTACCCTTACTGTACCAGTCTGCTTCCAGATCGCCCTGTAACTCCGCCACAGCTCTGGAGGCGGCTCCCGTCGCCGCGAGAGCCCCCACCAAAACAGCTCATTTCCGACCTGCAACCTGCTTTCTAGGGCCTCGTGCATGTCCAGTGGAAAGTGTCCATGCCCACCTGTGGCAATTGCACCCAAGTTTGTCAACCTAGCCTAGGCGTACGCCTGGATGGCCATGGTGACAATGGACCCCATCTTTAGCAAAGTAGCCTTTAACATTAGCCTGGAACAGCTCGTCTCTGGTCTGTGAACTTACGCCATGAACTGTTCACTCTTACAGGGATGTTCAACGGCCTCCTCTGACTTAGCTCTGTGCCACCTCTGCGGGGGATCATCTCGGACCACCAGAGTTACCTTGACCCATGTAGTTGCTGATCTCACCAAAACAGCTCAATTTCCAGGCCTCCTGCAAATCTAAGGAAGGGATTCTCCCTACTGGTGATAGATGAACCCCATCTATATCACAATAGCCCTTGGCCTGGATCAGCTAGTATCTGATGAAACCAAAGGCCCTTCTGGCCTGTGAACCTGTGCCAAGAACTAGTCCCCCTCCTGCGGGAAAGTTCCACTGCCTCACAAGACCGAGCCCACTCTGGGTGGGCCGAATTCAGACACCCTGGCTCACATTGCCCCAACTATTTGCTGCTCTCACCTAGCTGCCATCCTTCTAGCACCGTGTGTGCCTGAACACCTGCGTCTAACGTTTGCGCTGTCCCTCTGCTTTCTAAATCATGACGCAAGGGCATGGTCATAACTGGAAGTATGTGCCAATGATCGAGGGTGCCCTCCCGCCCTTGCCATGCATCCCTTATTCCTTATGGGAATTTCGCCTGCTCAGTTCCCTCTGTGGTGAAACCCCTTAGGCATAACAGCTTGGTTAACATGTCTGCATTAATACAGTGCGCACTGTCTGCAATAAGGTGCCGGACGTTACCCTTGGGGCTAATGTAGGCTCCCACCCTCCTGCAACCTTTAGTTTCAATCCTCCCGTATTTAAAGTGCTGTAACACCATTTCCCCAAATTTGTGTGACAGCGACACCCTTGCTAGATGACCGTTTCCACAACCAGCATATCTGCTGGGGCTGTCAGGGCGGAGAATATTGTGCTAACTTGAAGCAACTTGAAACCTGCCCGTCGAGCAAGGTGCCCCTACTCTGATGCAGTTGCCCAGGTAATTGCACTGGACCCTTTGGCTTGCTTAACTTACAGAATTACACCTGTTCAGCTCCTGCTGAGGGGACTTCCCTTTGCTTAACTGCTAACCCCGTGTGCAGCCGCGACATTAAATGGGTAACATCCCGGTTTGTGCCCACCTTAATGTACTGTGCTGGGAGCAACTAGGCACCCCCCCATACCTTGTTTCCCCAATTGTTGGGGCAGCAGCACCCGATGTTGGCTCCAGCGTCCCCAACCGGCCTGGCTGGTCCCGCTCTCCAGGCGGGGCATTGAGCTTAACGGAGCAACATGGAGCCTACCCTTGGTTCTAGGATGCACTTACTGCGCCCAGTTGGCCAGTTTGCACCAACCTTCTTGATTGCTAAACCCTAGTGAACCTCCTAATGGTGTCACATCTGGTTTGGAAGGTAATGTTTGTGCCCACTATTAGCACAACCGCACCCTTTCGTGGAGTGACCTGACAGTCCAACCCGCAGCTGACCCTGTTGCTAAATATGGCCCATTAATGCCCTTGCCTGGCTTTCAACGACCCTGGCGGCATAATGCCCAGCAGCTTGGGAAAGGGGGTTTTTGGGTCCCAGCGTACGACCCAGCTCATACTAGTTTGCACAGTCCCGGTTAGCCTAGGTGAATGGTCCCTGAGCTCTGTGTGGGGACTATTTCACACTTAAACAAATGCCTAATCTCCTGAATTTAGAGTGATGCAAGATTGGATTGGCGGCTACCATTCTCACTCACGCCTGCATATACTAGGCTCAGAACACGGAACACTTGCTCTAAATCCCTTGGATTCCAGCCTGGCATTCCTATGTCCAGCTACGCCAATCTATAATGGCTCTACTTGATCATACTGACCGAAGACACATCAACCCTGCGGAAAACAGGTGGGGATGCTAACCTGCCCCCAACTCTGCGGAAACCGCAGCAAGTGCAAGCTTGACAAGCTGCCCACCAACAAGCCTAGCAATCCTATGTCCAGCTATACCAATCGCTTTTGCTCTACTTGATCATAATGACCCGGAAGACACATCAACCCCGCGTAGACAAGCTGGGGATGCTAACACGTCCCAAGACTCTGCGGAAACAGCATGTGCAAGCTTGCGACAAACATCTGGAAAGCTGCCACCAACAAACCATCCCCAGTACCCGGGGGCATGCTGCCATTCCTTGGCCTGTGCACTGACCAGGTTTAAGATTAATAATGGTACCGAAGGACCCATCTCTGAGCGCAATGCTTGCAACACTGTTCACTGCCTCGCTCTAGTCAGTAAAGCCACTGCAGGGTGGCATGCAAGGCTAGGCCATGCATAAATCACCTGCCAGTGTGAGTGGACCAAGCATTCGCCGCCTTCAGAACTTGTTGATGATAGGCACTTCTTCTCCCTCATCATAAATAATGAGACCTCAACATACATATATAGCTTTTTAACGGACATGGTTGGGCTTTGCCGGAGGAACACAGGGGGGACTTGGGTGTCCTTGGTTACTCTTCTGATATTGCAAAAGTCAACACCACCCCTTGACCACCTTAAATACTGCATTGAAACCACACACCTGAAGCTCTTCAAGTCGCCATCGCCAGAAGACGGCACGCCCGACAGGGCCCGAGCACACCCTGGCTGTGGACCCTCAACCCCTGCCACCGCCACCCCCCCACCTGGAAGCAGCCTGGCAGGCGGCACCTAGAGGGCAAAACAAACCAACTCGACAGGCCCCGAGCTCGCCCCGCAAAACCCCAATGCTGCCCACAGGCACCCAAGCGCAACTCAATGCCGTTCAGCAGGAACCCATCGATCAGCGTGTAGCTCGACGAGGGGAATCTCCAGTCTCCCCTGAGGGCGCTGCATGGAATCAGCAAGACACAGCGGGATGTCCAACTACCAAGTGCGCTGGGTGAGAGTACAGTCACTGGACGAAAGGCGCCAACACTGATACCGAGGTCCGTGAGGTCACGCACCCTGAAGAAGGAATGCCAGTAGGGTGTAAGTGCAACCTGCGTGCCATAAGTGAGGTCCTGTTTTAATCTAAAAGAAACTTCTTTTATGGCTGTCGCCTGAAACACAAACACCACAACGCCGACGAGGACAGGGAGGCAGAGCACTATCCTCCCGACCGCCACTGTCCAAAACCAACGAGGACAATCTGCCGCTCCCCGCTGCGGGGGATCCATGCACTCGACGCCACACCAGCGACCGGGCAAGCCGCGACGACCTGGTGCGCAGCCCACCAACGCCTGCGGGACGCACCGACCAACCGCGCTGTGGGGAGAGACGCAAAATTTTCCAAAACCAAAGAGTTGTACCCAGTGCCTCTGCGCTAGCTCGAGATACATACCCCCGGTGGGATCGGCATCCTGCCAATGCGCAGCAAAACTTTGGAGCCAGGCTCTCTGCTCCCCCATCTTACGCCGGACCAGGCGAGCCCAGAGGCAGCTGGGACAGGAGCAATAGTCTTGACATGCAGCACCACCAGGGGAACTGCTGTGACGACACCGCCACACTCTACCCTCGCTGCCTGGCAAAACATGGACACACAGACCTTTCCGAGATTACAATTACAACCTCGTGTGCCTAGCAACGCCCGGACGCATCACGCAGTCCAGCAAATAGAAATGCCGGTGGTGACTGGAGACTAAACCAGAAACAGACAAGCGCCACTGACACTAGGGCCGTCACTAATGCAGTAGCTAGACAATGCGCCGGTGGAAATAGGCTAAGATTTCCCACCTCCGGTCAGAAGACCCAGAAAACGTTGATTTTGTTGGACAAAACAGTAGCGCCACCGCTTAAACTTTGCAAAACATGCGAGAAGGCTTCTGGAACCGAACATGAAAGCCATAATTGTCTCATTGTCGACTCACCGCATCACTGGCCTATTTTAAAACCACTACAAGCCGGGCAGCCCCTGGTACTGTACAACAAGACCCGTGTACGGTATTCTATGGCCATACAATTCATAGCTCTGATAGGTTGGAGCATCGTGACCCTTACTAGCCGGCCCGGCTAATTGTAACCCTAAAGACGACGCGACTTGCCACCTTCCCGGCTCATAGACCCCACCCATAGTCCAACCCATGCAAACAAAATGAAAAACCGGCTGCAATTGCTCCTTTAAGTGACAATCCCATAAGAAAATAGTGCTCAGATTAGAGTTGCGCCGTTCTTCCTAAATAAACTACTTCCGCATGCCTGCCAATTGGAAGAGGCCAATGCTTCTCAAATTAAGTGAGTAGTCAGTGGGCTACCCTCTAACTTATAAGCGCTACAACTACAAGTAATACTTATTGGGCGATAGTTGCATAAGTAAATAGCAACAACCAGGCTCCGCAAGCTGGAAATTGGTGCTTAGATTAGCGTGGTGCCGACTGGTAATCTACGGCTTCTGTCATTTACAGGAGCTGCCCACCAAAAAGTAACACTACACCTGCCAGACCGACTCATCGGGTGATAGTTGCATAAGTAAGCAACAACTATGGCTCCGTTGTGCGAATATTGAACATGCTTCAATTATGAAATGATGAGGCTGTGCATGTTCAGGGTCAGTCACTTAGAAGTACATCCTGGCACAACGGTCTACAAAACTACCACCTACCCGCCGCGCTACTCCAGTTCGCGCCCTCACTGTGCCACCATCGATGCACATAGCTAACAGCCACCAAGCATTCTGCTGCTACTCTTCTGACCTTCCTCCTTGGAGTAGATGACTGAAGAACCCGTCAAGCGAGCATTTATACGCTGGACATTTGGGAAAACTTTCTGTAAGACATTCAGAGGGCAGCTTTGCCTGGGACACCATAATGTTTGTGCCTATGACACCCAGAGAGACCGTTTCTGAGACATCCCGAGGACTGTGTCCGAGTCACCCTGTGGCCACCATCCCCGGCACCGCTTCCTATACGTCATTCAACATGTGGTTAAAAGGAAGTGTAACTGCATACCTGACCCTGCAGTGCTTGAACCGTGTAAGCACTGCACCATCGATCAAACAAATGACTCGTCACCACCCCACCGGACCGATGCCATAAACTTCACACCCACCAGCCCATCACGGTCCCAAACCCATCAACGACCGCTCCCAGCGCTACACAAGCCAATTGACCTGCCCAGAATCGCAGGATGGAGGGCCGACACCGAGAGACAAGCCCAGGTCTCCCACTCCCAAATCGTTCTGTTGTGGGTCCCTCCGGCGGGGCGTGGTCGATGTAATTATGGGTGTGGCATAAAATGCGTCAGCTGAAACTTAGTGCTTAGCATGGTGTGCTGCCGACTAGTATTTTGCAGCTTCGTCTTTGCACCGAAATGGTCGGGCCGACCCTCTGGTGTTTGCGCTGCCCGAGTGATTACCACCACCAGCTGCAGCCAGCCATCCACGGCCCACTGTCCCAAATCACGCTACAACATCCCTGAAACACAGCAGGAACTGTGATTCAATTTAAACATATGCCTCTATGAACTCATCGTGCGCGTTGACCACCGCAGCCAGCTATCCCACTCGGGGTGTACGGTTGGCCAGCGGTACAGCGTAAACCTGCCTCTATCGTGGCGCTGCGTGCTCTGCGCTTCCTTTCAAATAACTATGGCAAGTACCTCCGTCCCGCTAAAACCAGCACCCAGCAGTTATATGCTTACCTCGTACCCCCAACCATGCGCTGCGACCCAATCAAGCGGCATTCGGCAGTGTAAAACCTTAATCCCGATCAGCAATAGGCCTTGTTCACACGCTACCAATTCGTGGCTCCTTTGGTACATCTCGTTAAGTACCACAAAATGCCAAGCGCTGCGGCGGCCTAGCGAAAAGCTGTCCTGAACACCACCTAAACTTTTGCCTAGCTTTGTGCGATACAACGCCGATCCCGTCGCACTCCCCAGGCCCCTCAGTGATCGGGCCCGCGACCTCGTGAACCAGGGTGCCACGCTCCTGGTCTCTATAGCGCAGGAGACCAAATGATTTATCATACGGCACATGTATTTACAGTGCCCCAAACCAAACATGCCTCCACGCTGGGATCCAACACGGGGCTGCAGACACGGGTTGCCGCCCTTGTAGGAGGGCCCCCTGCGGGGGCGCGGGCAGCCATAGTCCTGTCTGAAAATAGAGGACTAACTCAGAGAAATATCAGGGAAACTAAATTGACTTTATGCACAGGAGACACATAAATCAAGCGCTCAACAGCAAAATATACCACCACGATACAGACCCAAGATTTCTGTTACACCCGCCCGTTTATAATGCGGCGGCGTATTTATTTACATTAAAATAGTTTAAAAAAAACAAAACGGAAATTGACGGTTTCCCAGAGGTAAGACAGGCATGGCTTGTTTTTGCCTTCTGCTGGGATCATCACAGAGTTAATTACAGGGCCGAGGACAAATTAGTTAGATAACAGGCCAGGCCAGGTTCTCGTTACGAGAAAAGCACAACACTTCAAACAAACAGATGCATTCCCGACATATTTTCCAAATAGGGATGTTAAAAGCTACTATCACAGCTAATGTATCCGTCCCGTTAACTTATAATGGTCACACGCCTGTGCATCAATTCAACCTGACAGCATTTCGGTAGCATTTGCCTGCCACCTGCTGGACATTCAAATTAATTTATTTGAATTCCCATTTCATTCCGGCGAAGGCACATACTGAGGGATCCCGGAGCCACCATTCACATAATTAGCCACCAGCCATAGATAATTCCTAATTCCAATGCATTCCGGACAATCGCCATTCATCAGGGGAAATTTCGTGTCAAGACTAGAATGTAAGACACCACTCCTCTTAAATTGAGGATTCAGAAACCGCTAAGTGGTGAGAGTGAAGTTCAATCCCCCAAAACGTGATGTCTAACCTTTGACCGATCCGTGCCCTCAACCACGACAGACTGCGGGCCCCGACTCACGCTTTCAATTGTTCCCCCTGGACACAAAATGGATGCCAAGCAGCCGGACCCCAATAGGAGGACCGCGGCCAGTGAGCAACCTCCGGCCCCGAGGCACACCAAACTCACCGCAAACAACGAAGATCAGCAGATCGAACGAGACAACGAGCCAGCCAGCTGACATCGTGTCCAGCGGGGGGAACAAGGAAAGACCTTCCCAGACGGCGTGGCTGGGAAAAGAGACCGCCAGGAGGGGCAGGGGAGGCATATAAGCCCTCCCACCCTCCCCGGCGCACAGGAAGGACGTCACGGAGGCGCCCAGCCGAGGGCTCGCAGACCCCTCTGGACACTAGAGCGGGTGGGTGGTGCCAAGATGGCACTAAAGGGCCGCCCTGCTGAGGTGGCCCCCTGTGGGGGCCGCGGACAGCCACATTCCAGATGTTGATTTCAGTACCAGTGGCCGACTGAGTCAGAGATTGGGAGGTTCAAGATGCTTCGGGTTCTTGCCACAAGCTCCGCACATTATGCATGCAGCGAGAAGTTAGCTGACTCGAGTCCCAGTGTTAGACGCATTGCTTTATGCAGAATAAAGGTTTGAACACAAAAAAAACAGGATGTTAGCAAAGCCAATCGGTCTGCCTTAAAGGTGGCAACGCATGTGCACACATGCCAACCTCTGGAGCACGCACAGCGAGGGCATGTACGTCCATTAATATACAGATGGGGGTGCACCGAATTTACTCGGCCTTCGCGCTGTTATAATCGGGACGGCGTAAAAAGTTGGAAAGCAAACACAGACTAGGTACACAGCCTTTTAAATAGGGTCAGTTGCTGTGCGCGATCGAGGACAAATATTAAAGACTTTTCACACGTGGTCACTTTCTAGACAGTAGATGCCACTTAGGTTCGGAAACAACACGAGAGAAAACAATGTGGGTGTTATAAATTGCAGGCTGCACGTGTTTTGTGAACTTGGAGGTTGGAAAAGATTGGGGTGCAGACTGCCCCCAGTACTTCACCGAAAAAAAAATACACTGGAAATGGGAACAGGCACAGCTTAGAAGTGAACAAAGGGCACGCCACTCAGGAAAAATGCAACAAAAACACGCAAAGAAATTTTGAGTTGGTGTCGGTTGTGCATATTGTGTACTTGCTGCAAACGTCCTTTATGGTATGAAGTGTTTGTTCCTTGTTTTCCAGTTGCTAATAGGTTGTTTTATGATGTTTATTAAGGAGATTTTTTTTTCCTGCTCTCTTGTAAGGCGCGCTGATGCCTTTGGGGCAATTCTACGCTGTATAAAAAACGCAAAAATAAGCAAAATAAATACTGCTGCTGTGCATGGCCTGTTGCACCTCCGTCAAAATACACTTATTCTTTGCGAAGTGCCGTGTTGCTTTTTGGGGGAGCTGTGCGTCTGTGGGCTGTCGCACGAGCCACAGAAGCAGTAAATGAAACAGCCAGTTATTTTAGCTACCTTACGTTGTTTAACTTTCATTCTGAGAATGAAGCAAATGTTGTTTCTCGCTCACACCCACATGTCAGCTCTCAGCACGCAAAACTATGCATAAAAAGAATACTACGTTCAGTTTCAGGGGCGCAACTAGACCCGAACTTCGGGGAGGAGGGGGCTAACCCTCCCAGCCAGGGATGGCCCTAGCACTGGTCGCATACAGTGCAACATTTTTTTGGGGCGCCCCCTACCACATTTCCTCCTTTCCATGAATTACCTCACTACCGCTCACCAACAATGCACCTCATCTCTCTATAGCACCTTTCTGACAAACATTTCATTTTTTAAAGCGCTACTCATAGTACACTCACTCTTTTCTGTGATCTGCATGGTACACGTTCTTTGTGACAGGCACATTAATCCTCTGCACTGTGTGGGTGGCAGGAGTGCCAATGTGACTGCACAGTGAGCGATGCACCAGTGTCAGAGTAGGGTAAGAGGAGTGACTGCAGGGCGAGTGAGGTGACCATATGGTGCGGATGTAAGTGCAGAGTGGGATGAATGAATGCATGGTTAGTGATGGGCTTGTTTGAGTGAGATTGCAGATTGAGCATTGAGGGGGACAGGTGGGTGAAGTGTCACATGAGTGCTGGTGAGTAGTGTGTTCGTGTGACTGCAGGGTGAGGTACAGGGTGAACAGCGCAAGTGCATTGTGAGTGCAGAGTGATTGCTGTGAGTGCAGGGTGAATGGTGTGAGTGCATGGTGATCAGTGTGAGTGCATTGTGATCGCTGTGAGTGCAAGGTGAGCGTGAAAGTGAAGGGCGAGAATGAGGAGTGAGTTGTCTGAATGCAGGGTGCATTCCCAGACACTTGAAGTAACTCAGCATGCTATTGACGGCGGCATAAAGGTTCAGATATAAGTTAAACTATTGCTAATATGTAGGGCTTTAAGTGGGATGAAAAAACTGGGGAGTGTAGGAAGTTGGGTTTCTTTTGCAGCAAACCCCCCACTTTTTGCTAGATTTCTGATGCACTTTGACTTGATATGCCCTGGGTCCCTGCCAAACAGGTTCCCAGGGCCTGTGTTCTTTCCCAAAACTGTACCTTTGTATCCCCAATTGGCACCTCTCTGGCCACATGTAAGTCCCTTGTAAAAGGGACCATGTGTACCAAGAGCACTGTGACCAGGGTAGGCCTATAAGGGCTGCAGCACATATTGTGTCACCCTTAGAGGTCGTGTACCTTGACACAGACACACTGCCATTGCAGGCGGCGTGTTTTGGTGCAGAGAAAAGTGAAGAGTCGACATGGCACACATTCCTGTGTGCCATGCCTGCAACCCACTGCCTATCATGGTATACGTAAGACACCCCTCTAGCTGGGTGAACAATACCACTGGTGAGGGTACAGTTGCATGAGCACTATACCCTACAGTGTCTAAGTCCATTTTTAGACATTGTAAGTGCAGCAAAGCCCTAAAGAGAATATGGTCTGGGAGTTTGTCATTACGAACTCCACAGAACCATAATGGCA
Organism: Calotriton arnoldi; assembly: GCA_963921515.1. Lineage (NCBI taxonomy): Eukaryota > Metazoa > Chordata > Amphibia > Caudata > Salamandridae > Calotriton > Calotriton arnoldi. The sequence goes on along the minus strand of CAWUFW010011425.1, from coordinate 133,604 downwards.
TTACTGAATTCTGGGAAGTTTGGTAGCAAACTTCTCAGCATAATAAACCCACACTGAAGCCAGTGTGGGATTTATTATACAATGCATTCTTAGAGATGCCCCCTGAAAAACTACCAGCCTCTGGTGGGTTCCCTGACTGGTACACACTAGCCTGCCACCACGAGCCATGTTTCTGGACCCCTGTGGCGGGAGCCTTCGCTCCCTGAGCCCAGACACAAATCCTTTCCTGGGCGGAGGTGGTCACACCTCCCCCAGGCCAGACACAGTCATCTGAGGCAGGGGAGCATCAAATGCCTTGCTGCCTTTGTAACACGACTCCCAGCCTCTCCTGCTATCAGGAGCAAGCCCCCTTTCTGTCTCCCCTCCTTTTCGGCGAGAAGACAGGCGGGAAAAATGAGCACAGCCCAGAAGGTGTGCCCAGCTCCACCAATCCCACCCCTCAGGTGGGGGAGGCGAGGTGAAGCTCACTCTTTAGTGCCCGCCATCTTCCCACTCCCCCATGTGAGGTGAACACACCAAGGGTGTAGTCACCCTAAGGTCAGTAGCCCATTGGCTACTGACCTAAAGATCCCTAAAATATCCCCTAAGTTCAGCCCTGAACCAAGAAGACAGATTCCCACAACCGAAGAAGAAGAAGGATGAAAGAAGACGCCCAGCAGAGGAGACTGCAGAGAAGAACTGACTTGGGCCAAGCCCTACCAGCGCGTCTGCAGTTTCCAGAGATCCTTGGCCGAAAGTCGCCTTGTCCTGCAGAACCCTTGGGAGGACTGAAAGCCTTCAACAAAGAACAGATCTCCTGTGAACAACAGCTCTGTTCAAAAGAAACTCCCAAGACAGACTCTGAACCTGCTAAGGACAAAGAAACCAGACGCCTGGAACCACCACTGCACACAACGCCTATGGGCCAAATCTGGGTGGCCCACCGGTCCCAGAGTCCACTGTGGGCTGAGCACTCCAGGACTCCCCGACGTCGCCTGGAGCCTCTGCACGGAGACCCCCTTAACCGCGAGTGGCCCGGTAAGGTGAAATCTGACCTCAAAAGACACCCCAGTATCCAGCCGCCCTGCGGCCTGGAGTAGAGAACCCGAGCTGCACCTAAGTCCCGAGCCCTCCAACTTACCTGCCCAGCTGTTGGTTTCTCCCCGATGTCTTTCTGAACCGAGCCTGCAGACAAAAACTAAAACCGGCAATCCCCATTGAAACAACAGGGCACCCGACGCCAAAACATCACCCGGCCGCCCCTGTGCAGCTGTGGGTGCACCTGTGTGCTAACTCGGACCCCCATTTGCCCTGAGCCTAACACCGGGAGCTTTGCTTCCACACCTTTGTGGCCTGCTTGTGAGCAGCCACCAACCAGAGGCCCCCTATCCCCCATTGGATAACATTGAGCCTCAGCACTCTGCACCCGGCAGCCCTAGTGCCGCTGAGGGTGTTCTGAGAGTGCATCCTCGACCTTGGGGAACCCTGGTTCTAACCCCAGAATACCAACTCCAACAAACCAGTACTTACCTGCAAACCAATAACTTCATTTCCTCCCATAAGGTTGCATTGACTGCTTTTTCTTGAAAATTCTTCCAAGTTTGGAGTTGCTTTGTATAAAACATGGAATAAAAAACTGCATATTTGTCAAAACTGAATCTCTTACCTTTTGTCTAGGAAATGTCTCAGTGTGATATCTAGGCATATCACACTGATTAGCAAAAGTAACTTAAAAAATGAATCTAAAAAGTAAAGTGTACAGTAATCTGTAAAGTAACTGAAAAGTAATTTTGAACTGTTGACTTACCTGAAAATCAACCAACTGCATTTGAACCTGCATTAAACTGTAAATCACTGTATAAGATTTTGCAAAGTATTATTTCACTTACCTGCACCAGCCCTGGCTTGGTTTTAGAAATAAAATAATGAAATAATATTTTTATACAAACAAATTGGTATGAGTTCAGTCTTTGAGTGTGTACAATAAATGTTTCACACTACCCTCTGATAAAGCCTTACTGCTCGCCCACACTACCACAAATAGAGAGTAAGGTGCTATCTACTTTTACTTCTGCCTAACTTTGGGGTTCCACTGGACTCGGTGCACACTATACCTCATTTTGGTATAGTATATAAAGAGCCAGCTTCCTACAGGGGGTCTCTCAAAGGGGCGATATAATTAAGGGCGTGGTTTAAAACATTTATGCTAAAAATCTGTGCTCAGCATAATGTGCCACACAACTGGTGTTTTGCTGCTTCTGTTATTGCCTCCACATAAGTAACATTACACCTACAACAAGCCAGGAATATTGGCTTTGTCAAAGGTTGTTAGTTGCATAAGATAAATATACTACATGCATACATACAACTATGGCTGCGTTGTATATAATATTGAAAATGCTTTAGTTCTTGTGCAAGAGGTTGTGGCGTAATGGCTAGAGCTGCCATGTTTGGAGCACAGGAAGCAGGTTTGAGTCTCAGCATCGGCTCAACATCCTGTGTTTCTGGGCAAATCACTTAATCGTCCGTGCCTACCAAAAAATAAATGAAGATGTCCTTGTTGGTGCTCATGTAAAGCTCTTCAAGTTTAGCAATACTCGGGCTGTCATCTGTCAGTTCCGAGCAACTTTAGCTGACATAATATTTTCTATTGAAGTTGGTCCAGTCCAGTCAGAATTATAGAATATTTGTACCCCTCAGGTACTTCCCTCCCCCGTCTTCTTCTACTTCTTACCTGCTGTTCCGTCTCCTCAGCGTCGGATGTGGTCACACAAGTACCTAAAGAAAAGAAAAATAACATGAAGTGTTAATAGAGTTTGGATACTTGTTATCTTAGTACACATTACACAATTGAACTGTCATTGTTATTTTCAAGATATTTTCTGGAGCATTCAAACCCCAATATTGTATATGGTTCTAAGCACACTGTTGGGTCCTGTCAGGAGGTTAATATTCATCTGTTCTACAGGGTATACACAGGTTACAGACATATTCATAAATGTTTATTTTTTTATTTTATTTCTTCTGGTCAGCAAAAAAGAATAAAGGCATTGTTACACAACATGACGTCATTTGGTATATACAATTTCGTATCATAGAGGTCTTACACACATGTCCGCACATAGGTTATACAATATAGTATTCGTACATCATTTATCCTTCCCCTGGTTGTTGCTTGTCGCCTTTACATATTCCTTAACATCCTCATCCTTGTCGCTAATCTATCTCTTTGCCAAATCAAGCATTATCTATGCCCTGTGGCATTAATTTAGTCAGTATCTTGTGTGGACCTAAGGTATTGTACAAAAGAAATCCCTCGGTCTAGATGCCTGTGGTATTTCTTCTGCATATGACTCCAGTGTCTCTTTGCAGTAGGTCATATCGGATATCCAGTCTTTGTATCGTGGTGGGCGCTTGCTACCCCATCGTATTGCGATTCAGCGCTTAGCTAGTAATAATGCCACAGCCAGAAGCTTTCGTCTTCTAGCCAGCCGAATCTTGTAGAGTCCCAGCAAACATACTAGTGGAGCATTTGGTATCTGCTCAGATAGCATGGCCGTTAGGGTGCTAGTTACTTCCTGCCAGTATAGTTGGAGTTGAGAACATGCCCATGCCATATGTAGAAAGTCAGCGTTCGGAGCACCGCATCTGTGGCATCTATCATCTGGTCTAAGTCCATATTTATGTAATTTTGCTGGAGTGTAGTTTATCTGATGTAGGAATTTAAAATGAATAATTCGCAAATTGCAATTTGATTTTAACAGCTGCATTTGTGTGCAACTATAATCCCAATCCTTCTTATCTATAGGGTTTCCGACTGCCCCCTCCCACCTCTGGAGCGATCTATTCGCGGCTTGGCTCTTTTCCCCCTGTGATGCGTTATACAGGCGTGTCACTAAGCATTGGCGTGTGGGTGCTGTTAGCAGAATTTGTAGTGCGTTAAGCTGTGGGGGTTCGTCTGGGAACGATGGGTATAGCTCCCTGACTGCCATACGCAGCCACAGGTACGCAAAGATCTTCAGTGTTGTGCGATGCACACTGAGGGACGGGTCATCTTGCGGAATAAATCTGTTATGCGGGAAAATGTCACCCATTGTACACAGACTCATTTCCCCCAGTAAAGTTAGCATGTTTTTCTCTTGTGTGACTGTTATTCGTGGGTGGTGCGCGATGGGCAACGCCGAAGCATGTATCGGGAATTTCTGTGCGCGCTGTGCTAATGTATACCATGCTCGTGACGTGCTAGTTACAGAGTGTATTTCCCCTCTTGGAGTGTATCTCTTCGGATCAGATATGTAGGTGATCAGTGGAGACGGTAGCGCACTCATGTTCCACGGCTATGTGCGGTATATGTGCATGTGGATGTAGCCAGTAGTGGGCATGTTGTGCCTGAGCGCAATAATAATATAATTGAAGATCTGGCGCTCCGAAACCCCCTTGATGATATGGTTTGGTTAGAACTTCGCAACCAACTCTCGCCTGCTTCCCGGCCCAAGTTAGTCGCTGCATAGCTGAACGCAATTTAGAAAACAGCGCTTGTGTAAGCCAAATCGGGATGTTCATAAATAAGTATAAAAATCTTGGTAAGACCACCATCTTTTGTATGGCTATCCTATCAGCCAGTGACCGAGGCAATTTGATCCACCGGTCTACTTGTTCTTCTAATTTCGTTATTGCTTTACGATAGTTCTCTCGAACCACCGTCTCCGGATTCCGGTGTATCCATACACCAAGGTATTTTACCGGTTCGGTCTGCCATTGTAGTGGAAATTCCAAGTTGGGTTGTGTTGTAGCTAGTGTGAGTGGTATGACTACCGATTTGTCCCAGTTAATACGGAGTCCTGAATAGCTTTCAAACTTAATGTATTCCCTATTGAGAGGGTTTAAATTAGTATCCGGGTGACGGACATATAGAAGCATATCATCTGGATATAATGATATGCCTATTGGACGTAGCTGGAATTGGAGAGCAGATTCAGGGTGCTGTTGGCGAATTTTACATGCCAGTGGTTCTAGCGCTAATGTAAAGAGAAGCGGCGACAGCGAGCACCCCTGCCTGGTTCCGCGGCTTATATTGATCGGGTCAGAAGTATTCCCATTTATTCTAATGCACGCACTGGGTTCTGCGTATAAGAGCGCAATCCAGCGCAAAAAGGGTTCCGGGAAACCCATCCTGCGCAGTACCATAAACATAAATACCCACTCCACTGAGTCAAAGGCCTTCGCCGCATCCAATAAGGCTGCGGCTGCTGGCAATTCAGGATTTAATTGGTGAAACATTGCAAAAATAGTCCTGAGGTTTTGCGTAGTGGATCTTGTCAGTATAAAGCCGGCCTGATCCGGCAATATGAGATTCTGCAACAAAGGTTGTATCCGTGCTGCAATAATTCTGGCTAAAACTTTGGCGTCTATATTTATTAAAGACAGTGGGCGGTAAGATTCACACTTAACGGGGTCCTTGCCTGGTTTAGGGAGAGTGATCAGTAGCGCCTCTCTCAAAGAGGTCGGGAACAAGCCATCCTTGTAATCCTCTTCATACATCTCGGCTAGGTGTGGGATCAATAAATCTCGAAATTCTTTATAGAATTCCCTGGGGAGCCCATCCACCCCGGGAGCTTTATTACTGGGAAGAGAGTTAATAGCCTCTTTGATCTCATCTTCCGTAATGTGAAGGCACAGGTATTCCCGATGATCATTCGATAGCCATGCCAGTGCAATGTCGTCTAAATAGTGGCAGATTTCAGAAGGAGACACAGTCGTTTGTGTGGAGTATAGGCGGGTATAATATTCTGCAAAGCAGTCAAGAATACACGGGGTGTCATATGTAAGTTGTCCTTGCGTGTTTGCTATTTGTGTTATATATGTAGCCTGGTGTGGTGGCCGTATTCTATATGAAAGCGGCCGTCCTGGTCTGCCCCCCTCGCCATAGTTACGTGCAGTGTATCTGCGTGAGATATACTTAATCTCATCTGCTGCGAATTCATGATATGTATCGACCTCCTGCCTAATATCCGCTAGTATCTTGGGGTTCTGAGTGGCCGCGAATTCTGTCTCTAACTTTTGGATTTCCCTTTCTGCCGATGATAATTGCTGTTGAATGTCTTTCAATATGCCTGCATGCTTCCCTATACAGTGACCTCTTATAGTAGCCTTAAAGGCCTCCCAGAGTGTTTTCGCACTTCTAACGGACCCTGCATTTAAATCAAAGTATTCTACTATAGCCTGATGTAGCTCAGAGCGAAATACCTGGTCAAGAAGTGCTCCCCGTTGCAAGCGCCAGGTAAACTGACGCGGAGTGTGTGTTGGGACGGCGAGCACTAGACGAACAGGCGCATGATCTGACAGTGTCTTAGGCATGTGGTCTATCAGTGTTTTCCATGTACAGACTTCTTGTGTAGCTAGCCAGTAGTCTATTCTCGACCACGTATTATGCACTGTGGACGTGCAAGTGCCCTCCCTGCGGCCCGGGTGTCTAAAACGCCACAGATCAGTCATTGCGCATTCTTCCATACCTTCTCTAAGCGCCTTTGCCGCTTTCCTCCCATATCGTTCATTACCTGTGGACCTATCTGAGGCAGGATCTAGGCACGTGTTGAAATTCCCACCCCATATAATGGGTGTGGGTGGTAGATCTCGTAGTTTTGCCCATATATGAGCAAAAAAAAAAGGCTCGTCAGTGTTTGGGCCAAATGTTGTGACTATGGTTAAGGCGGTGCCTCCAAAGTTGCCCTGTACTAGGACGTATCGCCCCTGGTCGTCCTTGAGGGAGCTAATAAGATTAAATGGGGTGCCACATCGAACAAGGAGCATTACTCCTCTGGCATAGGTGGAATAGGAAGAAGCCATTCGGTAAGAGGCCCACCTTGCGCCTATTTTCTTCTCTGTGGTATCTGTAAGATGTGTTTCCTGCAGACAAGCAACCTTATGTCGATCTAGGTATGCCAGGACCTTGCGAGTTTTCTGCGGATTATGAAGGCCTCTGACATTCCTGGTCAGGAATGTTAATGATCTAGTATGATGAGTACTTTTATCCGTACGCAGCATTGCCCGTAAATCGAACTTGCCGGTGGCTTGTGTATTGGTCTCTGCCGTGTAAAATGATATCTTCTACATTAGTGCTGACCAGGGTTTTCAAATTTTCACCCCGCCCATCCCCCTCCCACTTCGCCAACCCCTTAACTGCGGTGAAGACAATCACCAATAAACCAGGTAACTCCCCCCACCCCTTCCCCCCTCCCATTTGTGAAACTAGAACATGGTGTGGTGCACACAGGTTGGCAGGAGCTGCCAGCCGCAATATTCCGGCGATATAAAATCGCACAGGTGGTCACATCAAGAAACTCAAAGCCTTATGCACCCAGTGACCTGTCCTAAATAGTACAGCCTAGGGGCTGCCCCCTCTCCTCTCTATCGCAAGTGTCCCTTTTGTTTATCTAATCGGCAATAAACATATATCACATAGTCATGAAAGGGTTACTGAAATCCAGTATCAGATTTTGCACTTATCTGTGCGAGTGGTTACAGAGGCGTGTTCTTGTAATCTGCATCCCGCAACCTCATACCGTCGGTGTAATTTGGGCCAGTCCGTTATTCGACATCGGAGGTGTCCAACTGTTCATCTGGGCCGCCCCTCGGTGACCTCCTCCGTGGGGCCTGGGTTCCTTTCTGCTGTAAAAACTTGAGCACATCCTTAGGGTCATTATACACAGTTGACTTGCCACCATCCGTTATCCACAACCGCGCTGGGTAGATCATTGCATATGGAATGTTCTGGTCGCGAAGCTTCTTCTTTACTGGCAGGAACTTCTTTCGGGCTTCCTGGACCTGCTGTGTGAAGTCGGGGTATATGGAAATGTCCATGCCTTCATGCTTTAGACTACGCAGTTCTCTGGATTTTCGGAGCGCCGCATACCGATCTCGGTAATTTAGTAGCCTGGCAATGATCGGCCTTGGTCTGGCGCCCGGTGGAGGTGTTGGGGCCAGTGATCTATGCACCCGTTCAACAATGAAAACATCAGAGAAAGTTTCCCTTCCCATCAGAGTCGTTAGCAGTCCTTCGATATATTTTTCCATCGGGCCTGTGTTTGTTGTCTCTGCAATGCCCATGAGTCGAAGGTTGTTCCGTCTTGAGCGTGCCTCGGAGTCTTCAGCCCTCGCCATTAGGGCTGCTAGGGTTTTATCCATCTTACCCTGCCGCTGGTCCATTTGTTGGTGCACGTCTTCGGCGTCAGAGATTCGTCATTCAGCCATGTCTATGCGCTCCGTATGCCTGTCCAGCCGTTCAGACATCCGATCTACTCTGTATGTGAGGGTGTCTATTTTCCCATCAATATTTGTTAAGGTGGCCTGTATCGCCGAGAACATTGAGTGCACATCTCCAGAAGCTTCAGCGCCCGTGGGTGCCACTGCGCTCTGTGTAGGTTGGTGGTTCTCCTGACCACTCTCCATTGCTTTTTTCGTTTGTTCGAATTGTAGCTTCGATTGGGTCCTGTCCGTTTTCCCCATGGTCCTCCTGTAGGATTTATGGGGGTTGCGTCCCTTTGCTTATCCGAATTAAGTATCCAGAGTGCGCCGTTGTATTTTGACCATTTACCCCTATCTTTATGCGTAGCGGAGATAGTCCATTCAGGGGGTGCCTGTCTTACAGAGGCGCTGCGCCTGTGGAGCCCACTGCCAACTTCCCTGAAGTGAAGTTGTTTCTCCTTGGCGTTGTGGGGTGGTTATCTTACTGTGTACTAGTCCATGGCGTGGCAAATGGACTATCCTGTCAGCAGCACAACTATATTGCGGCTAGATTCGTACTGCTCTTTTTTCGGGCCCACCTCCGTCGCAGCAGGACCCCATTGCAGACTCTGGTAATGTTCGATGTTTGGTTCCACTTTTGTCAACGCTCTATGTCCCTCTGCCGCAGTCCTTTCCGGCGCAATAGGGTGGTGGAAGTAGTCGATGGAAAAAGCCGCCGCTGGTCGCACTGTGACCTGACCCGCCTTCCTGTGTATTGGGGCTGTAGCAGGCAGACCCTGGCCTTGGTCTGCCTGATTGTGCTGTCTTCCACTGTAGGTTTGTGTGCTGTGTCGTCGGTGGCGCAGGGTTGCAGTCCCTCGCTAAAGGGCAGCTGTGGCGTATCTTAATTGTCGTGTCTAGCTAGGATCCGCTCCAGCTCACCACCTTTGCTCTTAGTCGCCACCTCAATCGGTGCTCTCAGTGCGTGCCCCTCATTTCACGCAATATGCGCAGTGGGGCCCGGCAGTCTCACCTTCTCAATCCTACAGCCTTGTGATTCACCTTTGTTTCCTCCAGTGCCGGTATCGCGGGGCCATCGACAGTGCAGATCTTTGTGTCCCCGGGCGCCGCTTCCAATGCAGTCTTTCCGCTACGCGGCTACCACCGGAGCCGGTCCGGCGCTCGCCGTCCTTCCCCTCACAGCGGTGTTTTCTCCGCCACTTGTTTTTTGCCGGCCACGGCTGCGCCATCACGGCCGTGTGAAGGGGTATTACGTTTCCTGTGCGCCGCCCTTGCAGCAAGGATCGGCGACCCCGCACAGCAGGATGGTCTCTGCCGATTGCGTGCTCTGCGTCTCGGCTGGTGTTCACGCGAGCTCGCGGCTTCAGCCCACGTCTTCCTATCCTGGGCCTCACTTACGCCACATGGCCGCGCTTGATCTCCGGCTTCCCCAGGTCATTTCTCGCCACAGAGCAGGTTTCTATGGACGGACCCAGTCCTCCGATGCAGTTATTCAAGGGACACAAGCCTCTTGTAGCTCACTGGGTGCAGGATAAATTAAGGATGTTTACGTGACCGAAGGAGCTCGCTCAAGCGGCCATCTTCGGACTTGGCTAGCTCTGCCCCCCCAGACATATTCATAAATGTCAAAAGAATTTATGAAGAGAAGCTACGCCCGTCCTCTCAAGGGGTATGTGTAGTGATTTAGTAGTTAGAAAGACATGAATTGCTAGTCAGTCAGGGCAGAGTATTTTATGTTAATGGTTGCCTTTTTAGGTCTCACCTACGCAGCGCGCATGCGCTGCATAGGCAAAAAGACCTTTTGGAATCGCTTCGGCTTTTCAGCCAAACACGTGCACGTGTTCCAATGCCTTCAATGGCAACGCGTGCACGTTTGGCGATTCACTTGCGGGAGCGAGCGGCGCCATATGGTAGCAATTATCGCGCCTTGCTGCTCGCTCCCGCAAAGGAATCGCGCAGGCCCCCTCCTTTCTCCCCTTGCTGCCGCGCGAGGCGTGCGCGCGCCCTTGTGCTTGTTTAGCTTTTGTTACTGGGCTCTAGCTGTGCCAGTTTCATTTTCTTTGCTCTCTCTGCAAGGTATACAGTACTCGATCTGCCTCACACCTAGTTCCTCTGTTCATCCTTCTTGTGCGCGCATGCAAGACTGTGCCAGTTTCTCTATTTGGCCCTTCCGGTGCCCATACCTGCACTCATGCCCTCCTGCTCCCGTTTCCGGTCATCAGTCATTCCTGTGCTCGTTTCTTCTTCTGCTCTTTCCATGACGTTTCCAGTACTGAATCTGTGCCCATTCTCCCCGCTGAGATGTTCCCATGTGTATGTTCATTGAATCATGCACCACACGTACTGCTCCTTCTGTGCTCTTTTTGTCCTTTCAAGAGTTTCTCTCTACAAATGCCCGATTCCTGTGCTCAGACCTTTCTGGTCCAGTTTTCTATTCAATACTCTCCCTGTTCTGCTCCCAGTGCTCAGTTTTTATACATTAATTTGCTGTGCTCAACACTTCCTACGTGTTTAATTAATCCTGTAGCAACAGTTGCCTGCACTTAGCTATTAAAGCATCTTTTTCTGTGCTCGATTCTTGCATTGTTTCCTGTACTTAGCTCTCCCTGTCTCTGTTCTACAGCCAACTTTTTCCAGAGCATATTTCTAGTGCTCAAGTCCTAATGCTCCTGTTTCCAGTAGTCGATTTGCCCTATGCTCAGCTCTTCCAAAGAATATGCTAATATCGTTCTCTACTGCGTGCCAGTGTTTATTTATTCCCGTGCCTGTTTTTTGGTCTCAGTTCTTGCTACACTGTTTGTCTTTGCCACTTTCCTGTAATTGCACCTTTCTATGGCCGTTATCTGTGCTCAGATTTTCCGAGTGCTCAACTCTTCCTGTGCACTTTTCTGTCCTCAGCCTTTCCTTTACTTTTTCTCAAGCCATACATTACTGTGCTTATTTGACAATAATAGCGCTTCCTAAGTAGATATATTGTGAGTTGCACTGATCTTTTCCTAAATAACTTGTTTGTGCTCAGATTGTTCATCTATTTCATGTGCTCTAAATTTTATCATGGACAATCATACAATTTAGTTGGGTACCTTTGGGTGTGCAATGGAAGCCTTTTATTCCTCATTCCTACATTTTAACTCTGGCTGCTATATTACTTTGAAAGAGAACTCCATAGGGACATTTTTTGTGGGCATTTTCCAGTGATACCAAGAAAGAATGCCATTGGTTGAGATCCGTCTGCCTTTAAGGGCAAAACGTTGTAAGCATGTCTCACAATACGAAGTCCATGGTTACTGCCCGATTTGAGGCAAAACCTCTCCGTTGAAGGTAAAGAGAAAGTTCCTAACACCATGTCAAAGGTATGTTTATTACATTCATAGACATTAGGTTATATCTGAGCAGATGCAGGAATCCAAAACATTCCTTCAATCACAAAACCTGAGAAACAGTAAATAAGAAATGCCTATAAAGGCAGCACTTTTTCTTTGTTGTTGTTTAGGAAAATTACCTCAATGTAAAAAATTACCAGACAAAACAAAGAAAAAAATGAAAATGTACATGGTGCCCCCTGCTGACTGAACAGTTCCCCTTACTTCTTTCTAAGAAAAAAAAAGTTCCCGTATGCATACCATCAAATATAGAGCTAACACAGCACGTCACTTCAAGGCAACAAGGGTCACCATAATCCCAGCATGCCTCGCACACAGATAGTTGCCCATCGATTAAGAATATCTCAAACTATTGCCTTCATTCCCCTGGCTGACGGGGTTGGGGGTGGCTTTGGATAAGAATTTAATAAAGAAAATCTTGATGAAGAACTGGAGTTAGAGGTAACGTTTTCTTCTCTATAAAGGAATTGTCATGAGTATTTATAATCATTAAATAAAATAGCAAGCTAATTCCTTCCTAGAAGAATCACAATGAATGGAAGAACGAGACAATCAAAATGTCGTGAACACCTACTGCACAGAATTGCAGAGTAAAACTGGACTACTCGACAGCAAACAGAGAAGACAAAGCTAAATAGAACAGTCATGCTCTCATGACCATGACTAAAGGCATATTTTGTCCTTTGGAAACTTCCGCAAGGAAATCATGTAGCTAGGCAAAGAGGATTTGGAATTCAGTCTATAACAGTCAACGATCAGTGTGTATCAACACATATCGACACATTTCCCAATGACACTGAGTGGGTTTAAAACATCCGGCCCAAGATGCTGTAACTGAAACATTGACCTTCTTTACCATCCGTTATTATGTAAGAATAAAGCAGAACAAGAATCTTGTGAAACACTATGCCTCTATGTAGAACACCTTATAATAAGCAAACATTACCAAACAAATAACGTTTGGGGTATATCCATGTTTTTAAGGAATCGCTGCAGTAAATCAAAGATTGGCATCAATATAGGTCATTATTATAAGTTATGCTCTCAAAAAAAAGAAAACATGGGTTAACCTACAAAAATAGACAATAAAAAAAGAGTAAAACACCTGTAACAAATTATAATAATTATTAACTGCAGCTAAAGAAAATATTTGGCTTGTGTATTGTATATTTCGCAAGACCACCAAAGCAACCCCTGAAAGATGTGCCACACTACAGTTGAAAATTGGATGCATCCTGTGTTTGGTAAGCCCTGGAGAAGCCCTCAGCGTCAGTAAACCTAGTATTATGATTTTGGAATGGCAAAAAGAGTACTACTGGAGATGATAGATGCGTCTTACAGACTTTACCCCTCTACCCCTCTACCCCTCTTCTACCCCTCTACCCCTCTACTACCCCTTTACCCCTTTTCTACCCCTCTACCCCTCTACCACCCCTCTACCCCTCTTCTACCACTCTACCCCTCTTCTAACCCTCTTCTACCCCTCTACCCCTCTAATACCCCTCTACTATCCCTCTACCACCCCTCTTCTACCCCTCTTCTACCCCTCTACTACCCCTCTTCTACCCCTCTACTACCCCATTACCCCTCTTCTACCCCACTACCCCTCTACCCCTCTTCTACCCCACTACCCCTCTACCCCTCTACTACCCCACTACCCCTCTTCTACCCCTCTACTGCCCCTCTACTGCCCCTCTTCTACCCCTCTTCTACCCCTCTTCTACCCCTCTGCCCATCTACCCCACTACTACCCCTCAACCCCTCTTCTACCCCTCAACCCCTCTTCTACCCCTCTTCTACCCCTCTTCTACCCCTCTACTACCCCTCTTCTACCCCTCTACCCCTCTTCTACCCCACTACCCCTCTACCCCTCTACTACCCCTCTACCCCTCTTCTACCCCTCTACTACCCCTCTTCTACCACTCTACCCCTCTTCTCCTCTTCTACCCCTCTACCACCCCTCTGCCCATCTACCCCACTACTACCCCTCTACCCCTCTACTACCCCTCAACCCCTCTTCTACCCCTCAACCCCTCTTCTACCCCTCTACCCCTCTTCTAACCCCCTTCTACCTCTCTACTACCCCTCTGTCCCTCTTCTACCCCTCCTCTACTACCCCTCTACTACCCCTCTGTCCCTCTTCTACCCCTCTGTCCCTCCCTCTGTCCCTCTTCTACCCCTCTGTCCCTCTTCTACCCCTCTACTACCCCTCTTCTATCCCTCTACTACCCCTCTACCAGTCTTCTACCCCTCTACTACCCCTCTACCCCACTACTACCCCTCTACCACCCCTCAACCCCTCTTCTACCCCTCTATCCCTCTTCTACCCCTCTTCTACCCCTCTACTACCCCTCTACCCCTCTTCTACCCCTCTTCTACCCCTCTTCACCTCCTCTACCCCTCTACTACCCCTCTACCCCACTACTACCCCTCTACCCCACTACTACCCCTCTACCCCTCTTCTACCCCTCTTCTACCCCTCTTCTAACCCCCTTCTACCCCTCTTCTAACCCTCTTCTACCCCTCTTCTACCACTCTACTATCCCGCTTCTACCCTGCGGTGGACTAAGTGGCAGCTGGAGCCTGATAGCAATGCTAGTCCTTTAAGAAAAAAAAAAGCATTGGCATAGCCAATAGGTCTCGCCTTTGGGACTTTATAAGTGTTTAGTTATGCAGCACAATATCCTTGGTACAACAACATCAACTGTTGCATGGCTAAGCACTTATAAGGTCCCAAAAGCGAGACCTATTGGCTATGCCAATGCTTGTTCTTCTAGGGTACTATTGTATTTCAGAAAAGAAAATACTTCTGAGAGAACATTGTGCTTTCTAAGAGGAGGGACGAGGCAGACTCTTCTGTTATTTTTTTTTTATCCACTTCCCCCTCTGGGAATTCTTTACCCCCTGTTGATATCAGTGGGGTTGAGGAGACACCCAGGAGGGGCATTGGGATTTGGCTTCTTTCTGCTCCCCTGAATTCTTGGGTACTACTGAGTCCTTGACATAGAGAAGCAAAACAAATATATACGTATATACAAATAAATAAAACTAATTTTAAGTACAACAATAAAAGCCAGAGTTTATTTCATGCATCTTTAATCTACATATACTACCTTCCTTTATGCATCTATTTACCTTATGGATCTATATCTTTATTACTTTTGGATCTATATATTTATTACTTTTACTTATTTATTACTTTCGTTCTAAATCAGCATATCCAATGCACTACCCTGTTTTCACCCTATACCGCTCTCAATATATCCTCCAGCTCAACTGTCCGACTCATCTCAAAACTCTTTCTACTAGTCTTTCCAAAGCACTACCCTATCTCTCACCCTATACCTCTATCAATATATCCTCTACCTCCACTCTCTCATTCATCCCAAACCCCATACCACTTCTATGATCCCCAAAATAACCCTTTTGAGACTCTTCCCTACTCTACCCCTCCTTGCATCATCTAATACCTCTTTTACTATTCCGATACCCCAAAACAAGCCTTTCTAAACCCTCCCTCTGACTCTTCCTACTCCACCTCCCTTTTACTCACCCCCTCCACCTCCTTTTTACTCATCCCAAGCCTCCTTCTATTGCTATGAGTTCCAAAAAAGAAAAATCTAAATTCTTACCTTTTATCCCTCCACTATCCTTTTCAATCCAAACAACAGACTAACATGTCCACCACTCAAATTAATTTCATATTTAACTATACTAATTCACCACTAATCCTTTATGGGTTCCGGAGTAACGTGCTACTCACTGAAAAAGCACTTCAACACCTCATCAGGGGTAGCAAGCGCTATACAAATGCAAACCTTTTTACCCCTTCTACTTTTTCGCTATCCTTCTCAATCCAAATAACTGACTAACATACCAACCACTCAAATTACTTTCATATTTCACTATACTAATTTACCACTAACACTGTAAGGGTTTCAGAGTAGCATGCTACTCGTCAAAAAGAAAACACTTAAACCCCCCATCAGGGCTAGCAAGAGCTATATAGATGCAAACCCTTTTTCCTTCTCTATCCCTCCACTATCCTTCTCAATCCAAATAACTGACTAACATTTCCACCACTCAAATTATTTTTCTATTTTCACTATACTAATTCACCAATAATCCTTTCTGGGTTCCGAAGTAGCATGCTACTCGCCAAAAAAGCGCTTCAACACCCCATCAAGGATAGCAAGCGCTATATAAATGCAAACCTTTTTCACTCTTCTATCCCTCCACTATCCTTCTCAATCCAAATAACTGACTAACATATCCACCACTCAAATTACTTTCATATTTTCACTATACTAATTCACAACTAATCCTTTATGGGTTCCGGAGTAGAGTGCTACTCGCTGAAAAAGCGCTTTGACGCCTCGTCAGGGGTAGTAAGCGATATATAAATGCAATTACAATACAATAAATGCTAATCAAATGTAAAAAAAGAGAACAAGAGAAAGCCTTTGCAGCCCAACATTCGTACGGGAGATCAAAGGGACCATTCCGAAACCAGTGGCTGGTTGGAAAGCAACTAACAATAACAAGCAGCAAGTGTAAGGAAACTGTGCTTGGTCGGTGCTCCTCAGCCTTAAATGAAAGTGAGGTATCTGCTGCACAAACGAATTAAGAGGCAGCAAAGAAGAGCGACACTGAAGTGAACCTATGACAAGCAGGATCACGTCCTTTTAGTAAATACAACATGTCTTGTACACAGCGCATGCGCTGCCAGGCTCGACCTGAAAAGAAGAAAATAGTTCCCTAAAAGTGAGCAGTGGAAGAATACATGTCGTCCATTCAAAACCATGATAAAGAGGCAATCCTCCAGGGGAAGGGCAAACAGAAGAAGGGGAGGGACAAACACAAGATGAACAAGATAAGCCACTGATTAAAAAGCAAGCAAAGAAAACTGACAACGGAGGCAACCAATAGTAGGCAATGGGTTGGGCCATTGCAAGTTTATTGTTATCTTTCACTATAGGCTTTCGCATACTAGAAAACTAAAAGCTGTCTGGTAGGCATAACCTAAAATGGAGCATTTCCAACAGTCCTCAAATTATAGACAAAGTTCACTTCTAGATACATTCTACAGCAGTTTTAGAACACCTTCAAAACTGGATCACTACCAATAATGTTATCCACCTTGATTAAGTGGCTTTGCATGAGAAACAATCCAGATTGGATAACCCATCTTCGGTCTTTTTAAAGGCAGAACAATATGTAAGCAGCAAAAAACAACAGATTTATAAAGCGTTTATTGATTTCACCACTGCTTTCGATAAGGTATACAGCTCCATTCTATGGTGCAAATTGGCTAAGTTAACGATCTCCAAAAACGTATTAGGGATCCTTAGTGCCTTTTATAGCAATACATGGGCTAAGATCCTTACAGACTCTAAACAAGGTGTAATTGTGAGATCAGTATTGAAAATGGATTAAACAGGAATACCTATTGGTTACATTTACGATTGACTGCAAATTATTGACCAGCAGAGAATAAAACTCTTTATTATACACTGACAATTTAATAATAATGAATCAGACACCAATAAGGCTCTAACTTTGTCTGAGTTACCTAAATGTGTACTCCAATACTAATTTTTCAAAAATGAATACTTCAAAAAGTAAAATTATATGTTTTAGTAAATACCCCAAAAGGATTTCTTTCCATTCGATGGGTTTAATTTAGAAAGGGTTTTAATGTGTTTTTTGTTTGGGAGTTATACTCACGAAGAACTTAAATCCAGCTAGACAATTTGAAAGCACACCCAAGGTGCCAGACTATCAGATTTTTATAATGTAACGGGCAAGAAAAATGTTTTACATTTAAAGCATGCTTATATCATAAAGATTCACATATTCCTGTTATTTGGTCCTAACTGTGTACTATACCAGTTCCTCATCAGCAATTTTTAAACCAAATAGAACAGTGCGATAAAAAAGAAGCGTAGTGCGCAAAAACTACTGCTTTCTGTGCACAGATTTACCATAGCAGTAAAAAGCAGTGGAATGGGCTTAATATTCTCTTTCATCATGTAGTAAACAACAGTGCAGCGTGAACAGAATCCTCATAGTGCAGTAAACACCAGTGCAGTATGCACAGATTTCTCATAGTGCAGTAAAAGCATTTGAGTGAGCACAGATTTCTCCTAGTGCAGTAACATGCAGTGCAAAGGACCAGATTCCTCATAGGGCAGTAAGATGCAGTGCAGCGTGCACAGATTATTCATAGTGCAGTAAAATGCAGTGCAGTGTGCATATATAGTGCAGTACGATGTGGTGTACACAGATTTCTCATAGTGCATTAAATAGCAGTGCGCACATATTACTCACAGTGCAGTAAGATACTGTGCACAGATTCCTCATAGTGCAGTAAGATGCAGTGTAGGCAGATTCTTCATAGTGCAGTAAGACGCACTCCAGTGAATAGATTCCTCATAGTTCAGTAAGGTGCAGTGGCACAGATTTAGTGCAGTAAGATGCGGAGCCCGCATCCGGTGCCCTTATTCTCTGGAGATGCCACTATCAATCTTAGAAGTACTGCCCCATGGGGGAGCTGGAGAGGGCTTGCAGGGTGGGTGGAGGCTGGCATCACACGGTGGGAGATTTGTTCCGAGCTCCGGTGTTGATTTCATTTGAAGAATAGCAAGAAGAGTTTGGTATCCCGCAGGGGCACTTCTTGCTACACAGAGCAGTGGTGCAAGCCTTGAGGAAGTCCGGGGGCGGGGCAGATCTGGCAGAACCAACTACATACCAAAGCTATCAGTTTATCTGTAAGACCTCCGGAGTGTTTAAGGTGGTCTTCTGCTTCTACAGGGCCCTCACGGCAGATATAATGAAGCCTCTAGACAGGCTCCGTGAGCAGTGGGAGGAGGACTTAGGGGTCCTGGTTCCAGAGGGTGATTGGGGGAAGATCCTGGAGCATACCCCAAAAGGTATCAAGAAACTCTAGATTTAAATTGATACATTTCTATGTCCTTCCCAGGGTGTACCTCTCTCTGGGCAGAATTAACAAATTATTTCCTGCAGCGGGAGCGTCTTGGCGTAGGTGTGGATTAGCTGGAGCAGATGTCCACCATATGTTGTGGGCCTGCCCCTCAGCTGAACAATGGAAGGGGATCATGAACTATGTGGCTGATATCACTCAGAGAGAGGTCCTGCGCTCGCCTGGACTGTGTCTGTTGCACTGGTTCCCCACACCCAGCCACAACTAAAGTAACTAATAGGTTTATTGACCTGGCCATGGTCCTGGCGAAGCGAGAGATCACTCAAAATTGGAAAGCATGTCGGGGGCCAGAGAAGGCACTTGCCACAAGGAACTGGACAGCTGGGCCCGTCATGAAGGTGGAGTCCTATTCCAGGAAGCCATAGAGACGTCTTGTGCATGGTAGAGTTTGGGGAAATGTATGAGGGAACCGTACCCTTACACAGCAGCGCAATCTCTGGGGTTGGGAATGCCCAACCCAGTGTTCCTATGGGAGGGTGTGTGTTTAATATGGGAGCGACCAGAAGATCTCGCGGCCCTCACTCCTCAGACCCAATGAATAGCCTACTGAATCATGGGACCGTATACAACCCAGCTCGTGGGGGTTAAGGGGGAAATATTAGCTTGATGTTACTTTACTGTAACTGATCTGGTGTGCTACCGATAATGTAGAAAGACACCTGACTTTGCTAAAAGAGTGTTTTAAAAAAATAGTGCCGTAAAATGCAGTACAGTGTGCACAGATTCTTCACAGTGCAGTACCATGTAGTGAATTGTGCATAGATTCCTCATAGTGCAGTAAGATGCAGTGCACAGATTTCTTACAGTGCAGTAACATGCAGTGCAGCATGGACAGCCTCCTCAGTGCAGCAAGATGCAGTGTAGTGTGAATATTTATCATAGTGCAGCAAACTGCAGTGCAGCATGCACCGATTCCTCACAGTGCAGTGCCCACAGATTCCTCAGTGCAGTATGATGTAGTACTTTGTGCACTGATGCCTTATAGTGCAGGTAGATGCAGTGAATAGTGAACAAATCCTCTCTTTAACATCAATGATGATCACAAACACCCCTAGGGCCGAAAGACAAACCGCCCCTCCCTTAATTCCCACCCCCCTCCCCCCGATTTAATAGCCCAGCTCAGCCTGGCTCCTGGCAGAGATTCCCGCCAGGATTTTATTTAATGCATTTTTATATAGCGCAAACTTTACCCGAAGGTGTCAGAGCGCTGTACAATAGAACCAGTTGCGTTACATGAGGAAAATAATACAGATTAAAACGTTACAAAAATAAACAGAAGGCAAGAAGGTAAGGTAAAACCATAGAAGGCAAAGACACAATATCAAACACAGCAAACTAGGATGAGGAATGTACAAGAAAATATTACAAATTTACAATGAAGGACGAACTTCCTTGAGGGGCCTGAAAATGAGTGTATTAGTTCTGAAAGGATTATTCAGTCTATTTCTACAAACACAGCAGAAGGTGCTGACAATCTCCTACCTGAGCAGAAACCTGTGCAGACACGTCCAGGCTCTCTCCTCCTCCTGGGGCAGGGGCAGATTTGGGGTGTAAGGCGCTCTCTATGGGGGTAAACCGATTCCTGCTCTGCAGTCCATTTGATAAAGAGGATGCTCACGTTTGTGGCTGCTGCTGGCTCTGCCTCCTCAGCCCCGGAAGAGGAAACACGTCTGTGTGCGCTGTGTGACTTTGTTGGCTATCAGGAGGCACAGGGCGCCATCTGGTGGACAATGGCTGCAACAGTCCCTCATAGTTAATGCAAGATCGGCCAGAGCTTTGAGACAAGAAGGTTTAATATTGATAATGATGGGAACATCAACATTTGTCGACTATAAAGTCTGTCTGTTAGAGATAACTAAAAGAACAAGCATTGGCAAAGTCAATAGGTCTCGACAATCCGAGATCCATAGGCGTTGGCAATGTAAATGCATTGTGTAGCTCTGGGCTCTTTTTATCCATATACACGAATGCATTAACAGTGCCAACGCCTATAGCTCTCAGATTGCCGAAACATGTTGGCTTTGCCAATGCTTGTTTTTTTTTTTTAGTTCTGTGTGCGTGCGGTCAGGATCGTCTTTTGTCGCCCAAGCAAGAAATCACCGTCTTTTCAAAGTGACTCGAGGGAGTGCAGAGGGGGCTGTTCGTGGCCCCTCAGTCACTGACCCGTGAACAAAGAAACTTCAATTCTGAAATTCTAAGCATTGCGGCGCTCAGTGTACAACAGAGACAAGACAAATGAACACATTGGGGTTTTCTCTTCCCAGAAGTGCCGCATCTTTACCGTGCATCGCAAGGACGCATCCTGCAATGATTGGCTGTCTCTATAAAACAATGGTCCAGAGCGAAAATGGACCGATTTACTGACATTAGTTCCTCTTCAGAGCTACAAAGGCCATCAACAGTCAGGCGCTTTGGGAGAGTGTGTTTCGTGCACCGCTGACCACTTCATTAGTATGTTGTATGTGCACTGAGGCCATTTCTGACATTCATCGGCAGGTGCACATACATGAATGACCGTGTTACTTGAGCGAGCCCCAGCCCCGCCACCCCTCCTCTGCCCTGCAGCTGTTGGCTCTTGCAGGACTGTGGGAGCACCTGCGGTGCAATAAAAACAAGCATTGGAAATCAATAGGGCTCGCATTTGTTGAAGTTGGAGCTATTGGCATTATAAATGTTAACATGTTTTACCTATGCGATAAATATGCTCTCCCCACCTTAATAAAATATGAAAAACTCTGAGGTGTGCTTTTCTGTAGTATTTCGGACAGCATGAAGTACCCCTTTGTTATTTTGAAAAGCTTTTGGGAGCCGCTATAAATAGTGCTGAAGAAAGAATAGAAGTTGGCAACCTGAGAGCTATGGGAGTAGTGCATGTTAAAGTTTTTGGGCCTTTCCAAATATGTTAAATGCATATTACACAGCACACACCACAAGCGTTAGTACAAATCGGGCCAAATTCAAAGAATCTAGCATTATAAGTGAGGAAGCCTGTTCTACGAGGTGTGTGATGGAATTGTGAAATTTAATCGCACACATCTTATGGATGAATAGTTCTGAATAACAGCATAATAAGGACCCTTTGGCTATGAAGTTGACTAAAAAATCCATTTGAAATAAATGT
This sequence comes from Calotriton arnoldi, assembly GCA_963921515.1. Lineage (NCBI taxonomy): Eukaryota > Metazoa > Chordata > Amphibia > Caudata > Salamandridae > Calotriton > Calotriton arnoldi. The sequence continues at coordinate 111,874 of CAWUFW010011425.1, read as the reverse complement.
TATGGGTGGAACACAGGCATTCAGATTGTTGCATGATTGATTCAGGACAGAAGCCATCCCATGAGTTGAGGTGCCATTAAAAACCATAGGCCTTTTAAATAGTAGGATCAGAGCAATAGATACGAGTTGGGTTTTTATGTTCAGCCCTGAAGCAACATTACTTGTTCACAAATACTTTAAGTTCACGATCTGTCTGTAGGCTTGACCTAATAAAAATATTAACAGCTGTAGAGTGCGCTCATCAGATCATGTACTCTGGGCTCACCGAGGTAGAGAGACATATCAAGCTGTATCTACAGAACGGTTCCTGCAGGCTGGTTCAGTGGGTGAACACAAACTGAAAGATGAGCTTTGCTGCTCATGAGTTCGGATCGAGACAAACCTTCCCTCTTTCTAAAGTCACTAAATCTAGTGTGTTTAAATTGGGTATTTAAGCGGTTTAGGCTGTGGTGCTTAAGCTCTAGAGTTTACAATATGCCTACAGTTGTAAATGTCCGCCATGCATTTGCAATAAACATATGATGTCACAGAATCCTGTGTTTTATTTTAAGTGCTCCACTGCCCATTGAGCCTCGGTATGAGCTGTGTAAAGAAATATTGTGAAAATGCTCGAATGTGTACACTGCACAGAACCCAAATGATGGAGGAAAGAAACACCTTACCTGCACCGCACCAGGCTGTGCAAAGAAGGGAAGCTGCAACCCTGATGAAGGGCCTTCTCGACCACATGTTAGATTGTAAACATCAGAGGAAGAGACCAGCCTGCGCCGACTTCAAAGTACAAACACTAGTGATAAATAGTGCCGTGAAGAAGATGTGTACGTGTTGTAAATTACACAGACACAAAGGGGCATATGTACAAGGACTTAACGCCGCCGCAGCGTCAAGTTTTTGACCTTATGGCGTCATTTTTTTTAATCGCCGTATTTACAAGTTGCCGCTAACTGCAGTTAGCTGCACTTTTACGGTGTTAACGTGAATTTTTAAGATCGCCACTTCTGGTAGCGGGACTTAACAAAAATGAGATGCAAGGTGGGCGTTCCCGTGCAAAAACTGCAGCTAACCCCATTTCGCGATATTTACAAGGAATTCCTTGTATGGTGCCAAACCCAAAAAAGTCCCTCTAACTTCAGTTAGAGGCAGTTTTTTAAGACCAGAAAATAGCTGCTCTTACAAATGGTGCAAACACTTGGGGCCTCATTTTAGAAGGTTTTGGTGCTGAACAGCAATGAACAGCACTGCAAGGAATGTTGCTGCGCTGCCCTGTGACAAAACTACTGGGCCCCAATATTTATACTGCAAAATCCTTTGTCCTCTGAAGGCAGAGGGTGTCTGTGCCCAGCCAAATCCAGTTCTGTCCTCCCTGGTGCAGCTTCCTGGCAGGAGGTGGAGACAGCATTGTTTGAAAGCAGACCTGGCCCAGGTAGCTTAAAGGAAATCTCCTCCCCCTACTCTCTATTCTATGAGGGCTTAGGTCAGTGAAAGGAAATCTCCGCCCCCTACTCTCTATTCTATGAGGGCTCAGGTTGGTGAAAGGAAATCTCCCCCTACTCTCCATTCAATGCATGTCCTATTCAGCCCAGCCCTGACCCATCAGACTGCTGGAGCCAAAGCCCTCTCCAGCCCCCTGTCACTCACAAACCAGACATGGAATACACAAACCTAGCAGAGGCATGCTGGATGGTTAGGCAAGAAAATACCTACTTTCTAAAAGTGGTATTTTCAAACACAGAATGTAAAAATCACCCACACTAAAAGATGTATTTTAACATTCTGAGTTCAGAAGATACTAAACTTTATTTTCCTATCTTGTTCCCTGGGTCAGTTATGATTATAAGATGTTATAATCAAACTGCCCATTCTGGCCTATGGGAACAGATAGCCTTGTAATAGTGAAAAACGAAATTGGCTGTAATTCACTATCAGGACATGCCACACACATCAGGGCATGTCCTACCTTTTACATACAATGCGCCCTGCCCTTGGGCCTACCTTAGAGGTGACTAATATGTAGAAAAGGGAAGGTTTAAGGACTGGCAAGTGTGTGCACTTGCCAAGTCGACATGGCAGTCCCAGACTGCACACAGGCTCTGCAATGGCAGGCCTGAGCGATATTTTACAAGCTGCTTCTGTGGGTGGCACAACCAGTGCTGCAAGCCCACCAGCAGCATTTGATTTACAGGCCCTGGGCACACATGGTGCACTGTACTAGGGTCTGACAAGTAAATCAAATAAGCCAATTATGGAGTCACTAATCCAATACAACAATTTACACAGAGAGCATATGCACTTTAGCACTGATCAGCAGAGGTAAAGTGCCCAGAGTCATAAAACCAACAAAAACAGGTCAGAAAAAATACAGGAGGAAGGCAAAAAGTTCAGGGATGACCCTGCAAAAAGGGCCACGTCCAACATTTGCATTTGGTGCTTTGTATATGCTTGGATGGGGGGGTGGAAGGGGAATTTAATGTTTTGGTAAAAGCAATAAAGAAGGTTTAAAAAAAAAAAAGTTATCATCATGTTATGTTTCCTCTTCTTGCACTGCTTGAAAGCAGTGGGGCGACGCTCTTCCGCCATAGCGGATGAGCTGCCACTGGGGGTAGGTCACCCACATGTGCTAGGCCTGGGCCCAACTCGACCCCTGAGCCTACTCCGCTACACATCCCACCTTCTCCTCACATGGACATTGACACCGTGGCGCAATCCGCCTCACTCTCTCCAAATCTGTGACTCAGCCAGCAGGAGCCTCAGCCAGGCGGGATTTCACAAGCTTGGGTACAGCATTCGCCGCCAAGTCCACTGGGGAAACTCCCAATGCAGGTGATGCAACAGGGCCCCCCTAGAAGTGAAGTTGCAGCTCTCCCACCACACAAGTTTGGCGCAGCTCAGGGGCCTCACCCTCCACAGCGCCCGACCAGCGCAACATCCTCCGGCCTGTGATGCAGAGAGGTACGGCCCACCATTGGTAATGTCCTCCGTGCATCCCGGAGTAGTGGTGGGCGCATGGTACGCGATGCCTACCTCCCTACGTTGGTACGCAGGAGCGCCTCTACTGTTCACAGCTCCAAGGGGCACCAGGCGGCCTTCTCACACAGGTCAGCAACGTGTCTCCATGCGACCTGGCAGACTTCACCACCAGGTAAGGGCGATCGCGGACACCTCAATGTCTACCGCCACGGCCCAGCAACGCCACAGCACCTCCACTTCCCACTCCGGGTCCCAGACGCAGGCCCAGCGAGGACTCCGGGCCCCGGGGACCGTCCGCGCTTTCAAGGTTATGGATGCCAAGGTGTTGCAAGGAATGCACAATGATGAGTGATGCATCACTGGTTTTGCCCAGGGATGTACCTCTTTTCATGATTGTAGCCCTGAATTTCCTCTTCCCCTGGGACTCTGGCTGGTCATCCTGGCTGTTGGGGGGATTGAGGGGGTTGTTGATCTGGCTGCTCCATCTGCATTCCATTGGTTTTGTTTCCTATTTATCATTGGAGGTGGACTTAAGGCTATTTTTGCCTCTAGAGGCAAAAAAAGTCACGTTGGGCTGACTAACTTGAGTTTTTTTGGCGCTAATGGGCGTTTCGTCAGTTTTGCCCACTAACGTCAGAATTTGTATCACCTTCACGCTAGTGTTAGCGGCAGTTTTCACCGCGGGTACCTGAAACTATCGCCATGTAGCGACGTATTGTAATATACATCGCTAACAGAGCGTTAGTTTACGACAATAGGCCGCGTTAGGAAAACTGCCGCTAACTAACGCTAACGGTAGTTGGCGGCAGTTCTTGTACATATACCCCAAAGTGTGAAGAGAGAGTTACATATGGTCTGAGTTAAAGACGCTAATAAAGCGCTCCAATACCTTACGCTCTGTGATTACAGGAGAATATGTCAGTTGCACCCTAGTCCGTTAAACCAGTTCACACCTGTCGCAGCTCAGGTGGAAGAGTGGAGGGGCTATTTTCTGTCCTTTCCGTGACTTGAGTGTGCAGTGTGGCATTGCATAATGTCATTGATATCTTTGGCGTAATAAAAAACACTCCAGATAGGCAGAAAGAAGGAACCCCTGTCTAAGCTCTCTGTGTGCAGCGCTGCAGCAGGACCCTGGCTTCACCTCCATCTGCAGGGGCCCTCGGTGCAGGGCGGGCTGTGCTTTATGGCAGGCACGGAGGAAGGGAGGGATGATCTCGGCTGCAGCTCCAGCCTCGTCCAGTGCCCCTGCTATTATGAGCCAGCGGCGCTGAGGAGAGAGCGCAAGGGAAGTGGGTGAGAATGAAGGAAGGGTGGAGAGATGAGAGGCTCAGACAGGAGAGCGAGTTTAATCACAGTGAACAACGGCAGGATGGTGATTGGGGGACAGGAGAAAAACCAGCTGTCAGCTGAGCGTGTTGGGAAAGGCAAACACCAGAAGCTTAGAACAGGAGCCTGAGGCAAATAAAAAAAAGCATTTGCAATGCAACAAACATAGGAATTTTTTGGTGAAAGCGCCCCACACCGCGCTTTCACTTTAATAGTGGCCGCGCTTGTAAACAAAAAAAGATATAGAAAAAACGCGCTGTCGCGTTCTGCGCCGCAAATAAATCAAAGGCGTGGCCGCCACCATATGAGTGTGACGTGCCCTGCTATGAAAAAAAAAGTGTTGCGGGAAAGTGTGTCCTGCCTACAACAGCAAGCATGTGAAAAACATTTAACCAAACAGTGCTCGGATGCTGTAACAGGGGGTGTCCTCATGGTAGGTTACAAAATGAGACAAGGCGGTACTAAGGAGAGACTACTACGCCTATTGACCAATGAAAAGTCAGAGTTTACAAAAGACAGTGGCACAAGCAGCCGCGGTCCGTGCAGGTAACAGCGGTGAGGCGCTGGGGCCAGGTGGGGGGATTCCGACGGACGATGCAGAGGGAAAATTTCTTATTTATTTAATTTTCCCTCTGCATTGTCCCTCAAAATCCCCCCCACCCGGCCCCACCGCTGTTACCTGCACGGACCGCGGCTAGACACAAGCCATTAGAAAATAGGGGCGGAGATTGGGCAGAGCTTAAAGTCCATAACTGACTACAGCATGCCTCGCAGAGCAGCGCATGCGCTGCCCAGGCTCGACCTAAAAAATGCTTATTTGAGGAACAAAAGCAATACTTGTGAGTTGAGGTGAGACAACGTAAAAACGTATCTCTGCACACTAATGCAGCACTTAAATTTAGGAGAAACATTCTTGTTATTAGGATCTGCAGGGCCGTCACCAATGAGCAGACCGTGACCACAAGAGGTTAAATAGGGCATGCCATAAAAATGTTGTTCCAAAGATTTTTATCTCAATACACACACATTCATGTTAGACCTTTGAGATTCTGAGACTTAGTTTGCTGAGCCGCAATGTTACAACAAAAAACAGTTAAGCTGGCGAAAAGCCCATTGTAAACAAGTAGTGACCTGAGCCAGCAGGCTGGGCAGCTGCACACAAAGGAGATACAGCATGTCTCAGTTTGAGACAGCGCATGTGCACCGTCTAGACCTGAGACCTAAAAACGGGGCAGGCTTATGGTCACTGTTTCCAAACACACAATCCTTGCGGAACTTGTAAGGCCTGCCCGCAAACCTCGAATAGTAAAACTGTTGATCTGGGTTTGGAGTACCCATGGCAGCTGAGGAAACATTCTACCTGTTACTCAGAGAATGTCATCTATCTGTTAAAATGCCCATGTGGGTATCAATATGTAGGCATGACCACAAGACGTGTGAAAGTAAAGCTCTTGGAACATATGAGTAATGTGAGGTGTAAGAAGATGACAAAACTCACGGCCCATTTCTTGGAGATAAACCATTCTGAGAAAAGATCCCTGGTGGACCACCCTTTGACACACCCTTTGACAACTTCTGTAAGGAATATGACAACATTCTTATTCCTACGAAAGCAAAGATGGGTGTATAGTAGCAAAAGGGGTCTGAATTATTCTATTCCCTGGTACCATTTGAACAGCATACGGTAATAGTTGAGACCAGGTGGGGAGGGTGACAGATGGATTTGCCTATAAAAACTACAATAAGTTTCTTTACATAAGAGAAGTGGAAGAACTTATAGATATTAGGCTTACGGGACATCTCAATTTGGCCCCTAAGAACCCTATGCAAAAGAAAGTCTTTATAGAAGCGTAATGATGAGTTGATGTTCCAATTGAATGAGAACATGTAGAGATGTTCAATGAAGATACCATTTGATCATCATTGTGGAATTGGTATACAGTAGCGATTACACAATGAATATTATACATTTCGATGTAAAGATGAAGGCCCTTGATAATTAAAATAGGTACTACAGGTAGAAGTAGATTTGTGAACAATCTTTACTGATACAAATAGACGAGACCGGGTCCTTAGGATCATCTAGGTCCCTGGTACATTGTTGGAGAGTGGTTTTACCACATAAATTAGCACGGAAACATGCTATCTGAAATAACAAGACACACATCTGAAAATGCAGGAATTGAGTCAGGAGAGACACTATTTATTCAAACAACTTGACAGTAAATGTCAAAGACACATCATTAATCAAAAATAACACCATGCAATGTAGCAAGTAACATATGTCAAAGACACATCGCAGATAATGAGCAAAAACATGGAATCTAGTAAGTTAAAATCGCGGCAATGCAAAGAAAGAGAGAGAGAGAGAAATTGAACATCAAAGTACAATGAAGCATCACAACCTCAATCAAAAGCTAAATAAATTGGTTAAATGGGAGCACCACTGTAGTGAAAATAGTACCCTGTGAGAGGTGGTCAACGAATTGAAGAGTAAGCAGTTCTTTTATACAGTTTTAATGAGGAACTATTGACCTCAAAGCCTAAATTTAGCAGGTGTTTGACAGCAGAACATAACAAAAGTTGAACATTTTATCAAAAACAATTTGCGTCTCTTCTCGGAAACTTTAAGACGGAAGCTCCTTATAAGGCCATTGTTTATTTTAAGCCATGTCGCTCTCTTAGTTTTCAAAGCTAGCAAAACATCAGGTGAGAAGCTGCAAAAAATCCCAGCTGGCCCCCACTCCCACTCTTAGCCCCTCTTGTTCTTCTAGATGACAGATGCATCCTGTTATTGCTACATCTTCTTGTTTTTCAGAAAATTGTACACGCAGAGGACAGGGGCTCGAAGACTTGTTCATCAGAAAGACAGTGATCTGAGGTTATTGGCCCTCATAGGAGAGATGCATCTGAGGTTACAGGAGGGCATGAGGCCTACTGCCTCTGTAGACGCTCAAGGCAGTGTGGACAATTTTAGCACAACCCTGTCTATGGGCTGGCAGGGACATTTGAGACTCTCATGCTTCAGATGTGGACAGAATGGGCCCGGGGCACTATATTCTAAAAACTAGACCCTGCTTTAACATTATCTAGATATATTTCCCCCATCTGTGTTTTGAGTAGCTGTGCGAATTTAGGGGGGAGTCTTGTTCTCCCAGATTTGGTTGTTAGGAATACGGATAAAAATAAAACCTTTTTCATGTGTTTTTACATTTGGGAACCCCCCACTTTGAAGTAGAATATAGAAGTATCTGTTTGACCGGGACATTCTAAGATGGCCGACACTATCTCTTTGAAAATGCCTACCGTTCTGAGGTTAAGATGGCCACAACAGGAAATCATGTGATCGCACCACGAAGGATAATTACTCCCGTTCCCCAATAAGCCTGACGTCGGCAGAGGGAGCAGAGAGGTTCACACGGCCACATCGCACCTTGACTAAGTAAGTGAGGGAGCCTTGGGGGACCATATTGGTTGCCTCGTGTAGCAAGCAGACAGACGGAGGTTACAGTTACAGACTGAATTCAAATTTAGATGCTTTTGAGGTTGAACAAACATGTTTATGTAAACATGTTGCAGGTGGGCAGAAACCATAACCACGAGCGGGTTTTAGAGAAGTGAACTCCGTTAGATTGCCCTGTGTTACCATGGCAGGGTTATACGATAGAGATTTATACACATACATAGAATGATATAAAAATAGGAGGGTAGAGGATTGTAGTTACACAATATCGACTTTGTAATAAATGTATCACCCTCTTAAGAGAACAACAACTTAGAAGACTTTGGTACCCTGCATCAGAGATAAGTTATCACAGAATTTTCTTACATTAATGTGACTATTAGCCTTTGTTGAGAGTACGACCGACAACAAAACATGGGACCTTTCTATCCCTCCTGTTTTGATGTTGAAATCCTTTTGTTTACATCATACTGCGTATATATGTTTTTATACCTCTTAATTTCAATAGAGTGTGACTACAGGGCGATGTTCCTACTTGATCCGCGTGTTTAGACTACGATTAATAAAACTCGGGTAAGGAGGGGAGGCTTCTGCTCCTGTTAGTTTGGCCTCTATTTGGTTCATTATTGGCACACTTGGTAACCTTGGTATGTATCTCACAACATGCTGTGTTGTTTGGGGATGAGGTGAGCACAGAGCAACAGTGGATCTCTGTGGGCACTGTGAAAAAAAGTTTGGAGAATGTCGTAGGGGCGATCCCTGCAGAGGGATGAAGTCCTAACAAAGAATTTGTTTTGTTTTATCTGTAGGTACGCCTCTTGAAGTGTGTCTACTAAGTGCAAGTATGGCCGGGTATCCTCCCTATCACACAGTGACTAACTAGGAGGGAGTCTAATAAGTTATAAAGGATCTGTATCCTGGGGAAGGCCTCTGACCCTGTTGGGCAATTGTGATAGACTGAAACATGTTGGTACAGCGGATGGGGTAATGGAGTCGTTGGTTCTCACATATACCCGTTTAGTGTGTGTTTGTAATCCTGCCAAGTGCAACCCATAATAAAATACAGGCGGGTACCCACTTAGACAATTTTAACTTAATTTGTTTTCTGCACTTGGGATCCCTAGTTTGAGGAAATTCTGTTTAAAAATAATATCGCTCCACTCTGAATGTTGGCTTGCGCCAGGCTGTGTTAACGGCTCTATGATGAAGCATGTCACTATTTAGTGAGTGAAGGCAATTTTAAAAACACTAAGGGGCATATTCTCAAGGAGTGTTTCGGGGGACAGTGGAAGGTGTTGTACCAGGGCATGATGCAGGGGGCTGTACCAAGCAGAAACAGGCCATATGGCGGGGGATGAATGCTACAACCTCCTTTCTGACACAGAGTCATTACCATCCACATCTTCGTCCTCAGATATGTCTTCTGTGTCAGGTGTGCCAGGTGTGTGTGGTGGTGTCATGGCTGCATCACTGTGTGCCACTGACACATCAGGGGGCGGAGGTGGTATGGCTGCATCACCGTGTGCCACTGACACATCAGGGGGTGGAGATGTGTGTGTCGAAGTTCCTGCAGCAGTCATCTGGGACAGGTTCTGTGGCAGCAATGGCAAGATGAGGATCTGCAGGGCATGGAAGATCCCAGCTACATCTCGCTGGTGTTCAGCCGTGGCAGCCATCCTTCCTGCCTGCATCCGCTCCATGTTCTCCATTGTCCCCCGCATCTGTGCCAACTCTGTGCTGTCGTCGCTGGAGCCTGTCTGACTAGACAGTTCTTGTATCCGAGTAATGGCTCCAGCGAGGTCAGCCAAGAATTGTTGTAGGGCATGGAGCGGACTGTGGGTGTCCGTTAGGGATTGTAAGTGGTCCCTGATGGGACTAAGACACCCATGTATGGCATCTAGTTTGGCTGCCATGAGGTCGAAACCCAGCCACACCTGTTCAGCCAGCCCCCTCTGGCAGTCTGACACACGGCGTTGGAATGCCATGTGTTCTTCAGTGAGGTGCTGGGAGCCAGCTGTGGTGGTGGGTGCCACCTGCTGTGTGGTCTGTGCAGGGGGTGGGATCACCTCGATGCAGCTGGGCTGCCCTGCTCCTGGAGGTGGGGTGCGGAGGCTGTCCATGAGCCGTTGGAGGGTGTCGGAGCAGATGGCCAGGGGGTCCTCCTCCTCATCACTGAAGAGATGTCTGGTCTGCTCTGCAGGAGGTGTTGATTGTCCCTCTGCAATGTGAAGGGGAGATGCAGGTTAACAGTGTGTTCCATGTCTGTGCACGCATTGTACATGTTTACATTCAGACTGCATGACAATGTACATTGTGACTGTTTTGGAGGAGCTGGGTGTTTGATGGGAGACAGTGGACATTTCGACTACATGACGGATGTGAGGTTGTACTCGTACATTATCATCTGACAGTTTCCTGCTATGCATGATGTGATTGGCCAGTTTCTACGCAAATGCGGCACCAGTTGTGTCCTCTGTTCTGTGGTGTAAGTGTGGCACTTTGTACCACATTGTCGTCAATGTTGATGTGCTGTGATTGCTATGTGTGTGTGCTGCATTGTGGGTGAGTCACCCCTGCAGCTCTGATTTAGCGGCCCCTTGTCCCTTTGAGGCGGTGTGCCTTTGACTTGTGTGCTTTTACGGTGCTGAGATGTTGGAGACTTGGGTCATTTGTGCTCTTGGACGGATTATGGACTCTTGTGCATTGTGTGTCTGCAGATGTGTTGTTGACGTCAGGGGTTGTATGTGCACGTGGATGTGTCAGAGTGTGACCTGCTCCTTTGAGGATGTTATCCACACTGGGCCACCTCAGTGTCGTGTCGTGCACCATGTCATGTATTTTGACTGCAGCCATGCTATTGGTCATGCAGTGTCACTTGCATTGTCAGTGTGGCTCACAGAGCCGCTGCTTTGCTGTGTTCAGCACATATGCATGGGTAGGTTGTGAGATTGGTGAGGGGGGCCATTTGGGCAAATGGTGGACGGGGGCCTACTTGGTGTTTCTATGTGTGCTGCAGTGTGCCAAGGCCATCAGGGACATGTGCCACAGTCATTGTGGGTGTGCAGTGTGCTACACATAATTGTGCATGTGTGCCATTGTGCCCATCTCCCCCCGTCCCCCCAGTCCCTGGTCGTTACTCACCCTGTTGCTGTTGGGTCAGGTCATATCGAGCAGTGTCCGGCCCCCCGACTCCTTGCACTGTCTCCGCCCTGATGACTGTGGCCACCATTTCCTCCAGCTCATCCAGCTCCTCCTGTGGCGCAGGACTCCCACCTCCAGTCGCCGTTGCTGCCTTCCGGTTGGCAGCGGGTTTCTGCTTGGTTTGGCTTTTCACATCATGCCAGCACCTCTTGACCTCCTCCATTGACCTCCTCAACACTCCGACTGCATTCACGTTATTCACGATGGACTGCCATATTTCCGTTTGTGTTGCCGATGACACAGTGGAGGTGACGAACAGTTGTTGGTAGTGTTCTGTCACCTCCGTGACGATGATCCGGTTTTCCTGTGGACTGAACCCCGTCTTCCTCTTCTCCTTGCCCTTCCCCAGTGCGGGGTTCCGGGCTGGTCGACTGTGAGGCTTGTGGGGTTCGCGTTGTCCTCTGCACTTGGTCCGGGTGCGTCCATGGTGCTACGCAGTTACATTTTTTTCTCTTTTTTTTTTCTCTGCTTTTATAGTGCATTCTCACGCAGGCGCGTGGGAATCGCGTGGGAATCGCAGGCCTGTCGCTGGTTATCGCTGATTTTTTATCGCCATTGGGGACATCGCAACTTTTTTCGTGTTTTGCATTTTTTCTGCGTCGCGTACATTTTAACGCGGGCATTTGTCGCGTTATCGTGAGACTATCGCATGGTGCCGCCGGGTTGGGAATACTGCGTTAACACGGTGTTATTTTCCCACGATGGACTACGATGTGAGAAGTTGCGTTAAGCGGATTTGGCAATAGTTAACACACGTTCTTGAGAATATCCCCCTAAGGGTTTTCCCAAAGAGGGTCCCTTAGTTGTTTATCAACGTGGGTTGCTTTGGCCAGGAATTAAGTGGCTAATCTGTCTGTATCTTCTTTTTAGGTCTTTTTCTCCCTCCGTTTGTTAGTCCGATTTAGTTATTTTTATATATGTGTCCTTGTTTTGTGAGTAATGCACCACACATATGAACCATACATTACTTCATAAACAGGAATGCATACATAGTACATTCTTTAAGACGGAAAACATCAGTGAATTGTACCTGTAGGAAGCCAATTTACAAACATTAAAAGTATTCTTTTTCAAGATTATGTGGTTCAAACAGTCCTGTTTTTTTCAACTATATAGGACTACAAGTACTATAATGCACCTACACATGGCATATAATAACTTGAGTTATATGTATAGAGATCCAATGAAAAGGTTTATGGACATATATAATCACTGCACTACTCAGTGATATCTGCAAGGTAAACTCTGTCTTGTTATTGATAGCCTCCAAAGCAGTCATACACAACATTGGCTGATCTCTGTTTCAATACAAGGCATCAACCTCATTTAGAAAGCTGAAGCCATTGGCATTAGAGCCTGAAGATGCCTGCAAAAAATGTGGATGTTACACATGTTCGTGTCTGCAGGCAAGCCGGTGGGGAGACAGTGCGTGCAGGGGAACTGTCAGAAGTTGTGCTTGCTTACAATCTGGAGGGCGTCAGTGCAGCCAGCAGATGACCTGAAGCGAGCCAATCCTGGCTGACGACATGGAAGCAGTGCTCACATGGGAGTCCTGTAAGTGGCCGCGATTCATAGCCATGATTTATGGTGCTGACGACAACTGTGTAAATTCTTGTTGCAGATGGGTAGCATTCTTATGTTGGAGGTCAATAAATAAGTTTCCTATAAAGGGTCACTGAAATTGCCATATATAATGCCAGGAAATGTCACTCATTTGCAGAGTGCAAACATGAAAATGTCACACATATGGAAACTCAAAATTTGGCAGTTATGCATTGATAATACCTATTGTCGAGTTTCGTGAGGCAATAAGCCACCCTCTCCATCTCCAGTGTCCTGAGCTGGCCCCGGGTCATTAGGATTTTCTCCAGACCTTCGGGAATGTGTGCACTTATGCTCTCCCACAAGTGATTTCAAGCCGGGCAAGAGCCTCTGATTCAGCTCCTCCCAAACCTTTTTCAATCGAGCTGCCTCTGCTATAAAATGTCCCCTCACCACCGCTTTCAGGGTGTCCCATTGGGTTCCGCTGTTGTTTCTCGTGTCTTTAAGCTTTATGTATTCCTTAATGCCATCGCCCCGTTCGGATTTTGGCAGGTTGACTCCACTGTCAGTAGGCAGCATGAATATGCCAATATCTCCACTCCCCCTGTCTTTTTCTTCCCTGAAGCATAATATTGCAGTGGAAAATACTGGGTTTGCATCCACGACCAATCGCAGCTCAGGAGATGTGTCTCCTAAAGTAAGAGTATGTCCGTGTAGAGGTCGCTAAATTCTTGCAGTATGGCTCTCCTTTTTGGGGATTGTTGAAGCCTCGTACATTATATGTGGTTACGTATATGTTGAGTGTCACCATGTACTTGCTCTTATCTCCCCAGCTCCAGCTGGCTATTACACAGGCTAGTGGTTTTCCACCTACCCCCACCCTTTAACTCTCTCCCTCCTGAATAACCCATAACCAAACCACTAAACCAACCAAACTTGTGGCCAAAGATTTGCCCCCACCAGGGGTGTCACATCCTGACTCTCTCCCAGCCGTATGAGGATTGGGCTGTGTCAAATTAGGGCCCCTGTTAGCTCTGGGGTGCCCTTGCTGCCCCAGCGCAGGTCCACGTAAGCTGTGCAATGTCTATAGTAGGCGGTCCCCTTCCTAGAAGTGTTTTACCTGCATGCAGATCGCTGTAGTGATGTCTGCGTCCCTGGTGCCAGGGGGCGCTCTGCTGCATCATAGCCGAGGTTCCACAGGTAGAACCATGGGCGCATCTGAGGCCAGGGAACCCCACTGACTCTCTGCACCGGTTCAAGTGCTGCCTTACGCTCAGCCAGACAGTCTTCTTTACTCCTAGACCTCCATTGCGTGTTGCGGTGGACCGTTGTCCAAATCAGACTGGGTGGTTTTGGGGGGCCCCCCAGCCTCTCTTGGTTGTCATCTGGCTGTGGGTTGTCTGAGGATTTGGCAACTTTCCATAAGCAATTTGGTCACCCACCGCTTGTCCCTCCATTCGAAGTGCAGGCAGAAGGGATGTTCCCATTTGTAAGGTGGTTTTTTCTCCCTGAGGAAGGCAGTGGTTGGACAGAAGGCCCTTCGCTTGTCTGTGTCATAGTGGACATGTCCTGAAAGATCTGGATGGAATCCCCATTGTATCTTATAGGACCTCCCCCTCTTCATGTCTCCAGTAGGGCCTCTTTGTCCAAATAGTGGTGGAAGCACACAAGAATATCCAATCCAGATCGCAAATTTCAGGTTGGGGGCCGGCCCTGTGGGAGTGATAATCCAGAGGGGTTCCAGGCCATGAACCTACAGAAGCATCTCTGAGAGTCCTTGAACATATTCCTTAAAGTCTTTGCCTTCTTTCCACGGCGGGACCCCTCTTATGGATAGCTTGGCGTGCCAGGATCTATTTTCTAGGTCCTCTTGCTTTTCTTGTAGTTGAATTATCTGGTCCTGTAGGTTGATCAAGCCAGCTCAATATTCCTCGAGGTCCAGGCACCACTCATTTTGGGCCAATTGCAGGGAGTTCACCCTGTGACCCAGATCGTCATGGTCACAACAGACCTCTGAGAGGCTCTGTTTCAAGTCCATTCTCACAGAATCAATTTCTTTTATTAAGTCCATAAACATGTAGGTCATGAAGCTCTTGGTGAGTTTGGCATCTTTGTTGGCCATGTCCTCGGCCCTGTGATGACGTAGGCTTGGGGCCTGTTTCAGAGTTTTTGAAACATCTCCTTTGCATTTCGTAGCGCAGCCCTGAAAGATCTCCCTGATTTCATCGTTGCATTGGGGCCTGGTGGAAGCCATAGTAGTAAGCTTTGCGTGCCAGTGTTTTCCAAAGCGTCTCCAAATTGGGTTACTGGGGTCACCCACAGGTCTCAGTAGCTGCCAGGCGCCAGACATTTCCCAACATCACCAGCCAGTTGATAGGAGCGAGTCCAGCTGAAGGAGGGCCCCTGCTGTTTCAGGCCTGTCTCAGGGGCCCCACGGAAAATACCACCCACCCGCAGGCCCCCTGACTGGCGCTCACAGTCCACACTGCCTGGCCCTCCAACATCCAGCAACCACCAATGGGGCCTGTCATCAAACCGTCAGTGAGCTTGTGCCTCCGGACCTTCGTGGGTCGCAGAATCGGTGGGCTCCCATTGGCGGATACGGATGGAATTCAGTCATTCAACGATGTCCAAATTAAATTTGGAATCGATAGGAGAGACTTCTTTAAGTACCTGCAAATACACAGCTTTTTAGCAAAGAAGAAAGGAGGATCAAAGGGTTTTAGTAAAGATTGTATTATCGAGGTGGTCAGGGACAATGAGGACTGCACCATTAGGCGTATTTATGCAGAGTTGTCCCAATTGAAGCAGGATGATTTGGAGTAGCAAGGGGCAAAATGGGAACACAAGTTAGATATAAACCATGGTAGTTTCTTCGACTCCTTGGAGCTAGGGAAGACAATATTGTGTTCTGCCAGATTTCAAGCACAGCATTTCAAACAATGTTTTCATTATATTATACTCCGGCCAAAATAGCGCAATGGGGTGGGGGGGGGGGTAAGCAGGGATCAGCATGACAGAAGCATACCAAATACATATGTTCTCAACTTTTCCCCTTTATAAACCCTGAAGAAGGAAATAGAAAAGTTTCTATATCAATCTCTGAAAATAAAAGCAACCCTAATATCAGAATTAATGTTGCTAGGGGTCAGTAGTGATGCAACACTCGTTTCACATGAATACTTTTTATTTCTGTCCACAGCAGTGGCTAGAATCTGCATATTCTTGGCGTGGCTGGATCCGCTTGCCCCTACATTTCAGTGATGGTTTGGGAGGTTGCTATCTATTTTTAACTTAGAAATGTGGGTGTGTGAAAGGAAGGCCCGGAGAGCAAGAAGATTAGGAAAGCGCATCTGGGCCCTGATTTATAGGTGGAAGGAATAAAGACATGGCAATAGATCGCAGCTGACCATCTAATTACGAATGTTTGTATTTTTTGAAACATCTAGGAAAAGGAGTTGGAAGGTTTACGGGAGAAAGGGATAATTGAGCCCGTAGAGTCCTCGTTGTGGCTTTCTCCTTTGGTTGTTGCCAAGAAAAAAAATGGCGAGTTGAGGATTTGTGTTGATCTCAGAGCCCTGAACAAAGAAATATGGGTGGATTCACATGCCCTACCCAGGATTCGTGAAATGCTGTCTTCCATCTCTGGGGCCAAGCTCTTCACAAAACTTGATTTAGAGTCTGCATACCATCAGGTGGAGTTGGCCCAGGAGTCGCGTCATCTTACTGCATTCGTTTCCTCTGTGTGGACATTCCAGTACTGCTGCATGCCTTTTGGTTTGGCCTCTGTGGCTTCTGTCTTCCAGAGACTTATGTCTGAATTGCTAAAGGGGATCCCAAATGTTTCAGTGTTTCAGGATGATGTATTGATTCATGCCTGTTCTCGCTCCGAACATTACCTCACTTTGAAGCAAATACTTGTGGCTTTTGACAAGGCTGGGGTGGTTTCAAGAGGGAGAAGGGTCAAATCATTAAATCCTCTGTGGAGTATCATGGCCACATTGTATCTGAGGAGGGTGTTCGCCCCAAGCCTGGGTTAGTCGATGCCATTGTGAAAGCCCCACCCCTTGAGGATAAAGCTGGTGTAAAGTCTTTTTTGGGTCTTTGTGAGTTTTATTCACGGTTCATACCTGACTTTGCATCCAGGGTGAGGGCCATTTCTCTGTTGTTGAAGGACAAGTCCGTGTTAGTTTGGAATGATGAGTGTTCTACAGCTTTCTCTGACATCAAACAGCAGTTGGTCAAGGCGTGTGCACTCAAATCTTTTGATCAGAACCTCAGATGTTGTTCGACTGTGGATGCGAGCAAGTTTGGGGTTGGTCCTGTTTTGACACAGAGGGATGCAGATGCCGAGAACACTATTGGGTTTGCTTCCAGAATCCTAAGGGACGCTGAGATTCACTATTCTGTGATTGAAAAAGAGCTTTTGGCGTGTTGGTGGGCCATAGAAAAATGTAAGTCCTATCTTCTGGGTAAGAAGTTTCATTTTACAAACTGATCATAAACCTTTTGTTCCTATTCTTAATGGTACCAACTGCAAGAGTAGTACTCCCAGAATTGCAAGATTTGCCGCCAGATTGCTCCAATTCAATTTTGACGTTGTACACATCTCTGGTGGGAGAAATATGAGGGCTGATTATTTGTCTAGAAATCCCATTGTTGATAATGATGAGTTGGCGTGTGAGTGCGAAGATGAATGTTGTTTCATTGATGCCATGGAAGTCGAGAATTCCAGTCAATTCACTAAAAATTTGTGGAGAAAAAGTTTGGGTGATGATTGTTTTTTTAAAAGGATTATGGATTATGTTAAATTAGGTTGGCCCAGGGAAAATTCAATTGAGATGAACTTACAAACCTATTTTAAAATTTCTGAGGAGTTAACCATTGAAGATGGCCTACTGTTGAGAGGGGAGAAACTTATTCCTCCCATCGAGTTGAGGTGCAGTATTTTGTTCAAAACTCATGAGGGCCATTTGGGATCCACGTTGACTAAACGCAAGGTTCAGGAGTCATTCTGGTGGCCACAGATGGATGGTGATATTGACTACTTGGTCATGAGTTGTGTGGTGTGTTCTACATCGGATAAATCGTTTAACCCCTTCGCCGCGGCGCAAATTCCGCCGCGGCGCGGGGGGGCTAGGGGTTGAGCGCGGCGCTTTGGTGCTTATGACAGCACCACGCCGTCATGAGTCACGGGCGGCGTGTGCTCATGACAGCGTGGTTCCGTCATGACCACGCCCGCTCATTAATTCGCCCGCACAGGTGGGGAATTAATGCCGCGTAGGCGGAGTGGCCGCGGCATGACGGAACCACACCGTCATGAGCACACGCCGCCCGTGACTCATGACGGCGTGGTGCTGTCATAAGCACGCAAGGGGTTAAGACTTCAACCCCACCTTTAAAGTCTATTGACTGTCCATCTGGACCTTGGAAGAAACTAGGCATTGATTTGGTGGGACCTTTTAATGTTTTGTCACACAATTCTCGTTTTGCGTTAGTCCTTATACTACTCCAAGTGGCCCTTTGTCAAATTTATTGGTGAACCTGATTCCAAAGCTGTCATTGTCTTCCTCAAAGATGTTTTCTTCAATGAGGGTCTTCCTGAAGAGATCATCTAAGACAATGGGGTGCAATTTGTTTCTGGTGAGGTAGTACAATTTCTGAGTGAGAGTTCCATTCAGCATCTGAAGAGTTCTCTGTACCAACCGCAAACCAATGGCTTGGTGGAACGCTTTAACAGGGTTCTTGGTGAGTGTGTGATGTGGGCTATTGCTAACAAATGTGATGTTCAAAATGCTGTTCAATCTATGTTGTGGTTCTATATGACCACCGCATTCCGCCACAGACTTTTCCCCTTTTGAGGCTCTAAAAGGAAGGAAAGCTGCGACCCAGTTTAGGCCGGCTTGGATGAGTAAGTTCCTAAAAAAAGAGTTGTCACAACAGTGTCGCAATTAATTTATCCAACGAAATGTTGAATCCGCTCAGCAGAAACAGAATATGTATTTTGATGCAAGGAAGAAAGTGAAAGTGTGTCCTTTTAAGGTTGGTGATTCTGTACGCATCAAAACACCCGGGTTTGTCAAGGAGGGTGAGCCGAAGCTTTCTGACCCTTTTGTTATTGACAAGGTGTGTGGGAATGCTGTTAGGGTCCAGGGTCGCAATTGGTGGAATGTTGCTAAACTTGTCAAAGCTGAGTTGAGGTTGGAGTCTCTAAATGTTGATCATGCAGTCAAACCTCATTTGGAACTCTCACTTTCGTCCACGTCCCACAATGAGCCTTGTGGGGTTTCGTTTGGTTATGTTGAAGATGAGTTGGACCCTGGTGAGTCTCTACGGAGAAGCTTCTGGGCTCAGAGGGTTCCTAGCAGGTACAGTTAGTACCCTGGGTTCCTAGAAGGTACTGTTTGTACTATTATTCTTGTAGGTTGTTTATAGGGGTTTTTGCAGTGGTTTTTTAGTTGCTCCGTGTATTTCCTTTCCTCCGCCTCATGAATATCAATGCGGCAGGCGCAATTTGCGACCCCATTAGGATTGGCCAGCACTCCCAGGGATGGTGGCCTGCTGGGATCAGCAGACCACCATGTCTGGGACTGCTTTTAAATAAAGCAGTCTTTTCTTTTTTAAATGCAGCCCGTTTTCCTTAAAGGAAAACGGGCTGTATTTAAAAAGGAAAAATGAAACTTTTCAGTTTAATTTTTTAAGGGCAGGCGGTGGTCACACACACTTACAAAGGGCAAGGGGTCCTCTGGGGCCCCCTTCCCGTTTGCGAGTGGTTTACCACCTACTTGAAGTGGCCACAAATGCGGTTGAAAAACAACAGTACATGGCATGGTGACTCGCTATTAGGAAGGGACGCCAAAATAGCATTTGTACATGCCATCACCCTTTTTTGCGGTCGCAAACAGGAGGATCTCCCGTTTGCGGCCGCAAAAAAAAGTCGTACTTCTGTCCCCTAGTATGATATCAAACGGTTGCTAATTCCCATGGATCTATTATTATGTAATATTGTAATATTGTATGGCATTTATTGTCTTTATTTGTGGAATTTCCTCATGAATTATATTTATATTTAAAGTTGGTGATGAATAAAAAAATAAATCAAATAAAAAAAGAACTACTGTCCAAGCCCTTGTAATCTCACATCCGGATGGTAGTAATGCCGTGCTCCGTGGCCTACCAAAGTCCACACTGGAAATCCTACATCCACATCACATCTCCTTCAGGGCCTGAAGAAATATGATCACATCACCCCTATTCCAATGGAACTCCATGTGCTCCCCTGGCCTGCCCACACCATCTTGAAACCCAAAGAAAGTCATCACAACCACCATCCCTGCTTATCTTACAGACACGCCTGCAATCTATTTATTTTTATTTATTTTATTTGTGTCATTTATAAAGCGCATGAATCACCCCGACCGGGGTATCTCCGCGCTGTAACGGTCCTTGGCTACCAGTACAGGAGGATCAGAATAGTGCGGTTTTTAACAGCTTTCTGAAGGATGTGTAGTTGGTGCAGCGTTGAAGGTGGATGGACAGTTGATTCCAATACAATGGGGCTAGATAAGAGAAGGATTTTCCCCCCCAACCTAGCCTGTTTTATGCGAGGCATAAGAAGAAGGTCTTTGGACCCTGAGCGAAGGGTCCTTGAGGGGGTATATCTGACCAGTTTGTCAGTAATGTACCTTGGTCCCAGGTTGTTATGGGCTTTGTAGACCATACAGCAAATTTTGAATCTAATCCTTTTACGAATAGGGAGCCAGTGTAGTTTGCGGAGAAGTGGAAGTGAAGCTGTTCTGGGGGGGTGTTGGTCACTAATCGAGCTGCCGTGTTCTGGACCACTTGCGGTCTGTTTAAGGAGGATTCCTTGGCTGAAATCAACAGCGCATTGCAGTAGTCCAGACGACTAGTGACCAATGCTTGTATCAGAGTTTTCCGTGTGGACAGCGGGAGTAGGGGGAATACTCTGCGAAGTAGGCTTAGTATGTGGAAACAGGCTCTTGCGGTAGAAGTAGCATGTTTCTCCAAGTTTAGCATCTGGTCAATTTGGACCCCTAGGTTCTTTACCACTTGTTTTGGGGACGGGGCCGGACCCAGTTCTCCTGGCCACCAATTAGAGGACCACTTTATTACTGCTTCTTTAAATAACATACTGGTTCTTGGCACACTAGCAGCCAAGACACCATGAGACTACAGGACAAGAAGTGTAAAAGACAAGTAACAAGGCAGCAGGACTTTTCCATCTATACACCCAAGATCTGGAACAACATCCCCATATCCATCATGCTGGGGTGGAATGGGCAAATATTTGCACCCTGAGTCCTCTGTCGAGTTTCTGAAGTGCTTCCAATGCGGCATACAGCCCGGGTCGGGTACGGCCCTGTTTGGGTTTATAGCAATTGGAGCCTTTACAGAGCAAGACCTCCAAAATCCTATGCTCATGCCTAGGGCCCTCCCGAAAGCCCAGGGTCAGGTCTATTGCACTGGCATCTTAGCCTAGGCCACTCTGGGTTTGTTGTGTTACAGGGCCTACCCCTCAACACTCCTGGGATGGCTTTCCCTGAGAACCTTTCTGTCCCTGTTCTCCCACAAGCCCAAGCTTATATGGAAAATAGGATGTGCCCCGTGGGCCTTCCCCTTTGCGCTCTCTGCCCGATCTCTTTCTCCAAAGTTGATCTCTGCAGGTACATGTATCTATCTGGGTGAGGGGCTGGGGAGGGCCATTCCCAGCACTCTTACAAGCCAGAGTTCAGAGAAAGCACCTGCTCTGGGAAAGAGACTCTGATCACAGAGAAGGCAAATCTAACATGCCACAGTGAAGCTGGAATGGGCAAGACACACCCCTTACGGGCTGGTAGCACAGCAACAGAGGAGCACGGAGCTACGCTAAGCAGGCAACAGAAAAGTCATGTATGTGTCTTATACACTGGGACTGGTAGTAATACTGGCCCTGACAGCATTAGACAGTAGTCTGCGCATCATAACATCCAACAGTGACAAGACACCATGCAAATGCCAAATGCCAAATGCTGTGCAGCATAAAGATGCCTTATATAACACAAGCTTAGGAAGGTGCACACAAGTAAACATGTAGATTGAGTCACATCAAAGACCTTTTAGTCACTAGTCTCTAGTCTCTGTGGCGCAATCGGTTAGCGCGTTCGGCTGTTAACCGAAAGGTTGGTGGTTCAAGCCCACCCAGGGACATGTCATTTTGCCTGCATAAAGCGCTCTAATAAAACACACATGTGTTTCTTTGCTCTTAGAGCTCCCGCTTGAGATCCTTTACCTGAACATTTCAATCCTCTGCGTTCTCTCTGCACCTGCAGTCAATTTCATAAATACAGTCCTGCCAAGTATCACGCACCACGTGTGACTCTAACGCATTTCAGTGTGGTGTTCCGCATCACCGCACTGAAATGCTTTGTCACGCATTTTTAATGCCACTGTCTTGGGTGCTACTACTAGCGCGCCGGCTCTGCTGCTTCCAGCAGACTTGCCGCCAGCAGGCCGCTCAGCGCTCTGTCTGGCTCATAAACAGTTAAGGATCGTCATCATGCAGCTCTGGCTGGAGTCAGAGTGCTGCAGTGCTAGCTACAGTGTTACAATTTGCGGCCTCACTGAGCCGCGCTGCCTGCCAGCCTGGCTTTATTATTCCCAGCACCGCCCGGGCCGCCAGCGGCGCCGCGCGGCAGGCTGTGAAACTGACACACAGCCCACACTCACCAGGGCGCCGGGGCCTGCCCATGATTATCTGGATGTGACCTCAGTTCACGCGGTCCTCCTGCACACTGCAGGAAGTGAGGTCATCGCCAGAGAAGGCGCGCTCACTCGTGGAGTGAAGTCGTGCGGTGCGCTCGGCTGCAGCTGAGCTGCACTGACTGAGTGAGTGCTGCCTCAGCAGCTGCTGCTGGCTGGCGCTGCGCAGCCAGTTCCACCAAGCTGAGCTGCCTGAGCCGGGTTCCACCAGGCAGCCAGCGCAGCCCTGAGCCGCCCCGTTGGACGACGGCAGGCAGCGCGAGTCACAGTTACTCTGGCTGACAGTGACTAGTGTCAGAAGATCATGATGATGATCATCTCGGCCCGCCGGGCCCCGGCGCTGCATGATGACTGGCATCGTGGGCGCTGCGGGGGGCGGAGTCTGACTCGACTGCCAGAGTGACTGGTGGTGCTGCAGCCGGTCATCATGTCATGTGCCAGCCAGTGCGCCCGCCGTGACCCGTCCCCGTCAACTAAGTTCCGCCACTGGGCAGTCTGGACTGGCGCTGCTGCCACACTGTGCGTTAAGTAAGTTAAATAGTCTCTATCACAATCAGTGTGTGTACTTAGCACCGAGCCGCATGCACGCTGAAAATTAATGAGATCATGATGTTGATCTGTGTTGGACTTGGCCCTTTTTGGCAGGTTCACCCCTGAACTTTTTGCCTTGTCTGTAACCTGGTGTTGGTGATTTTAGGCCTCTGGGCACTTTTGCACTGTGGTCCAGTGGAAAGTGCGTGCGCTCTCTGTGTACTGGTGGTGAGATTGGCCTGCCCTCCCATAGGAATGCATGGGGGATAAGTGTGTCCATGGTAATTCCTGGTATGAGAGGAGCAGTGTGGTCAAGACTGGTATGTATGAAATTGTGTGAATAAATGCTGCGCAATGGTGTGCGCAGATTTATTGTGGTTATTTTAGAAATGCCACTTTTAGAAGTTGGCATTTCTATGTGCTCTGTGTCTGCCTGCCTGATGTGAATTGCATGTCTGGCTTGTGAGTGACAGGGGCTGGGAGGTGTGTGCGGCTCCAGGAGGGGCAGGGTGAGTCAGCGCAGGGTTGAATGGAGAGATCTCCATGTAGATGGGTGGGAGGAGTTGCACCTGGGACCTGAATAGGGCTGTGCCTTCCCTCTACAATGCTGGCTCCACCTCCTGTGGTGCGTCTGATGTCCCTGGCCTGTCCTGTGAAAGGGAGAGAGGAGCTGAGCAAAACAAAGTGCTCCAAAGCTCCCCCGAACCAGTTGTATCTGGTTCTCCCATGCCCTACACTTTGAGACAAAGGGTTTGCTGGTATAAAAGAAGGGGCTGTGACCCCATGTAAATGTTCAGTCTTGGTGTGCTGTTCCTGCCGGGGCGTGCTGCTGCTGGGGCCCAGGAGGGGGCTGCCAGGAGGGCTTGCCCCTCTGGGCCCTGCATTGCCCCCTTGATGCCTTGAGGACTTTCTTTTTAGGTCCCTTCTGCTGTTCTTGGCATCCCCCAGGGCCCAGGACCTTTGCTGCACTCTTTGGCGCCATGTGAGCGCCAGGCTTTACCCTAATTGTCCCCTGGAGGAAAGGAGCACGAGGGCTCCGCAGCGCTGAGCTGCAATTATCCCCGAGGGAATCCCGACATAGGGATTCCCCCCGTGATGCCGATCCTAGCGGGAGCCCACCCCGCTTTATGATTATTTTAAAATGCGGGTGCCCACCCCGCTTTATGATTATTTTAAAAATGCGGGTGCCCACCCCGCTTATGCTGTCTAAAACGGGTGCCTACCCCGTATGGCCGAGAGAAATCACCGCCGCGGCCCGAGAAGCACCAAAACTGGAAGCCAGGCGTGTTTGCCTGGCCTGGGGCGGAGCCTATGGCCGGAAGCGAGGGGAAGCTCTGCTGCGGGCCTAAAGGAGAACGGGAGCCTACCCCGCCTCCACGAGCCGATGCGAAGTCCCGGGTCCCAGGAGGGGGCCCGGGTGAAGTGAGGAGAGAAGGGAGCCTCGCAGGCTCCATTTCCGCCCCCCTCCTCGTCTTAGAGGAAGGGAGGCGGGTTCGACCATCTGGAACCTCGCAGGCTCCATGTGCAAGTCCCGGTCCCAGAAGAGGGACCAGGCGAAGGAGAGCGCGCCGCAGCCAGCTGCCCTTGAAGGAGAGAGAGGAGTTCTCCGCCGGCACCGGTGAGTAGGGGCCTCACGAGTGTTCTTGGTGCCTGTCCCAGGCACCGTGTTTAGTTCTGAGCGGCCCCGTCTGGCAGCGGGCCGCTCCAACTCTGGCGCATAATTGTTTTAGAGCCCCGTGTGGCTCCAACGTGGGCATCTTTTGTTTTAGAGCCCATGTGGCTCCAATGTGGGGCTGATCTTCACAGCAGCGCCGCCGTTGCGGGCCGCTGCAACGTCTGTGGCATGTTTATTTTAAGGGCCTGTGGGCTCCAACATGGGGCACAGTGATTCTCAGAGCCTAAGTGGCTCCATCGTTTGCCTCAGTATTTCAGAGCCTACGTGGCTCCAACAAGGCAGGCATGTGTTGATGTGAGAGCCTGTGCGTGGCTCCACCATGTGCATATTTATTTAAAGCGCCAGTGTGCTCCACAGTGCTTGGGGACATGTTTATTTTTAGAGCCCGTGCGTGGCTCCAACGCTTTGTATTTGTTCCAGAGCCCATGTGGCTCCAACAAAGGGGGCATAATTTGTTTTAAGGGCCACTGAGAGCCCATGCCTCATTTATACATTTCCAGCTGCCCAGCAAGTAGTGGGCAGCTGCAACGTTTAGGTTATTCTTTCTTTTAGGGGACATGTTTTGAATTCAGGAGTGAGATGCACTCCTTTGCCCCACACTTTCCCAGCTGCCCAGCAAGTAGTGGGCAGCTGCTACGTTTAGGTTTGCGCAGTGGCGCACCCTTGACTTTCGCTGCATAGGCACCAGCCCTGACTCTCGGGACATAGGGCATTTGAGCCCCTTTTTGAGATGGCCAGTTGGCCAGGGGGACTGTTAGGATTGTAGGGCGCCAGGCCCTAAGGTGATTATGTGGTGCTAGGAAATGTAATGTATGTACTATGTTTTATGCACCCTGTGTTATACCTCTAAATGTGTTTTTTATGATTATGAGGTTGTTTTGCATATTATGGTTTATGCTAGGGAGATTATGTTTCACTGTGTGATTTGTACCCCTAATGTGAGTTATGCTTAGGAGGTTAGGGTCTAATGCGTTTAGACTTGTGAGGTGATTGCATAATGTGTTTATGCTGGTGAGGTTGGCGCAGAATGTAATTCGCGCCTGATGTGATACTGTGCATAATGTAATTTATGTTACAGGATAATGCTGAGTACAGTGGTTACCAGTTGTTGGACCTGGCCCTTTTTGGCAGGTTCACCCCTGAACTTTTTTGCCTTTTCCCTGGCATGGTGTTAGTGGTTTTAGGCCTCTGGGCACTTGGACACGGTGGTCCAGTGCCAAGTGCGTGCGCTCTCTGTGTGTGTGTAGTAAGCTTGGCCTGCCCTCCCATAGGAATGCATGGGGGATAGTGTGCCTGTGGTAATTCCTGGTATGAAAGGTGCAGTGTGGTCAAGTCTAGTATGTATGAATTCGTGAGAATAAATGCTGCGCAATGGTGTGCGCAGATTTATGGTGACTGGTGTAGAAATGCCACTTTTAGAAGTTGGCCTTTATGTGTGCTCTGTGTCTGCCTGCCTGATGTGGATTGCATGTCTGGCTCTGTGAGTGACAGGGGCTGGGAGGAGTGTGTGGCTCCAGGAGGGGCAGGGTGAGTCAGCGCTGGGCTGAATGGGACACCTGAGCTGAGAGTGGTGGGAGGAGAGATCCCCTGACCCTGAATAGGATGTTGCCTGCCCTGTACAATGCTGGCTCCACCTCCTGTGGTGCGTCTGATGTCCCTAGCCTGTCTTGTGAAAGGGAAGAGGAGCTGGGCAAAACAAAGTGCTCCAAAACTTCCCTGAACCAGTTGCATCTGGTTCCCCCATGCCCTGCACCCTAACACAAAGAAAATGGTGTATAAAAGTAGGGGCTGTGACCCCATAAGGTGGTTCAGTCCAGTGCCTGGTTGCTGTTCCTGCGGGGAGTGCTGCTGCTGGGGCCCAGGGGGGGGGCTGCCATGAGGGCTTGCCTCCCTGGGCCCTGCATTGCCTCGTGATGCCTGGAAGGACCTTTGGGACCATTTTGCTTCTTTTCAGCCTCCAGGACTTTTTGGCTGCATCTAGCGCCTTGTGAGCGCTTTGTTTCTGTCTCTCGCAGGAGGAGGGGCGTGGGCTGCGCAGCGCTGAAGCTGCAGCCCCTGTGGGAGGGAATCCCCAGCGTAGGAATTCCCCCGTGGTACCGTTCGAGCGGGTGCCCACCCCGCCTCAATGATTTTTATTGCCGGAGAGCGGGTGCCCACCCCGCTCCCCTGTTGTCTTGAATTGCGGGTGCACACCCCGCGGTTTCGAGTATTTACCTGGAGCAGGAGCCCACCCCACTCTCAGGCACCTTTAATGGCGGGTGCCCACCCCGCTTGTGCCTCCTTGTAAATGCGGGTGCCTACCCCGTAATGGAAGAAATCGCCGCCGCGGCGGAAGTCAGGCAGCCTGCCTGGGACGTGGGCGGGGCGGTGACGTCAGCCGGAGCCTCCGAGGCTCCATTTCCGCTTCCCCTGGCCGGGGGGAAGCCGTGCAGAAACTCACGGGCAGGATCGAGAGTCCCGGGTCCCAGGAGGGGGCCCGGGTGAAGAGAGCCGGAGGGGTAGGAGCAGCCCGTAGGAGCTTGAGGCGGAGGGGGCTCGAGGCACATTGCCGGTGCCTGCCCCCGCCGCACGAGAAAAGAAGCCGCTAAGGGGAGAAGTCCTGCCTCCGCCCCCAGCCGGTGAGTGGAACTCGAGGGAGTTCGGGTTGGGAGAGGCAGAGTCAGAGCGGCCCCGTCTGGCAGCGGGTCGCTCCAACGATGGGGGCATGATTGTTTGTAGAGCCCGTGGGGGCTCCAACGATGGGGGCAAGGGCACCGTAGTGCCGGGCCCCCCTATTTTGCCATGATCACAGTTGCCCCGCGTGACAGTGGGCAACTGCAATGTTTCTGGGGCAAGTTGGTGTAAAGGAAGCCGCGGGGCTGAGGAGGCACAGATGTGCCCGGGCCCCTTCATGTTCTGCCCCGCCAGACAGTGGGCAGCTGCAACGTGTTGGGCATATGGGTGTTTTAGGGCCCCATTAGTTCCCAGGGCACAGTGAGAACCCAGGCCTCATTTGAATACTTACAGCTGCCCAGCAAGTAGTGGGCAGCTGCAACGTTTAGGTTATTCTTTCTTTTAGGGGACATGTTGAAGTTAGGAGTGAGATGCACTCCTGTGCCCCTGACATTCACAGCTGTGCAGCACTTAGTGCCAGCTGCACCGTTTAGGCCTGCGCAGATTGCGCACCCTTGACTCTCGCTGCCATTGCAGCGCGCCCTGACTTTTGGACATAGGGCATTTGAGCCCCTTGTGAGATGGCCAGTTGGCCAAGGGGACTGCTAGGTTTATAGGGCGCCAGGCCCTAATGTGATTTGGGTGTTAGTGAAGCCTCTTTCCTAGGATTTATAGGCTAATGTGATTTATACCTCTGCTATGGTTTCTACTGTGAGGTATGTGCTAATGTGATTTATGTCCTAAAAGGTGGTGCTAGGAAACGTAATGCATGTAGTATGTTTTACGCACCCTGTTTCGGTTACCTCTAAAATGTGGTTCTTATGCTTGTGAGGTTATTACTTCCTAATGCATTTAGGTTGTGTGTTATTTTCTCCTGAGATTATTTCCTAATGTGATTTATACTTAGGATGTTATTGTCTAATGCGTTTAGACTGGAGAGATAATTGCATAATGGGTTTATGGTGGTGAGGTTGGCGCATAAGGTTTTGCGCCTAATGTGATGCTGTGCATAATGTGGTTTATGTTACAGGCTGATGCTACGTACAGTGGTTGCCAGTGATTACTGGGTGTACGGTTCTGATATGTCCTACAGTTATGATGTGTTCTACATCTATTACCTTTTACTAAGTGAGGGTTCTGACAGTGGTCCACGTGGCCCTGTCATGTGTACATAATCCCCTGTAAATATTGTCCCGTGCCAGTTGGCACAGTGTATTGTATGTGAGTACTATTCTAATGTGTTTTATGATAATACAAAGGCTATTTTTATATATAACCTTGTGTGGAGTTCCTTTTGTAGTGGGCCTTGGGTGTTGTGCTGTGTGTGTGTGGCGCAAACGCTTTACACATTGCCTCCGGGATAAGCCTGACTGCTCGTGCCAAGCTACCAAGGGGGTGAGCAGGGGTTCTCTTGGGTGTGTAACTCTCTTGCCCTGACTAGAGTGGTGGTTTCTGCTTGGCTTTGGCGCAAGCCTTAGCCAACCAGAGATCCCATTTCTAACACCAGTGATTACTGGTTGTACGTTTATGATGTGGGCTACATTTATTATAATTGCTACATTTATTAAGTTTGCTTTGTGATGGTTCTGACAGTGGTCCAGTTGGCCCTGTCAGGTGTAAATAATCCCTTGTAAATATGACCTAGTGCCAGGTGGCACGATGTATATTATGTGAGTACTATTCTAATGTGTTTTATGATAATACAAAGGCTATTTTTATATATAACCTTGTGTGGAGTTCCTTTTTGTGGTGTGCCTAGTACGTTGTTGCTGTGTGTGTGTTGCGCAAACGCTTTACACATTGCCACCGGGATAAGCCTGACTGCTCGTGCCATGCTACCAAGGGGGTGAGCAGGGGTTATCTTCGGCGTGTAACTCCCTCGCCCTGACTAGAGTGGTGGTCTCTGCCTGGCTTTGGCGCAAGCCTTAGCCAACCAGAGATCCCATTTCTAACATTGGTTGTCAGCGGTGAGGATAGGACTTGCGTTTGCTCAATACCGCAGCGACAACTGGTTGCACTACAAGCTCTGCATTTTAGATAGTCACATGTTGGGGATTATTGTCTCTTAGTTTGTTTTAAGTGTCATTTCTTTTTGAAATGTGTTTTATGTTGCACTATGAGTTGGGTGTCCTGCCAAGGACAGAAACCAGAGAATCTGGAGGAGTGTGACTGCCCTTGTGCAGACTGCTATTTCTTGGGTTGGCCTGAAGCTGAAGGAGTTGACTGCCCCTGTGCTGTCTGCTATTTCTAGGGTTGGCCTACAGTGGTAACTTAATTGGCATGGAGTAACTAGCTCGGGAGGGTAGGTTATCCCCTAAGTGCAGTGTTAGTTTCTGGAATTCCCAGTAAGGATGGGATCCAGTGGTGGCAGCAATATGTAGTCCAGTGCAGGAAGTCCCATTCCCAGTTCCCATAGTATGGTACCTGGTTCCCGGTTAAGAGGGGAACAGGTTGTGTTTCAGGGGCAGTAAGATGCTGTCTCACCAGTCTTGTGGGGGGAGTGTGGATGAATGTTGTGATGCACTGGACGTTTGGGTGTTTGGTTAGCACGGTAAATGGTGTTAAAGGGCTGTTCAATCTGTTTTGTCAGAGAGAACATGCCCCGTAATTGTTTTCCGGAGTCGCGCCAGCACCTGTTGGAGTGTGTGAGTTCTTTGATTCTAGGGAGCTTCCATTGGGGAGTGAGAATAGAGGAATGGTGCAGGTGTCTTCCAACCCAGAGTGGTGGAAGTGGTTCAGAGTAGCCCAGCTAGGTAACCTTATTGTGAGGAGGTTGTGTGGCCTCACGCCCAAACTCACTGAAGCGGGCGTGAGGCTGGGTCGTATTCCGAACCCCAACCTCGGTCTCCAGGACTGGTTGGTTCTTAGAGGGAACACCAGGTAGGGAGCCTAGTCTGTCCTGTTGGACCGTTCTTCGAGGGGGATCTCCCCGTGTTAGGTGAGCTGGGAGTGCCTGTAATCAGACCTCCATCAGTACTAGTGTCTGGCAGTACCGCTCCAGTTGGGATGGTGCAGAAGTCCAGAGTGAGGGGTGAGAGGGGGAAAGAGTCCCCAGTGGAAGAACCAGTGGGTCAGGGGCCAGCCACAAGGGCTGAGCCTCATAGGATTGGCCATGGTGACGCCGCTTCTGTCCTGGGGCATCTTCACGCACTGTCAGAGGGACAGGAGGTCGTGAGCTCTGTGCCAGGCAGACTGTCACACGACACGCTAGGTATGTGTCACCCTCAGGAAGTCCTGGTTCGCCGGGCATCTGACCAAAGGGTATCGTCCCTGGGTTGGGGAGCCAGGTTCAGGTGTTTGCCTGTCCTGGACAGCAGGGCGACTGTAGTCAGTGTCCTGGCCGGTTTGCCTTCTAGGGGTGCCCCTGTGTTTCCCAGAAGGGGTGGTGCAGGCCTAGCCGGGATCTTTAGGGTCCCTGGCTGAATGTGGTAGTACTACCCTGAGAGCAGGTGGAGCCCATCTTAAGTGAAGGGACCCTGCTCTATAGTGGGAGGATGCAGAACTCTGGAAGGGGGTGCAGAGGGAGGGAGTCCTCGCCTCTGACCCCGGTGCATCCGGTGAATGTGGATCCCAGGTGGTAGACCAGTTGATGGAGAGAGGTCCTGAACTGGTGGGAGAGTTGTGTTCTGGTGGGTGCTTCCCCTGGGAGGGTGCGTAACCCCAGAAGAGAGGTAGGGTGAGGAGATGCTTCGCCCGTGACCTCTGGTCAGCCTGAGGGTGCGGACCCTAGGTTGGAGGATCAGTGGTAGTTTGGAACTACACTGAGAGGGAGAGTGGAAAATGGCTATTATGTGCCAGGGGTTACTGCCCCCACTCTGTGGATTGGCAAGGACCAGTGATGTCTAGGTGGCCTAGGGCCTGGTCCTGGCCGTGGACAACTAGGAAGTACCAGTGGGGTAGCCTAGTTGGGCCTGAGAGTTCTTTTTCAGAGGGAACCACATGGGTTCAGAGTGGCGTAGAACCGGAGGGTGTCCCTGCAGTGAGGGCCCGCGTCCGTGTTCTAGCGCCCGAAGCAGGGAAGCCCATCAAGGTAGTGATTGGTCTGCCCTGCGTTTTGGCTGGAAGAGGGTTGTGTTGGACTTGGTCCTTTTTGGCAGGTTCACCCCTGAACTTTTTGCCTTGTCTGTAACCTGGTGTTGGTGATTTTAGGCCTCTGGGCACTTTCGCACTGTGGTCCAGTGGAAAGTGCGTGCGTTCTCTGTGTACTGGTGGTGAGATTGGCCTTCCCTCCCATAGGAATGCATGGGGGATAAGTGTGTCCATGGTAATTCCTGGTATGAGAGGAGCAGTGTGGTCAAGACTGGTATGTATGAAATTGTGTGAATAAATGCTGCGCAATGGTGTGCGCAGATTTATTGTGGTTATTTTAGAAATGCCACTTTTAGAAGTTGGCATTTCTGTGTGCTCTGTGTCTGCCTGCCTGATGTGAATTGCATGTCTGGCTTGTGAGTGACAGGGGCTGGGAGGTGTGTGTGGCTCCAGGAGGGGCAGGGTGAGTCAGCGCAGGGTTGAATGGAGAGATCTCCATGTAGATGGGTGGGAGGAGTTGCACCTGGGACCTGAATAGGGCTGTGCCTTCCCTCTACAATGCTGGCTCCACCTCCTGTGGTGCGTCTGATGTCCCTGGCCTGTCCTGTGAAAGGGAGAGAGGAGCTGAGCAAAACAAAGTGCTCCAAAGCTCCCCGAACCAGTTGTATCTGGTTCTCCCATGCCCTACACTTTGAGACAAAGGGTTTGCTGGTATAAAAGAAGGGGCTGTGACCCCATGTAAATGTTCAGTCTTGGTGTGCTGTTCCTGCCGGGGCGTGCTGCTGCTGGGGCCCAGGAGGGGGCTGCCAGGAGGGCTTCCCCCCCTGGGCCCTGCATTGCCCCCTTGATGCCTTGAGGACTTTCTTTTTAGGTCCCTTCTGCTGTTCTTGGCATCCCCCAGGGCCCAGGACCTTTGCTGCACTCTTTGGCGCCATGTGAGCGCCAGGCTTTACCCTAATTGTCCCCTGGAGGAAAGGAGCACGAGGGCTCCGCAGCGCTGAGCTGCAGTTATCCCCGAGGGAATCCCGACGTAGGGATTCCCCCCGTGATGCCGATCCTAGCGGGAGCCCACCCCGCTTTATGATTATTTTAAAATGCGGGTGCCCACCCCGCTTTATGATTATTTTAAAAATGCGGGTGCCCACCCCACTTATGCTGTCTAAAACGGGTGCCTACCCCGTATGGCCGAGAGAAATCACCGCCGCGGCCCGAGAAGCACCAAAACCAGAAGCCAGGCGTGTTTGCCAGGCCTGGGGCGGAACCTATGGCCGGAAGCGAGGGGAAGCTCTGCTGCGGGCCTAAAGGAGAACGGGACCCTACCCCGCCTCCACGAGCCGATGCGAAGTCCCGGGTCCCAGGAGGGGGCCCGGGTGAAGTGAGGAGAGAAGGGAGCCTCGCAGGCTCCATTTCCGCCCCCCTCCTCGTCTTAGAGGAAGGGAGGCGGGTTCGCCCATCCGGAACCTCGCAGGCTCCATGTGCAAGTCCCGGTCCCAGAAGAGGGACCGGGCGAAGGAGAGCGCGCCGCAGCCAGCCGCCCTTGAAGGAGAGAGAGGAGTTCTCTGCCGGCACCGGTGAGTAGGGGCCTCACGAGTGTTCTTGGTGCCTGTCCCAGGCACCGTGTTTAGTTCTGAGCGGCCCCGTCTGGCAGCGGGCCGCTCCAACCCTGGCGCATAATTGTTTTAGAGCCTGTGTGGCTCCAACGTGGGCATGTTTTGTTTTAGAGCCCGTGTGGCTCCAATGTGGGGCTGATCTTCACAGCGGCGCCGCCGTTGCGGGACGCTGCAACGTCTGTGGCATGTTTATTTTAAGGGGCTGTGGGCTCCAACATGGGGCACAGTGATTCTCAGAGCCTAAGTGGCTCCATCGTTTGGCCTCCGTATTTCAGAGCCTACGTGGCTCCAACAAGGCAGGCATGTG
Source organism: Calotriton arnoldi (assembly GCA_963921515.1). Classification (NCBI taxonomy): domain Eukaryota; kingdom Metazoa; phylum Chordata; class Amphibia; order Caudata; family Salamandridae; genus Calotriton; species Calotriton arnoldi. Next base: position 78,812 of record CAWUFW010011425.1, on the reverse strand, counting down.
TTGATGTGAGAGCCTGTGCGTGGCTCCACCACGTGCATATTTATTTAAAGCGCCAGTGTGCTCCACAGTGCTTGGGGACATGTTTATTTTTAGAGCCCAACGCTTTGTATTTGTTCCAGAGCCCATGTGGCTCCAACTAAGGGGGCATAATTTGTTTTAAGGGCCACTGAGAGCCCATGCCTCATTTATACATTTCCAGCTGCCCAGCAAGTAGTGGGCAGCTGCAACGTTTAGGTTATTCTTTCTTTTAGGGGACATGTTTTGAATTCAGGAGTGAGATGCACTCCTTTGCCCCACACTTTCCCAGCTGCCCAGCAAGTAGTGGGCAGCTGCTACGTTTAGGTTTGCGCAGTGGCGCACCCTTGACTTTCGCTGCATAGGCAGCAGCCCTGACTCTCGGGACATAGGGCATTTTAGCCCCTTTTTGAGATGGCCAGTTGGCCAGGGGGACTGTTAGGATTGTAGGGCGCCAGGCCCTAAGGTGATTATGTGGTGCTAGGAAATGTAATGTATGTACTATGTTTTATGCACCCTGTGTTATACCTCTAAATGTGTTTTTTATGATTATGAGGTTGTTTTGCATATTATGGTTTATGCTAGGGAGATTATGTTTCACTGTGTGATTTATACCCCTAATGTGAGTTATGCTTAGGAGGTTAGGGTCTAATGCGTTTAGACTTGTGAGGTGATTGCATAATGTGTTTATGCTGGTGAGGTTGGCGCAGAATGTAATTCGCGCCTGATGTGATACTGTGCATAATGTAATTTATGTTACAGGATAATGCTGAGTACAGTGGCTACCAGTGATTACTGGTTGTACGTTTATGATGTGTGCTACATTTATTATAAGTGCTACATTTATTAAGTTTGCTTTGTGATGGTTCTGACAGTGGTCCAGTTGGCCCTGTCAGGTGTAAATAATCCCTTGTAAATATGACCTAGTGCCAGGTGGCACGATGTATATTATGTGAGTACTATTCTAATGTGTTTTATGATAATACAAAGGCTATTTTTATATATAACCTTGTGTGGAGTTCCTTTTTGTGGTGTGCCTAGTACGTTATTGCTGTGTGTGTGTTGCGCAAACGCTTTACACATTGCCACCGGGATAAGCCTGACTGCTCGTGCCATGCTACCAAGGGGGTGAGCAGGGGTTATCTTCGGCGTGTAACTCCCTCACCCTGACTAGAGTGGTGGTCTCTGCCTGGCTTTGGCGCAAGCCTTAGCCAACCAGAGATCCCATTTCTAACAATCTGAATTTCTGACAAAAAAATCTGCAGGCTGCTCTGACTCTTCATCCTGTCTGAGACTGAGTTAGAGAGTGTGAGGTTATCTGCTAGATGATATAATCTGCATTTATAGATCAGTTTAATTATCTGTAGGCCGAGCGGCGGGGCTGCTGTGTGAGTCAATCCTTCAGAGGTCATTGGGCACCGACCAGTGTGTACAAACTAAACTGAGTGTTTGTCTTCAGACAAACAATTACCGCCCCGCCCCCAATCGATGCCCGCGGCTGTCAAGTGTATGAGTTAGTGAATTAACTCATTACCTAGGCAGCTCATCTGGGACGCTGGCTGAATAGCTGGACTGTAGGTAGCAGCGCGCCGACCCGGGCGGACTGCTTAGAGCTAATTTTTAAATTTGGGTTGACTCTTTTTTGCTAAACACTTAGCTCCCTTGATGCCGGCTGTGAGTGGCAGTTATGAGTTGTCTCTCACCATATAGTAGTGCACACACCAAAGAACGTGTACCCTAACATTACAACATGGCGAACTGTATTTTATGTAGACAGCTCAGAGGGTTTTTGCTTGAGCCACGGCAATTCTTTTCTTACTTTTGGTCCAGCCGCACCTCCGGCTGAGCTGGGAGACGGGGTGGTGTGCTTGGGTGTAAAAGTTCCTGCAGGAGACTCGTGTACCTTGACATCAGGAACTGTATTTTATGTAGACCGCTCAGTGGGCTATTGCTTTTGCGACAGAGATAATTTTCTTATTTGTGGTTCAGCCGCACCTGCGGCTGAGCGGGAAGACAGGATAATGGACTTAGACATGGGTGTAAAAGCCCCTGCTCGATAGTTACTTGTCTAGTAGCAGTTTTGACTCTCCATAAAATTGCGCATAGCGTTAAAATGCATGCTGCAAAGATCAGTTGCTTTGCACCTGTTTCAAGATGTTAGAGTTTCCCCATAATCAAATGGGTGTAATTGCTGGTATTTATATGTTTCATTCATCTTTATTGAGTGATTTTGCCCGTGAGAAAGTGTCACTCCTAGACGTTGAAATGTCACTCATAATTACACTGAAATTTTGAAAGTGTCACACATAGCAATCTGAAACCTTGGCAGCTATGTAAATAGGGTAGAAAACAAAAGGCCAAGCCTTGTATTTCAACCATAGGCATACAAAGTGGCAAAAGAAAATCGAAAGGCCCACAGCATTTGCTGATAGGGCTCCGAAGGTTGCAAGTATAGGGGACCTCGTGGAGCAACGGTAGCGCGTCTGACTCCAGATCAGAAGGTTGTGTGTTCAAGTCACGTCGGGGTCACTGCTTCCCATTTTATTCCCCACTGAGTTCATATATTTCACTTCCAAAGTCAAAAGAAGGCAGTCTTGCATTGGCCAGGAATCGAACCCGGGCCTCCCGCGTGGCAGGCAAGAATTCAACCACTGAACCACCAATGCTGTACTTTGGCAGCTCAAAGGCAGAGCTCTGTCTAAGACAGTGATGAGGCGCACGCACTCAAATTGTACACCTATGAACCAAGTGTGCGCAGGAGACATTGGAATGCCAACGTTTCACATGATGATGGCAAGAAGCAGATGCAGGAGACAATAAGTATGAATGTCTCTGCTTTTGCCTAGGTCACTGGCTTGGGACTAGTGTTGTGGTTATCAGGGCATGATGGCAGGCTGCTCCAGACAGAAGTTGCTCACATAAGGCACCCTCCAGATCACCAGCACTATTATGTTTCAGATCCTGTCACTGAACTCTCCACTTGGAAAATCCTTCCCACTGGCTTTGCCAGATTCCCTGTCCTCCCCAAAATGCTAGTGTGAAATGGGCAGAGTTCTGCGCCCTGCGTCCCTAACGGGCTCCCAACGCGGCCTACAGCCCTGGTCGGGCTTAGACCACTGGGGCCTCTGGAGAGTAAGAGCCCCGGAAGCCTAGGGTCAGGCCTATTGCACAGGCATCTTATGCATGGCCATTCCGGGATTCTTGTGTTTCAGGGCCTAGCCCTCAACACTCCTGGGATGGCTTTCCCTGAGAACCCTCGTGTCCCTGTCCTCCCACGAGCCCGAGGTTTTATGTAAAATAAGGTGTGCACTGTGGGCCTTCCCCTTTGCACTCTCTGCCCGATCTCTTTCTCCAAAGTTGAGCTCTGCAGGTAAATGTATCTATCTGGGTGAGGGGCTAGGGAGGACCATTCCCAGCACTCTTACAAGCCAGAGTTCAGAGAAAGCACCTGCTCTGGGAAAGAGACTCTGCTCACAGAGAAGGCAAATCTAACATGACACAGTGAAGCTGGAATGGGCAAGACACACCCCTCACGGGCTGGTAGCACAGCAACAGAGGAGCAGGGAGCTACGCTAAGCAGTCAACAGAAAAGTCATGTGTGTGTCTTATACACTGGGACTGGTAGTAATACTGGCCCTGACAGCATTAGACAGTAGTCTGCGCATCATAACGTCCAACAGTGACAAGACACCATGCAAATGCCAAATGCTGTGCAGCATAAAGATGCCTTATATAACACAAGCTCCAGGAAGGTGCACACAAGTAAACATGTATATTGAGTCTCAGCAAAGACTTTTTAGTCACTAGTCTCTGTGGCGCAATCGGTTAGCACGTTAGACTGTTATCCGAAAAGTAGGTGGTTCAAGCCCACGCAAGGACGTGTCATTTTGCCTGCATAAAGCGCTGTAATAAAACACACATGTGTTTCTTTGCTCTTAGAGCTCCCGCTTGAGATCCTTTACCTGAACATTTCAATCCTCTGCGTTCTCTCTGCACCTGCAGTCAATTTCATAAATAGGGTAGAAAACAAAAGGCCAAGGGCCAGATGTATCAAAGAATAGTTTGTGATTTTTTACAGAATCGCTATTTGAGAATCGGAAAACTATTCTTCACAGGTGCAGGGGAAGCCTCTCCGGGCACGCGGGACCCGGTCCCGGGCACCCTGCCACGCAGCAGGACCGAGGACGGAGCCCGGGGTGGGGAGGCCGCTCTCCCCAGGGGCCCCGTTCGGAGCTCCTGAACCCAGCCAAGCAGTGGGAGGCTCCCCAGGCACGATGGAACCCTGTCTCGGGCCTTTGGCAGAGCGGCAGGCCGGGGGACGGGGCCCAGGGCTGGAGCACCCGACCCGGGGTCTGGCGGGGCCACTGGACCCAGCCGGGGCTCCCTGGCCTGGGCGCACAGAGGAAGCCTTCAGGGGCCTGCGGGACCCCGTCCCGGGCACCCTGCCACGCGGCAGGCCCGAGGACGGAGCCCAGGGTGGGGAGGGTGCCCTCCCGGGGGACCTCAGGAGGGGGAGTCTCCCCGGGAACGGCGGAACCCCGTCTCATGCCCCCTAGTGGAGCGGCAGGCTGGGAGACTGAGCCCGGGGCCCCCGGACCTCGTCGGGGCTCCCGGGCACAGGGGATGCCTCCTCGTACCCGCGGGCCCCATCCCGGGCGCCAAGCCACACGTTTGTCCAAGGGACTGTGCCCCGGCCTGGGGGACATCCTGGTCCATCCAGATGCCGGCTGAGGACCGCCTGTCCGAGAGGGGTTCCGGAGTACCCTGTCCCTAGTATTCCGGAGTAAGGGTACCCCCCATTTCTGGTAACCCGTGCGCACCATGAGACTGAGGGGGCCCAAGGCACGGACGTGCCCAACCTCCTGGAGCCCTGGATGGGATCGGGGAGGCAAATGAGCCCTCATAGGGACTTCCAGGGCAGCCCGGCCATCTGGTCGACCCATTGGAAAGCATTGCGCGCGACCAGATGGCTGAGGGGATTGGCGCGACATAGATGGCCGAGGGGATAGGCGCGACCAGATGGCCGAGGTAATAGGCCAAGCAGGGGAGGCTCGCTGGGCACAACAGAACCCCCGTCTCTGGCCTTTGGCATAGCAGCAGGGCGGGGGACGGGGCCCAGGGCTGGAGCACCCGACCCGGGTCCTGGAGGGGCCCTTGGACCCAGCCGGGGCTCCCGGGCCCAGAGGCACAGGGGAAGCCTCCCCGGGCCCACGGGACCCCGTCCCGGGTACCCTGCCACGCCGCAGGACTGAGGACGGAGCCCGGGGTGGGGAGGCCGCCCTCCCCAGGGCCCTCAGGGGCCCCGGACGGAGCTCCTGAACCCAGCCAAGCGAGGGGGGCTCCCCGGGCACGACGGAACCCCATCTCAGACCTTTGGCATAGCGGCAGGCCGGGGAACAGGGCCCAGGGCTGGAGCACCCGACCCGGGGCCTGGAGGGGCCCCTGGACCCAGCCGGGGCTCCCGGGCCCAGAGCGCAGGGGCGCAGGGGAAGCCTCCCCGGGCCCAAGGGACCCCGTCCCGGGCACCCTGCCACGCGACAGGACCCAGGACGGAGCCCGGGGTGGGGAGGCCGCCCTCCCCGGGGCCCTCAGGGGCCCCTGACGGAGCTCCTGAACCCAGCCAAGCGAGGTGGGCTCCACGGGCACGACGGAACCCCGTTTCGGACCTTTGGCATAGCGGCAGGCCAGGGGACGGGGCCCAGGGCTGGAGCACCCAACCCGGGGCCCGGCGGGGGCTCCCGGGCCCGGAGGCGATGGGGAAGCCTCCCCGGGCCCGCGAGACCCTGTCCCGTAGGAGGCCAATCTGCCCGCCCCGAGCCTTCGCCGGAGGGGTCCCGCCTCTCCATACAGGGCTCGGGGGCTCTGCATCCCGGGGGCTCGGAGACCCCGGCTGGGCCTTGCGCAGGGGGTATGCTGGCTTAGCATCCCTGCCTGCTCCCAGGGCAAGCAGACTCAGAGAAAAAGGACCATAGGCAAGGGGCTGAGAGGCAGGCGCATACCCAGGCCCCCGGGGGCCCCGGCGGGCGGGCCCTGGTGCTGCCTTCCCCCGTCTCAGCATCGCTGGACCTCACGGAGGTCAGACTGGGCAAACTCGGAGAAAAAGGGGCTGAGAGGCAGGTGCATACCCAGGCCCCTGGGGGCCCCGGCGGGCAGGCCAGGGTGCTGCCTTCCCCCATCTCAGCATCCCCGGACCTCACGGAGGTCTGACTGAGCAAACTCGGCGAAAAAAGACCATCGGGAAGGGGCTGAGAGGCAGGTGCGTACCCGGGCCCCTGGGGGCCCCGGCTGGCGGGCCCGGGTGCTGCCTTCCCCCATCTCAGCATCCCCGGACCTCACGGACGTCTGACTGAGCAAACTCGGAGAAAAAGGACCATCGGGAAGGGGCTGAGAGGCAGGTGCGTACCCGGAACCCCTGGGGGCCCCGGCGGGCGGGCCCGGGTGCTGCCTTCCCCCGTCTCAGCATCCCCGGACCTCATGGAGGTCAGACTGGGGAAACTCGGAGAAAAAGGACCATCGGGAAGGGGCTGAGAGGCAGCTGCGTACCCGGGAAACTGGGGGCCCCGGCGGGTGGGCCCGGGTGCTGCCTTCCCCCATCTCAGCATCCCCGGACCTCACGGAGGTCTGACTGAGCAAACTCGGAGAAAAAGGACCATCGGGAAGGGGCTGAAAGGCAGGTGCATACCCGGGCCCCTGGGGGCCCCGGCGGGCGGGCCCGGGTGCTGCCTTCCCCCGTCTCAGCATCCCCGGACCTCACGGAGGTCAGACTGGGCAAACTCTGAGAAAAAGGACCATCGGGAAGGGGCTGAGAGGCAGGTGCGTGCCTGGGCCCCTGGGGGCCCTGGCGGGCGGGCCCGGGTGCTGCCTTTCCCCATCTCAGCATCCTCGGACCTCACGGAGGTCTGACTGAGCAAACTCGGAGAAAAAGGACCATCGGGAAGGGGCTGAGAGGCAGGTACGTACCCGGGCCCCTAGGGGCCCCGCGGGCGGGCCCGGGTGCTGCCTTCCCCCGTCTCAGCATCCCCGGACCTCACGGAGGTCTGACTGAGCAAACTCGGAGAAAAAGGACCATCGGGAAGGGGCTGAGAGGCAGGTGCGTACCCGGGCCCCTGGGGGCCCCCGCAGGTGGGCCCGGGTGCTGCCTTCCCCCGTCTCAGCATCCCCGGACCTCACGGAGGTCTGACTGAGAAAACTCGGAGAAAAAGGACCATCAGGAAGGGGCTGAGAGGCAGGTGCGTACCCGGGCCCCAGGGGGCCCCGGCGGGCGGACCCGGGTGCTGCCTCCCCCTGTTTCAGAATCGCCGGACCTCACGGAGGTCAGATTGACCCTCTCCTTAGTAATCCGGAGGAAAATTACCCCCCTTTCTTGTAATCCGTACACACGAGGTGACAGAGGGGACCCAAGGCGCAAAAGTACGCGACCTCCCGGAGCCCTCGCTGGGATCAGGGAGGCAAATGAGCCCTCATCGGGACTTCCAGGGAAGCCCGGCCATCTGGTCACCCCATAGGAAAGCATTGGCTGCGACCAGATGGCCGAGGGTATAGGTGCGACCAGATGGCCGAGGGGAAAGGTGCGACCAGATGGCCGGGCACAAAAGGGAAGCCATCTGGCCGCTCTGTGCCCCAACGTAAGAGTGAGTGGGCACCGGGGCATGGGGGACCGGAGGCCCAGGGTCTCAGCTGGGCCCCAGCCATGGGGGCTGCGAGGGGGGAGCCGACGGGCCCTCCGACCTGGGGCCCGCAGACACCTCGACAAGCAGGCGAAGCGGGGGAGGTCTGCACGGGACCGAAGGACCCCCGTCCCGGCCCCTTGGCATAGAGGCAGGCCGGGGGACAGGGCCCAGGGCTGGAGCACCCGACCCGGGGCCCGGAGGGGCCCCTGGACCCAGCCGGGGCTCCCGGGCCCAGAGGCGCAGGGGAAGCATCCCCGGGCCCGCAGGACCCCGTCCCGGGCACCCTGCCACGCGGCAGGACCGAGGACGGAGCCCGGGGTGGGGAGGCCGCCCTCCCCGGGGCCCTCAGTGGCCCCGGACGGAGCTCCTGAACCCAGCCAAGTGAGGGGGGCTCCCCGGGCATGACGGAACCCCGTCTCGGACCTTTGGCATAGCGGTAGGCCGGGGGACGGGGCCCAGGGCTGGAGCACCCGACCCGGGGCCCAGAGGGGCCCCTGGCCCAGCCGGGGCTCCCGGGCCCAGAGGCGATGGGGAAGCCTCCCCGGGCCCGCGAGACCCCGTCCCGGGCACCCTGCCACGCGGCAGGACCCAGGACGGAGCCCGGGGTGGGGAGGCCGCCCTCCCCGGGGCCCTCAGTGGCCCCGGACGGAGCTCCTGAACCCAGCCAAGCGAGTGGGGCTCCCCGGGCACGACGGAACCCCGTCTCGGACCTTTGGCATAGCGGCAGGCCGGGGGACGGGGCCCAGGACTGGAGCACCCGACCCGGGGCCCGGAGGGGCCCCTGGACCCAGCAGGGGCCCCTAAACCCAGCCGGGGCTCCCAGGCCCAGAGGCGCAGGGGAAACCTCCCCGGGCCCGCGGGACCCTGCCACGCGGCAGGACACAGGACGGAGCCCGGGGTGGGGAGCCCACCCTCCCCGGGGCCCTCAGGGAGCCCCTGAACCCAGCCGAGCAAGGGGAGGCACCCCGGGCACGATGGAACCCCGTCCCGGGCCTTTGGCAGGGAAGCAGCCCGGGGGACGGGGCCCAGGGTTGGAACACCCGAGCCCCTGGAGCCAGCCCAGCAGGGAGAGGCTCCCCGGGCCCGCCGGACCCCATCCAGGGCAGCCTGCCATGCGGAAGGCCCAGGGACGGACCCAGGGCTGGGGCGGCATCCTGGCCCGTCCAACTGCCTGCTGAGGACCGCTAGGCCGAGAGGGGTCCCAGAGTACCTTGTCCCTAGTAATCCGGAGGAAGGCTACCCCCCTTTCTGGTAACCTGTGCGCACCGCAAGACTGAGGGGACCCTATGCGTAACCTGTGCGCACCGCAAGACTGAGGGGACCCTATGCGCGGACGCGCCCGACCTCCTGGAGCCCTCGCTGGGATCGGGAAGGCAAATGAGCCCTCATCGGGAATTCCAGGGCGGCCCGGCCATCTGGTCGCCCCATTGGAAAGCATTGTGCGTGACCAGATGGACGAGAGGAAAAGCTCTACCTGATGGCCGGGCCCGTAGGAGGCCAATCTGCCCGCCCCGAGCCTTCGCCGGAGGGCTCCCGCCTCTCCATACAGGGCTCGGGGGCTCTGCATCCCGGGGGCTCAGAGACCCCGGCTGGGCCTCGCGCAGGGGGTATGCTGGCTTAGCATCCCTGCCTGCTCCCAGGGCAAGCAGACTCAGAGAAAAAGGACCATCGGCAAGGGGCTGAGAGGCAGGCGCATACCCGGGCCACTGGGGGCCCCGGCAGGCGGGCCCTGGTGCTGCCTTCCCCCCGTCTCAGCATTGCCGGACCTCACGGAGGTCAGACTGGGCAAACTCGGAGAAAAAGGGGCTGAGAGGCAGGTGCATACCTGGGCCCCTGGGGGCCCCGGTGGGCAGGCCAGGGTGCTGCCTTCTCCCATCTCAGCATCCCTGGACCTCACGGAGGTCTGACTGAGCAAACTCGGAGAAAAAGGACCATCAGGAAGGGGCTGAGAGCCAGGTGCGTACCCGGGCCCCTGGGGGCCCCGGCGGGCAGGCCCGGGTGCTGCCTTCCCCCGTCTCAGCATCCCCGGACCTCACGGAGGTCTGACTGAGCAAACTGGGAGAAAAAGGACCATCGGGAAGGGCTGAGAGGCAGGTGCATACCCGGGCCCCTGGGGGCCCCGGGCGGGCGGGCCCGGGTGCTGCCTTCCCCGTCTCAGCTCCCCGGACCTCACGGAGGTCTGACTGAGCAAACTGGGAGAAAAAGGACCATCGGGAAGGGGCTGAGAGGCAGGTGCATACCCGGGCCCCTGGGGGCCCTGGCGGGCGGGCCCGGGTGCTGCCTTCCCCCGTCTCAGCATCCCCGGACCTCACGGAGGTCTGACTGAGCAAACTCGGAGAAAAAGGACCATCGGGAAGGGGCTGAGAGGCAGGTACGTACCCGGGCCCCTAGGGGCCCCGGCGGGCGGGCCCGGGTGCTGCCTTCCCCAGTCTCAGCATCCCGGACCTCACGGAGGTCTGACTGAGCAAACTCGGAGAAAAAGGACCATCGGGAAGGGGCTGAGAGGCAGGTGCGTACCCGGGCCCCTGGGGGCCCCGGCGGGCGGTCCCGGGTGCTGCCTTCCCCCGTCTCAGCATCCCCGGACCTCACGGAGGTCTGACTGAGCAAACTCGGAGAAAAAGGACCATCGGGAAGGGGCTGAGAGGCAGGTACGTACCCGGGCCCCTAGGGGCCCCGGCGGGCGGGCCCGGGTGCTGCCTTCCCCAGTCTCAGCATCCCGGACCTCACGGAGGTCTGACTGAGCAAACTCGGAGAAAAAAGACCATCGGGAAAGGGCTGAGAGGCAGGTGCGTACCCGGGCCCCTGGGGTCGCGGCTGGCGGGCCCGGGTGCTGCCTTCCCCCGTCTCAGCATCCCCGGACCTCACGGAGGTCTGACTGAGCAAACTGGGAGAAAAAGGACCATCGGGAAGGGGCTGAGAGGCAGGTGCATACCCGGGCCCCTGGGGGCCCCGGCGGGCGGGCCCGGGTGCTGCCTTCCCCCGTCTCAGCATCCCCGGACCTCACGGAGGTCTGACTGAGCAAACTCGGAGAAAAAGGACCATCGGGAAGGGGCTGAGAGGCAGGTACGTACCCGGGCCCCTAGGGGCCCCGGCGGGCGGGCCCGGGTGCTGCCTTCCCCAGTCTCAGCATCCCGGACCTCACGGAGGTCTGACTGAGCAAACTCGGAGAAAAAAGACCATCGGGAAAGGGCTGAGAGGCAGGTGCGTACCCGGGCCCCTGGGGTCCCGGCTGGCGGGCCCGGGTGCTGCCTTCCCCATCTAAGCATCCCCGGACCTTACGGACGTCTGACTGAGCAAACTCGGAGAAAAAGGACCATCGGGAAGGGGCTGAGAGGCAGGTGCGTACCCGGGCCCCTGGGGGCCCCGGCGGGCGGTCCCGGGTGCTGCCTTCCCCCGTCTCAGCATCCCCGGACCTCACGGAGGTCAGACTGGGCAAACTCGGAGAAAAAGGACCATCGGGAAGGGGCTGAGAGGCAGGTGCGTACCCGGGCCCCTGGGGGCCCCGGATGGCGGGCCAGGGTGCTGCCTTCCCCGTCTCAGCATCCCCGGACCTCACGGAGGTCTAACTGAGCAAACTCGGAGAAAAAGGACCATCGGGAAGGGGATGAGAGGCAGGTACGTACCCGGGCCCCTAGGGGCCCCGGCGGGCGGGCCCGGGTGCTGCCTTCCCCCGTCTCAGCATCCCCAGACCTCACGGAGGTCAGACTGGGCAAACTCGGAGAAAAAGGACCATCGGGAAGGGGCTGAGAGGCAGGTGCGTACCCGGGCCCCGGCGGGCAGGCCCGGGTGCTGCCTTCCCCCATCTCAGCATCCCCGGACCTCACGGAGGTCTGACTGAGCAAACTCGGAGAAAAAGGACCATCGGGAAGGGGCTGAGAGGCAGGTGCATACCCAGGCCACTGGGGGCCCCGGCGGGCGGGCCCGGGTGCTGCCTTCACCCGTCTCAGCATCCCCGGACCTCACGGAGGTCTGACTGAGCAGACTCGGAGAAAAAGGACCATCTGGAAGGGGCTGAGAGGCAGGTACGTACCCGAGCCCCTAGGGGCCCCGGCGGGCGGGCCCGGGTGCTGCCTTCCCCAGTCTCAGCATCCCGGACCTCACGGAGGTCTGACTGAGCAAACTCGGAGAAAAAAGACCATCGGGAAAGGGCTGAGAGGCAGGTGCGTACCCGGGCCCCTGGGGTCCCGGCTGGCGGGCCCGGGTGCTGCCTTCCCCCATCTAAGCATCCCCGGACCTTACGGACGTCTGACTGAGCAAACTCGGAGAAAAAGGACCATCGGGAAGGGGCTGAGAGGCAGGTGCGTACCCGGGCCCCTGGGGGCGCGGCTGGCGGGCCCGGGTGCTGCCTTCCCCGTCTCAGCATCCCCGGACCTCACGGAGGTCTGACTGAGCAAACTGGGAGAAAAAGGACCATCGGGAAGGGGCTGAGAGGCAGGTGCATACCCGGGCCCCTGGGGGCCCGGCGGGCGGGCCCGGGTGCTGCCTTCCCCGTCTCAGCATCCCCGGACCTCACGGAGGTCTGACTGAGCAAACTCGGAGAAAAAGGACCATCGGGAAGGGGCTGAGAGGCAGGTACGTACCCGGGCCCCTAGGGGCCCCGGCGGGCGGGCCCGGGTGCTGCCTTCCCCAGTCTCAGCATCCCGGACCTCACGGAGGTCTGACTGAGCAAACTCGGAGAAAAAGACCATCGGGAAAGGGCTGAGAGGCAGGTGCGTACCCGGGCCCCTGGGGTCCCGGCTGGCGGGCCCGGGTGCTGCCTTCCCCCATCTAAGCATCCCCGGACCTTACGGACGTCTGACTGAGCAAACTCGGAGAAAAAGGACCATCGGGAAGGGGCTGAGAGGCAGGTGCGTACCCGGGCCCCTGGGGGCCCCGGCGGGCGGTCCCGGGTGCTGCCTTCCCCCGTCTCAGCATCCCCGGACCTCACGGAGGTCAGACTGGGCAAACTCGGAGAAAAAGGACCATCGGGAAGGGGCTGAGAGGCAGGTGCGTACCCGGGCCCCTGGGGGCCCCGGATGGCGGGCCAGGGTGCTGCCTTCCCCCGTCTCAGCATCCCCGGACCTCACGGAGGTCTAACTGAGCAAACTCGGAGAAAAAGGACCATCGGGAAGGGGATGAGAGGCAGGTACGTACCCGGGCCCCTAGGGGCCCCGGCGGGCGGGCCCGGGTGCTGCCTTCCCCCGTCTCAGCATCCCCAGACCTCACGGAGGTCAGACTGGGCAAACTCGGAGAAAAGGACCATCGGGAAGGGGCTGAGAGGCAGGTGCGTACCCGGGCCCCGGCGGGCAGGCCCGGGTGCTGCCTTCCCCCATCTCAGCATCCCCGGACCTCACGGAGGTCTGACTGAGCAAACTCGGAGAAAAAGGACCATCGGGAAGGGGCTGAGAGGCAGGTGCATACCCAGGCCACTGGGGGCCCCGGCGGGCGGGCCCGGGTGCTGCCTTCACCCGTCTCAGCATCCCCGGACCTCACGGAGGTCTGACTGAGCAGACTCGGAGAAAAAGGACCATCTGGAAGGGGCTGAGAGGCAGGTACGTACCCGAGCCCCTAGGGGCCCCGGGGCGCGGGCCCGGGTGCTGCCTTCCCCCGTCTCAGCATCCCCGGACCTCACGGAGGTCTGACTGAGCAAACTCGGAGAAAAAGGACCATCGGGAAGGGGCTGAGAGATGGATTTAACCCAGATCTTTTGACTGGGGGAGAATGTTTGCATTGTCAGCATTCCGTCCATCATTTGTTTGCTGTAACACTTTTCGCCCTAAGTGGGATGGGTATGCCCAGACGTGGGTCCCTTGCTCACTGTGCCACTGGATTGAAGCTAGCCTGGCTGAAGAAGGGTGACATACCCTGAAACCGGTCCCAGGATGCTTGTTTCCGGTCCAGGGAGGACCTGTCCTGGCAGTTCGGTCTGGACTGTTCCCATGGGGCACAGGGTCAAGACTGATTTGCATATGGCTGGGTCCAAACTGGGGTGGCGTAGTGGGCAAAAGAATGATGGATTTAACCCAGATCTTTTGACTGGGGGAGAATGTTTGCATTGTCAGCATTCCGTCCATCATTTGTTTGCAGTAACACTTTTCGCCCTAAGTGGGATGGGTATGCCCAGACGTGGGTCCCTTGCTCACTGTGCCACTGGATTCAAGCTAGCCTGGCTGAAGAAGGGTGACATACCCTGAAACCGGTCCCAGGATGCTTGTTTCCGGTCCAGGGAGGACCTGTCCTGGCAGTTCGGTCTGGACTGTTCCCATGGGGCACAGGGTCAAGACTGATTTGCATATGGCTGGGTCCAAACTGGGGTGGCGTAGTGGGCAAAAGAACGATGGATTTAACCCAGATCTTTTGACTGGGGGAGAATGTTTGCATTGTCAGCATTCCGTCCATCATTTGTTTGCTGAAACACTTTTTGCCCTAAGTGGGATGGGTATGCCCAGACGTGGGTCCCTTGCTCACTGTGCCACTGGATTCAAGCTAGCCTGGCTGAAGAAGGGTGACATACCCTGAAACCGGTCCCAGGATGCTTGTTTCCGGTCCAGGGAGGACCTGTCCTGGCAGTTCGGTCTGGACTGTTCCCATGGGGCACAGGGTCAAGACTGATTTGCATATGGCTGGGTCCAAACTGGGGTGGCGTAGTGGGCAAAAGAACGATGGATTTAACCCAGATCTTTTGACTGGGGGAGAATGTTTGCATTGTCAGCATTCCGTCCATCATTTGTTTGCTGTAACGCCTTCCCCCGTCTCAGCATCCCCGTACCTCACGGAGGTCTGACTGAGCAAACTCGGAGAAAAAGGACCATCGGGAAGGGGCTGAGAGGCAGGTGCGTACCCGGCCCCTGGGGGCCCCCACGGGCGGGCCCGGGTGCTGCCTTCCCCCGTCTCAGCATCCCCGTACCTCACGGAGGTCTGACTGAGCAAACTCGGAGAAAAAGGACCATCAGGAAGGGGCTGAGAGGCAGGTGCGTACCCGGGCCCCTGGGGGCCCCGGCGGGCGGGCCCGGGTGCTGCCTCCCCCTGTTTCAGAATCGCGGGACCTCACGGAGGTCAGATTGACCCTCTCCTTAGTAATCCGGAGGAAAATTACCCCCCTTTCTTGTAATCCGTGCACACGAGGTGACAGAGGGGACCCAAGGCGCAAAAGTACCCGACCTCCTGGAGCCCTTGCTGGGATCGGGGAGGCAAATGAGCCCTCATCGGGACTTCCAGGGAAGCCCGGCCATCTGGTCACCCCATAGGAAAGCATTGGGTGCGACCAGATGGCCGAGGGGATAGGTGCAACCAGATGGCCGAGGGGAAAGGTGCGACCAGATGGCCGGGCACAAAAGGGAAGCCATCTGGCCACTCTGTGCCCCAACGAAAGAGTGAGTGGGCGCCGGGGCATGGGGGACCGGAGGCCCAGGGCCCCAGCTGGGCCCCAGCCATAGGAGCTGCGAGGGGGGAGCCGACGGGCCCTCCGACCTGGGGCCCGCAGACACCTCGACAAGCAGGCGAAGCGGGGGAGGTCTGCACGGGACCGACGGACCCCCGTCCCGGGCCCTTGGCATAGAGGCAGGATGGGGGACAGGGCCCAGGGCTGGAGCACCTGACCCGGGGCCCGGAGGGGCCCCTGGACCCAGCCGGGGCTCCCGGGCCCAGAGGCGCAGGGGAAGCATCCCCGGGCCCGCAGGACCCCGTCCCGGCCACCCTGCCACACGGCAGGACCGAGGACGGAGCCCGGGGTGGGGAGGCCGCCCTCCCCGGGGCCCTCAGGGGCCCCGGACGGAGCTCCTGAACCCAGCCAAGCGAGGGGGACTCCCCGGGCACGACGGAACCCCGTCTCGGACGTTTGGCAAAGTGGCAGGCCGGGGGGCGGGGCCCAGGACTGGAGCACCTGACCCGGGGCCCAGAGGGGCCCCTGGATCCAGCCGGGGCTCCCAGGCCCGGAGGCGAAGGGGAAGCCTCCCCGGGCCCGCGGGACCCCATCCTGGGCACCCTGCCACGCAGCAGGACCGAGGACAGAGCCCGGGGTGGGGATGCCACCCTCCCCGGGCCGCAGGGAGCCCCTGAACCCAGCCGAGTAAGGGGAGGCACCCCGGGCACGATGGAACCCCGTCCCGGGCCTTTGGCAGGGCAGCAGGCCGGGGGACGGGGCCCAGGGCTGGAATACCCGAGCCCCTGGAGCCAGCCCAGCAGGGAGAGGCTCCCCGGGCCCGTCAGACCCCATCCAGGGCAGCCTGCCACGCGGCAGGCCCAGGGACGGACCCAGGGCTGGGGCGGCATCCTGGCCCGTCCAACTGCCGGCTGAGGACCACTAGGCCGAGAGGGGTCCCAGAGTGCCTTGTCCCTAGTAATCCGGAGGAAGGCTACCCCCCTTTCTGGTAACCTGTGCGCACCGCAAGACTGAGGGGACCCTCTGCGCGGACGCGCCCGACCTCCTGGAGCCCTCGCTGGGATCGGGAATGCAAATGAGCCCTCATCGGGAATTCCAGGGCGGCCCGGCCATCTGGTCGCCCCATTGGAAAGCATTGCGCGCGACCAGATGGACGAGAGGAAAAGCGCTACCAGATGGCCGGGCCCGTAGGAGGCCAATCTGCCCGCCCCGAGCCTTCGCCGGAGGGCTCCCGCCTCTCCATACAGGACTCGGGGGCTCTGCGTCCCGGGGCTCGGAGACCCCGGCTGGTCCTCGGGCACGGGAGGCCCACAGGAGCTCTCGGGGCCCGGACACCCGGTGGAGGACTGCCCAGGACCGATGGAGCCTGTGCCAGGCTCCATCGCCACCCCACGGGCCGGAGTAGGGAGCCCCGGACATGGGGAGGTGTTGTACGGGCCTGGCCCATCTGGTCCCCGTCTGAGAACCGCCAGCCCAATAGGGGTTCCGGCATACCCTGCCCCTAGTATTCCGGAGGAAAGCTACCCCTCTTTCTGGTAACCCGTACACACTGCAAAACTTAGGGGACCCTAGGCGCGGACGCTCCCGACCTCATGGAGCCCTGGCTGGGATCAGGGAGGCAAATCAGCCCTCATCGGGACTTCCAGGGCAGCCCGGCCATCTGGTCGCCCCATTGGAAAGCATTGCGCGCTACTATTCCAACACCTTCCCTACTGGACTTGCTCTAGATGGCGCTCCAACCTAAGGAATATTCGAACACCTTCCCTACTGGACTTGCTCTAGATGGCGCTCCAACCTAAGGAATATCCCATCACCTTCCCTACTGGACTTGCTCTAGATGGCGCTCCAACCTAAGGAATATTCCATCACCTTTCCTACGTGACTTGCTCTAGATGGCAATCCAACCTAAGGAATATCCCATCACCTTCCCTACTGGACTTGCTCTAGATGGCGCTCCAACCTAAGGAATATCCCATCACCTTCCCTACTGGACTTGCTCTAGATGGCGCTCCAACCTAAGGAAAGAATAGTTTTGGAATTCTCAAATTGCAATTCTCTAAAAATCGGTATTTGAGAATCACAAAACTATTCTTTGATACATCTGGCCCCAAGCCTTGTATTTCAACCGTAGTCATACAAGGAGGCAAAAGGAAATCGTAAGGCCCACAGCATTTGCTGATAGGGCTCCGAAGGTTGCAAGTGTAGGGACCTCGTGGCGCAACGGTAGCGCGTCTGACTCCAGATCAGAAGGTTGCATATTCAAATCACGTCGGGGTCACTGCTTCCAATTTTATTCCCCACTGAGTTCATATATTTCACTTCCAAAGCAAAGTCAAAAGAAGGCGGCCTTGCATTGGCCGGGAATCGAAACCGGGCCTCCCGCGTGGCAGGCGAGAATTCTACCACTGAACCACCAATGCTGTACTTTGGCAGTTTAAAGGCAGAGCTCTGTCTAAGACAGTGATGAGGCGCACGCACTGAAATTGTATACCTATGAACCAAGTGTGCGCAGGAGACATTGGAACGCCAACGTTTCACATGATGATGGCAAGAATCAGATGCAGGAGACAATAAGTGTTGTATTCCTCTTAGGGTGTCCATAAACGGGCTTTCCAGAATCATGTCCTTATATAGGCACAATTCGCCCTGCCCTTATATAGGCATAAAATCCCAGCCCTTATTTAGGCATTAAACCGTGCACTCCAAATAGAGGCATGGTCTCTGACATCCGTCCACCCTAACATCACAACGAGTTCATGAAGAACAGACCCTTAGACTGCGGGAGTTTCCCTAGCCCAGGACTATTGATTTCTTCAAGAACTCATATATTATGCATGAACCATTATTCCTTAGGGGTTCATTCATGACGTCTTCCGCTGTCCGACTCACGTCAATGCTAACATTCTCAGGTAATTCTCAGGTATAAATATACCTTCCCTAGCCCCTTGTAAATCAGAGGAGACCTCGACTTCAGAGGAGCCCGTTTCCCGGCCTGACGCACTGAGAAGACGCTGTCATCCCTGCACGCAGAGAGTCCAGCTTCCAGTGATCTGACTTCCCTTGCGGGGTGTTGGAGTTCGAGTCTGGCAAGAGATTCCCACCTCTCTCATTCTTAAGGTATGGAGCTGACTAGAACCTAGAGGGACTCTTGGCATACTTGGCAATACTAGGCATACTAGGCTTAACATACTCTTAGTATACCATAGTAAGGAATACTTCACCTACTTCATACCTCTCCCTACACCTAGGTCAGGTTAGGTACATTGGGGTAGAACTAGATTAGAAACGCATCATATGAGTACTCGCATTTTTAGTCTGTGTCATTTTATGTAAATGCATATATACTAAAAGATAATGCTATCGCAGTATTATTTATTTCTACTGCTCACACTGTACATTATTTATCTCGCATACTGTCGTGTGATCGTAACAGCACATTTTACTTACACCAGAAACAAGACTGTTCAATAAATCTTTTATTGAAACGCCCGTCTATTCTTTCTGTGTAACTTTGAGGAAAACTAAGCATGCACGATTGAGCTGAGTGAAATAGTTATCTATTGTTTCCACGACTCTGGGACACGTTCTGATTCTAAAGGGAAACAAAGTGGTCATGTTTTGCGGCTGCCAGAAACTACTCCCTTCTTGTCGTCAAGGAGTTTCTAGTGGCCTCTGAGCTAGCTGGCACAAGTAATTAAGTTTAATATACTCGATAGGGACATACTGACCTTAGTCCTATGTCAAACCTATAGGATATATTATTCCAATGCGCAGAGCCTATTAGGGAAATAGGAGCTACACTACATGGCGCCCAACGGTTTGGTAAGGCGGTAATTCAACGTTAGATACTGAGTAACTCAGCCGTGCTTTTTCTCTCAGAGACTCCTACCCATATACTCCAAAAGACGTCTGGAGTGGGCAGGGTTAAGTATCCGCCACGGCTACATAGGGCAGTACCCTATATATTAGCTGTTTGGTTTGCTCAACGTTGAAGGATACAGTGTTCCAAAATATTGTGCACCTTATCTTTGTTTCCTTGAAACTTGTTCTACATTTTTCAAAAAACAAAATGACTGAAACCGGAAACGGTGGAGCTGCGGCTGATCCAGCCCAAGCAGCAGTTTTTAACATTACAGGTTTAAATGAAACCGAGGAGGGTGTTATAGACATCACTCAAAACTTAAGAAGAGCCATCACTCTAAAACTTATAAAAAATGGCCTACCACCAAGAGGCGGTAGAGCAGTTTTCGTGATAGAGGCACACGAATCCTTTCAGACAGAGGTATTCTATTCATGGGTAATATTTCCTGAATCCAATCCAGTAACACACATGTTTCACTTCTACAAAGAAGATGATCCACCAGAGGAATACATTCCTTTCGAGGATATAGAAATTCCATTAACATACCAGGAGCATCAGCTCTGGTTTAAAGGTGCCCTAAAACATCACAGAAACATTACCAGGCTCGGTCCACTAGGTAGACCAGGAGCAACATGGCCGATTCTAGCCGGCTACACACCTCATCCTGACATTGAAGAAATGTCAGACGAGGAATTACTTACTCAACTTACAGAGTTAATAAAAATCTACAGACAATTGGTCCAATATGTCATGCGGACTTTCACAGTCCAACTACCATTAACACTTCCAAATCAAACCCCTCAACCGGGGAATACACAAAAAATTACACCACAGACTCTATACGCAGTCATGGGTAAAATGCCCACAAAACGTGAGCAAATCCCATTTTGGATAGCTCAAAAAATTACTCAAATCGAAGCAGTATTTCCAAATACTAGCCCGTATGAGAAACACAGAATACTGACAATCAGTTTACCGATGGGGATCACACCACAACTGGAAGACTGCACCACTTGGGGCTCAGTCTTTGCTGCCATCTATACTAAAACACATGGCATTCCGTCAATTGCGGTAATACCTGATGTCCTGAAACAAATTCAAAATGAATACGGGGCAGAGCCTGCTCTAAATTTAGGTATGAAATTACTGAAAAATTTCGACCAGGTCTCAACAATAATATTATCTAATATTAAAGGGAGGCAGCAGCAGTGGCGATCCGCCAAAAATTAAGGGAATTTGATGTTACAGAACATCAAACTGAGCTACCCAGAATAATAGAACAATCTTATGCAGAATTAGGCAGAGATAGTTTGGGTGGAAGACCAGTGAAGCCGAAGCTATCTGAAAGTCCTGAGAAGGACTCAATTAAACAAACTCCTACATCTTCTAAAAAGAAATGGGAGACTAATAAACAAAATTCAAATGAGAAACGTTCTCAATCCCGAGGTAGGTCTCCTCAAAAGGAGCCCTCTGAAAGGAGGTATAACCTCAGGAATAGGGATAATTTGAGAAAACCTGACAGGTATCAAGATACTGATACACGTTCCTCTCGTCCCTTTCAGATCTCATCACAGACTTCGGAAAGAAGAGGACGGTCAGAACATAGAGAAGAACGCGTGAAATCAAAAGACGAAAAACACGCTCCAAAAACTAAAGCAAAACCTCAATTCTCCAAAAAGAAAGTAGCAGGTCTGAAGATCAGACATGCCGAGAATACTGAGAACACAACTCAAGAACAGAGAATGGGCTCAGACAATGCTGGACAGTGCAGCAGAAGTCATAATAGCTCGCCAGAACCTGAAGGAACTTCTGGAGATAGTGAACTTGAATGAGTACATTACAGTAGAGACTGTAGACACCAGGGTTAGTACTCCACAAAAGTTATATGAAATAACACTCCGGGTGGAGGGAGACAAACCTAGACAAGTGAAAGCACTTTTTGGGAAAGACTATCAAGGGGCTATGACATACTTCTAGCAGAAAAGGACTGGCCACCACAATTTGTCAGGGAGTGCCCACACGGCGAGGACATTATTATGCCTGCCTTCTCCAACCATATTCCAATTCACCTAAAATATACATATGCCAGGAAATGGGCAGTGGCCCAGGCCCCAGCATTATATAAAAATCATGTAGGATGGGATGAGGACTCACCTCACCATAAAATACATCTAAAACATGAACCAACTGCGCAAAGGCAGTACCCGATAAAGCAAGAAGCTAAAAAACAAGTCAGGGAGATCTTAGATCAACTTGAATATCAAGGGGTGATTGAAACATGTACCTCCTCAATGAACAATCCTTTGTTTCCTGTCTCCAAACCAGACAATACATATCGTCTAGTTTTGGATTACAGACACTTAAACACTTGTTCTAAAACTTTTGCAGTGCAAAATGCACATAGCACAGCATTAATGAATAACATTGTGCGTAAAAAATATAAAACTACATTAGACATCTCAAATGGTTTCTTTTGTCAAAACATAGCACCTGAAAGCAGGTACTTAACAGCATTCTCCATAATGGGGACCCAGCGTCACTTTTGTCGACTCCCACAAGGGTTCAAGAGCAGCCCAGGTTTATTCTCAGCGAGGGTAACGGAGTTACTACAAATTTATGACAACGAGGCATTGTCCTATGTCGATGACATCTATCTGACAGACGATGACCTGGACAAACACTTGAACAGGGTGAGCACCATTATACTGGGTTTCGCCTCTGAGGGCTACAAGTTCAACTTTAAAAAGTCCCGAATTGCCCATCTCAATGTCCTATTTTTAGGATATGAGCTTTCAAGTGAAGGCAAGAGCTTGGCAGCTAACTTTCTAGAGAAATGTGCGCTGCTCCAACCTCCAAAAACACAAAAAACTTACAATCCATCCTGGGTTTCCTAAATTTTGGAAGAACATACATTCTAAATTACGCAGAAAGGGTTAAACCTCTCTACGCATTAATCAAACCTGATTTTTCAATCAAAAATTGGACAAACGAACACACAGAAATCTTGCGTTCACTCCAGGCTAACATGTTAGCAACAAATCACTTACAAACACGTGTAAGTCAACGAAATTTGGTGATCCGAATAATTTCGGGTCAATGCGGATTCACCTACTTAACCTTCAATGAGGGTGAGAAAATACCAATCGCATACAAATCTCATTTGTACACACAAGCGGAAATGCGCTTCAGTTCAACTGAAAAAATTCTGACAGCAGTTCAAACGGCTGTAGCAAAAGAAAGAGCCTTTGCCCAAGGGAAACACATTATTGTCGTAACCCCGGTACCAGCTTTAGAAGCGGTCACAAAAGCAAGCATTCCAAATGCTAAAGCATTACATCCGAGATGGATACAATGGGTTAATTCTCTTGCTGCAACAGATGTTGAATATGTTTTTGATCCAGATTTAAAAACTCAAGCATTCCTGCAATATGAACAAGAATGTCCCCTGCCCACTGAGATTCTGCCTCTCGATTAGTACGAATTCATAATTTACACATACGGATCCGCACAGCCCGCAACAGGGAGTAAGCAAGCTTACAGTGCAGCGTGTGCAATCGTTAAAGGTCGCATGCGAAATGGCATCTTCAGACCTATGGTCACAAAAACTCAATCTCTAGGAGATTGTACAGCTCAGCGAGCTGAACTACAAGCATTCAAACTGGCACTTGAAAGTACAGATCGAGAATTCCCCACACTAATAGTGTGCGATTCCTTTACTGTGTTCAGTCGTATAATGACTATATACGAAACTGGCTTGAAAATGGTTTCAAAGATGCGAAGGTGGCACAATAAAGCATAAAATGCTTTGGGAACAAGTAGTTCAGTTGAAAAACGAACTACCAAAGGCTCACGTGATCCATACACTGAGTCATCAACGTGATGGCGTTCACGTTGCAGGGAATTCATTGGCTGATGAAGCCGCAAAGGGGACTGTTCAGACGGCTTCCGTAGCTGCGATCACTCGTTCAAAAACGAAAATAGACGGTGAGATAATGTTGGCTGTCAATGCTTCAAGCAAGGGCAGCAGTGCAGCGTTACCAAAAGTTTCCACTCAAGTACTCTTATGCAATTGATGCGAACAACGTTCCTTTGCTCGAATCCCTGGAGTGGGGGATAGGGTAATTCCAAACAAGAAACGCAGATTAGGACTAATCCTAGCAGCACACGAAGGGATAGCTTCTGCCCATGCAGGTGTTTCAGTGACAGTATCTTTACTCAAGCAGAGATATTGGTGGCCTGGCATTCGGAAACAAACAAAGAACTATGTTTTAGAATGTGATATTTGCCAACAGATGAAAGTCTCAACAGTGAAACGTCCTGCGCAGACACCCCTGTTAATTTCAGACAAACCATTAGCTTGTGTTTACCTGGACCACTGCGGTCCCTTGCAAAGGGACGGTAACTATAATTATATCATTGTTGCAGTGGATTCATGCTCTAGGTTCCTATGGATATGGCCACAGCGCTCGGCTGACGCTCGAACTGTTATAAAAGATTTGCGAGTCTTTATCAGCACATACGCAATAGGCACGCTACATTCTGATCAGGGCCCTGCGTTTAGCTCTCGGGCTTACAAAGAAGCCATGGCCAGTCTGGGCGTTGCATTGCGGTACTCCTCTCCATTCCATCCTGAGGGAAATTCGGTTGTGGAAAGGAAAAACCGGGACATAAAGCAGTCTATAACAGCTAGGGTATTAGGTTCGGGTGATGGGTGGGTCAAACACCTTAATGGGGTCCAACGCTCATTGAACAACCTGCCAAGAAGTTCTCTAGGGGGGGTCACTCCATATGAGGTCCTATTTGGGACAAGAATGTGGGTACCAGATCTCGATCACGTAGGCACAGTGGTGGAAAATAAAACATTTGATATCAAAGATCGTTTGGCTGTTTTACAGGAACTGAATGAATTAAGAATGAAACAAAGCAACGTATTCCTGCAGCCAACCACCACTGGGAAAAAACCGGCTGTCCCAGCAAGGCCTGTCTGGATTCCAAAAGTTGGGGATCTAGTCAGAGAAAAAATTGCGGACAAGAAGGAATTTGGACCTTCTTACAGACAACCAGTACCTGTCCTAGCAGTTCAAGGAACAAGAACAGTACTTCTGCCGCCCCTTGCTGGAAGAAAGGAGAAAGGATTTGTGTCCATCGACCTCATCAAACCACAATATGTGGCCAATACTAAATAGTAGGCCTCGTGGACTCCGACCTAGCAGCAGACGCACTCCTCTCGCTACTATCCAAGAGGTTCAGACTGAAAGACTGATAACAATCGAGAATTCAGCTGTAACTGATGGAGGACTGAGCAACAATGCAATGGAACTCATCCCTCTTGAAAACCAAGTAACAGTTCGTCCAAATACACCTGTCTACACCAATGTAGCAAGTGATCAACTGGTTCCAGTGATTTCTACAACTCCTGATGCTATTCCAACAATTGACAGAACTGCTTCTGGCTATTTCATTAACTTTGATACGTTCTCAGAAGATCCGAGTGAACCTGAAACGACGCCAGCATCATTAAAACTCAAGCAGCAAGTACAAGACTTTCTTCACTTTATGAAAAAGACTTATTTGGTTTCTCCATGGATTGAACTCTGGATTATTTGTTTTCCTGCTCTGGCTAGCTTTGGTTACAACTGTGAGCGTGCTTATAAGTGGCAGATACATCCATGTGAACACTGAAGGAAAAGACGTGAACGTACTTTTGAAACCTCATAAATCTTCCCATCGTGAAGCAAGAGACTTGTCATCAGTGAACATCACAGCGTTCCTATACAGAATGGTATAGTGTGGGACAAAACAGATTATGAAATCTTCGGCCGGACGGAACAATTGAACATTCCACATCTGTTTAAAATTTCACTAAGTGATCTAATTTCGTCCAGTGCCTATTCAGATGATTGGGACTTTGAGACTGTTAACGACATAATGTTTGACTTAGAAAAATCTGCTGCATTTTCTAAAAATGAATATTTAGAGGGTTCATCAGACTATGAACAACTGTATTGTTATAACCACTATGGTCATCATTATTTGCATAAATCTGCATATCCAAGAAATGTGTTTATGTTTAACCAATGGGAACATTGTCCTACACCACCAAAAGGTAGTTCAAAAACGTTTGCTAGCAAGTTTCCATATTTTTCAGGTTACAATACATCTGACCCAGAAACATTTTACTTTAGAAATGTAAACAAAACAGGACTGAAAATTATGTTAACTAATACAAAACAGATTTACTCTGCAGCATTTATTGCCCAACTGTCTAGACAGGGTTTCGACTTATGGAAAGACACAAAAACTGTCTGGGGTACTAAAAAATGGCAAGTGTAGGGAATAGAAGCTTTATTTAGAGCCTGTATCATCCCTGAACAAATAATGTTTTTGAATGAAACCATCCAACAAACATCTTGTCTTGGATTAGCCAAGATCAAAGAGATGAAAACACCTTCTGTACCAACACCTGCAAGTGACAACAATACACAGGCAGTGGTGACAGTTGACAATATATTGCAACTCAACAGATCTAATCCTGATTGGAAAAAATGGTTGATCTGGCCCATAGACACGAATAACTGTCAGGAAAGATTCCTGAATAAAACTCAGGGCTTTACTATTCATAGGCTAGACCCAAGATACGTCCAAAGACAGCATCCGGGGGTAGTAACAACATACAGTGTAGGAAAATTATGCCTCGATTGGCTGCATAAGTCCACACTACAAGATGTGAAACAACACTTATCCTTACTTAAAGAGGACGCAGACCTTAGGGAATTCTTGCTTGGACCAAGAAAACCGCGTCAAAAACGTTTCATATATGCCGGCATTTATGCTGCCTATAATGAAGCATGGAAAGTGTCACAGATGGAGGCCGCAGAACGAATACGTGAACTTGATCGTATTAATTTAGAGAAAACACTCTCTGTGGTCGACAATGGGTTAACAACTTTGTCCTCCAGAATATATTCATTGGATGGCATTGTATCCTCTGCTATCGACATACTAGAACAAGATTTGGCGATGTTACAACAAGGTCAGTCTCAATTACGTTCTATTGTGTTATTAAGCTGGACGCTGCAATCTTTGCGAGCGGGCTATGTGCCTTGGCGTTTTATCAACATGTCAGCTCTGTTTGCAGAATACAATCTAACTGATAAACAGATCGAATTGGCACAAAGAGGAGCAAGGTATACAGTGCTGAGCATTGAAAAACTGGAAAAGTTACCATTCACAGTGGCAGAAAAACCAGCTACAGAATGGCTTATTCATGGCAAAATAACATTACCTGTGACTACTTTTCAGTTTCAGTATTGCCTCAGACAAATGCAAGCAGGCAAATATGAAAGGTTGGGTAAGGAATACATTAAGACATCTTGGGATTTACCGTATACATATAGATGTTGGAGTGGGGATCGTGAAGTGTTTTTGAGCGGTACACACTGTAAACATGCACTGAGCGGTTCACTTATATGTCAGGACATTTCTTTACACGGGGCTTGTAATGGTTCTGTGGCAAATTTGTCTTGCCATCAGTAGGGTACACCAGCTGCTGTGATTAATCCAACGTTTGGACAACTTTCGAATGGGAGTTACCTCATGTTGAATGATCAGAATTGCTGTGGCATGTTGCCAGGCATCCCATATCTAGTAACGGTCAACTCCAGGGTCACTTGCTGTATGCAAGTATTGTTTGCCCCAATAGACACAGTCAGGGAGTCGCCTCTATGGCCTTCGCTGAACGTCTCTTTTATAAGATTTGATACTTTGAGCAGAATGAAAGCCATGCTTTTACAGCAAACAGTGCCTTTGACCTCGGCCAAAGAAACCTATGATCTACAAGTAGCAAGGACTTCGGCTGAGATACAGACTTTAATACATACAAACTGCCCTATACATTTCGTAGAAATGATAGGACGTATCTTCAATATGTCTGATACCACCGGAATTGTACATGTATTTAAGAGCATCTGCTCCGGTCTGTTAGCACCTTTCCAGGCAATACTCGGAATCATCCCGAACTTTGCACATTCGGTGTTTGGAGGCATACCATTAATTCTAGCACTTGTTGCCGGAATTCTATTTCTCTTCCTGCTATTGCGCTATGGCCAGCCTATTCGCAGACATCACTCCGAGCGAAATGGAGAAAGTTCTCCTTGAACGAAAGTGCCGTGAGCGAATAGTACAGCTATTGGGCATGACTCGTCTACGGGACCTGAATACCACGTGGTTCCTGTCATTCAGACCAATCTGGCAAGATTGCATCTTACCTGTTCTACGATGCCTGCTATGCGGTGAAGAATGCGTGTTGGACACCTGTCTAACATTTCCATCAGCAACGCCAACGGATGTCGATACTCTGCTGGTCCCGATAACGGCCCATGCTCTGTGTTGTCCCCAGAGGCTACCAATCCTGATGTCAGCATTCATTGAGATCTCACAGACGCTTCCGGCTGCTGCTGAGGTACGAGAAAGATCTACAGGCACACAGGTAACAACGGACGCGAACATTGCTGCGGCAACCTATGCTGGAAGCGATGCTTCACATCTCTGTGCAATTAATCTACTACACGAGGTGTTCCAACTGACACCAACTACAGTGGATGATGTTTTGTCTATAGAAATAGATGATCTCATGTTTACACCAGACCCGTAAACTGACTCTGATTCACCATACAGTGTTCCAGAGATGCAGTAACAATTTGGCCTTCATTTTCAAACTAAAAACTTGGAACTCTACCAAAATTGAACTTTTTCCCATTTTTAGAACTAAAAATGGCACTTCAATCTGCTTAAAGTAGAACTAGCCTTATAGTACAGACTTCGCGGTACTTCCACGGACACTTAGTCATCTTGTGTGTCTAGAACAGTTCATTAATTTTCATGACATGAAATGACTTTGATTTTTGAACAACTTATCGATCATTTTCTGTCACATGTAAATATTACTGCTTATTTCATTCCAATTGCATTTAATTTCGAACTTTATGCCTGAAATGAAAAGCATTGCTTATTATGTACAGTACCTCTTTGCATTTTTACTATGTTTTTTAATGCTTTTAGGAAATATTTTTAAATATGCGGTACTCCATTTAATGTTTAGCATTTTAAATGTTTAGCATTTTTGTATTATCGTACACACGAAAGTGGAGTGGGTGTTGTATTCCTCTTAGGGTGTCCATAAACGGGCTTTCCAGAATCATTTCCTTATATAGGCACAATTCGCCCTGCCCTTATATAGGCATAAAATCCCAGCCCTTATTTAGGCATTAAACCGTGCACTCCAAATACAGGCATGGTCTCTGACATCCGTCCACCCTAACGTCACAACGAGTTCATGAAGAACAGACCCTTAGGCTGTGGGAGTTTCCCTAGCCCAGGACTATTGATTTCTTCAAGGACTCATATATTATGCATGAACCATTATTCCTTAGGGGTTCATTCATGACGTCTTCCGCTGTCCGACTCACGTCAATGCTAACATGCTTAGGTAATTCTCAGGTATAAATATACCTTCCCTAGCCCCTGTAAATCAGAGGAGACCTCGACTTCAGAGGAGCCCGTTTCCCGGCCTGACGCACTGAGAAGACGCTGTCATCCCTGCACGCAGAGAGTCCAGCTTCCAGTGATCTGACTTCCCTTGCGGGGTGTTGGAGTTCGAGTCTGGCAAGAGATTCCCACCTCTCTCATTCTTAAGGTATGGAGCTGACTAGAACCTAGAGGGACTCTTGGCATACTTGGCAATACTAGGCATACTAGGCTTAACATACTCTTAGTATACCATAGTAAGGAATACTTCACCTACTTCATACCTCTCCCTACACCTAGGTCAGGTTAGGTACATTGGGGTAGAACTAGATTAGAAACGCATCATATGAGTACTCGCATTTTTAGTCTGTGTCATTTTA
>CAWUFW010011425.1:0-45000 GCA_963921515.1 Calotriton arnoldi | reverse complement strand
AGCAGCTGTGGAACCACAGAAGAGACGCGCACATACTAAGCGCAGAGCTGAGCCTCGACACGAGACGATATCCGAGGGAGACGGCGATTGTCGCGATATCCCACGCAAGTAAGAACGGCGGGAGGCAGCTTTCAAAACCCTATCGGTCCCCAACGCGGAGGTAAGAGCACACAACGTGCACAGAACGAAGAGGAACCTCCATGTGGAGAGAGGTCGAGGGGCGGCACCCGGCTACCGAGTGGCCCACTGGGAGCGTGAAGTGGACGGTGCTGACCATCAGCGGGGCCGGATTGGTGTGCCGGGGAGTTCGGGACGCAGTGTCCTGTGGTGCGCGAGGCGTCTGCTCCGATTCATAGAACTGGGGGGATAGAGCTCACGGCTGACTGTATGCACAATAAATGGGACATGGATAACTGCAGAGGGCCCCTAGTTCATGTCACAGAGACCTAATGGCAGAGCGCTGACTACGCTCTCAAGACTCGCACTGCAAATCGCAGGGGCCTAACCCCAGTGGAATATAGTAGTCCACCAACAAACGGCGCATCCATAGGACCACACAGCCACCCTGCTGACGAGTAGGCCCAGCGCCCCTGCCGAAAATCGTGTGCAGCTGCACTGCGAGCGGCGTGTTCGGCGCCCAAAAACGCAGCGAACAACCAGCTGGGAAACCGGGCTGACAACAAGAGGGAAATTCGGCGCTGGGCATGGTGGCGGCTCTCCGGTGCACTGACATGGCACTATAACGACCGGCTGTAGAAGATGTCTCCTGCCCTCAGGGCCTGAACTCGCATTGGCATCGATAGACGCACACATGCAAGTGCGAGCAGATAGAGAGGAATAGCAGTGCTGAAGAACACACGCAGCGCAGGCGCCAGCAAAATAACCCCGGTGCTAGTACTGCAGCTTCACGTAATATCCCTCCCAGGAACTATTGCTCGTACTCACCTCGACTGGCAGGAAACGCGCAAACATGGGCAAGCCAGATAACAAACAGCCAAAACTGACCTTTGAGAAGCGCAGCACGAGACACGGTGAAAGTGACCCGGCGTCGCAAACAACTGTCCCAGAGACGCAACTGGAAACGGAACAAGAGGACGACATAAAAACAATGTTCAAAGACGTAAAAGCCTGCCTGAAAGATATTGACTCCACGCATGGACCAGGTTTCACGTAAGGTGGAGAAACACGAAAATAGACTGGACACACTGGAGACGCGAGTATCGGATCACGACGATAACCAAACGGAAACTCGCGAACAGATGCTGCGTATGGACAAAGTGCTGGAAGTGATAAAACTGCGCAATGAGGACTTGGAAGTGAGATCCCGGCGCAACAATGTGCGCCTAACGGGCATACCTGAATCGATGAACATCCCAAACATGGAAAAATATGTCGAGGGACTCCTACAGGAATTGTTCGGGGCAGAACTGTCGCCCATGTTCCTCGTAGAGCGCGCCACCGCACGCTTGGCCCGAGGCCACAGCCGGGCACCACCCCCAGAACTATATTGGCAAAAATATTAAATTACAGAGACAGGGACACAATTCTGAGGCTAGCACGAGAAAGAGGCACTCTCCAGTATCAAAATAACACAATAGCGTTCTACCCCGATTTCACACAACTGGTCCAGGCAGCCCGCAGGGAATTCATCCCCGCAAAAAAGATCTTCCAACAAACAGGCACAAAATACGCTATGCTGTACCCGGCTAAATTGCGAGTGCAAACAGAAGGTAAACCTGTGTTCTTTACAGTCACAAAGGACGCATTGAAATTTGCAAAACAAAATGCCAGAAAGCTGCAAGACAAACCAAGGGATAAAGACTCTTCCTCGCAGGAGCAAACTAGTGACATTGAGTAATGTATGGCTATTTGACTGTGCTGCGATATCTGTGGTTGCTGTTTCTCTATGCCACTTTTCTACAATGCTTGATACACCTAATGTGGTGATTGTAGCTCGCATGGATGTATAGGCATTTATAATGCTCGGCCACCCTGTTGTCTTCACGACAGGGCAGTACGCCGGCAACGCCTTGCCCCCGCTGGGATGATTCCCTACAGCCCCTTCTCAGGTGGCTTATTGTTTAAAGGGTGGGGTTTTGACAGGGATGCACGACCTAATTGGGGGGTTGGTGTGGGAGGGGGGAGGGTAGGGTATCGTAGATTTTCTGTGTTATTGTATTTAACAGTTTGTTGTTCATTGTCATGTGCTCTCTATTCCTCACACGATCGGACTTCCACTGGACATATCACACATTACCCTAATGGTGCCATTACACACTGGAGGGTACCCATATAGCACAACCAAAGGCACGTCTGATGGCGCAATCGACAATCATAGGATACAGACACCCCCCAGCGGCCACATGTCTCATTTAACATGTCTCACATGGAACGTGGGTGGTCTGAACGACCACAGAAAAACGCGCCTAATTCTGTCCCAACTTTCGAGACATTCGGCTGCGATATGCCTCCTTCAGGAGACCCATCTCAGGAGCACAGCCTGTGACAGGCTAAAATCCAACAGATGGGGCGAAGTGTTCACCTCATGTTACTCCAATTACTCCCGCGGAGTGGCCACATTAATTAAAAGAGGCACCCCCTGGAAGACCTTGAAGGTGGTTAGTGATACGGAGGGGCGGTACGTTTTGGCTCTGGGAATACTGTTTCACAAGAAGGTCCTAATTGCTAACGTCTACGGGCCTAACGTGGACGACCCCTCCTTCTTTCAGAAATTGTGGCACACCATACAATCCATGGGAGATGCGGCATTGCTATGGGGGGGGCGATTTTAACACAGTAATGTCCCTGGGGACTGATAGAGTGGGAGCCTCCCGCACACATCACCCACAAGCAGCCGCTGTCCTAAAACAGCTAATGGAGGACTACGGTCTTGTAGACACCTGGCGAAGCCTTCACCCACACGACCGAGAAGGCACCTGCATTACACAGCAACATAGCGCATGGTCGCGACTGGACTTTTGGCTCATTTCTCCTGACTTGCACTCCTGGGTATCGGACGCATCCCACCACGCTCGCACGCTCTCGGATCATTCCCCAGTTACTCTGTCCCTACACATACCTCTACCATATCGCCAGCCTTTCACATGGCGCTTGCCACCTAACGCACTGCTGGATCCTGTGTTCAAGGAAGAACTACATACCCATATCACAGAATACTTTGACAAAAACACGGGGTCTGTGGATTCGACCGGGACTCTATGGGAGGCATTTAAGGTGGTTGTTCGTGGACACTGCATCGCGGGGCAAAACAGGGTACTCAGGGATATTAGGGACCGCCTTGGGCGCCTGGAGGCGGAGCTGCACACACTAGAACAACAATACTACACTACACCAGCAGCTGAGACGCTGGGGCACATTCGCAGTAAACTGACGGCCTATCAGGAGGAGGCAGACAGAGAGGTAAAGTTCCTTCACAAATATGCAATCGCACGGAAATATGGTGAAGGTGACAGGCCCGGGAAGACACTTGCGAACCTATTGAAGCCACCTAGGGGGACCGCACTTATTACCGCACTCACCACCACCACGAACGAACTGGTACACTCCCCCCCCTGACATCTTAAACACCATGCACGACTTCTACTCACAGCTCTACACGTCCCAGGTTACGCCCACAACCTCGATGTTAGAGGAGTACCTGGACTCCATAGCACTTGTGTGGTTTACTAATGTCCACCGTGAATATTTGGACATACCATTCACGGCCGATGATGTGCGCCGGGTCATAGGCGGTATGAGGGCAGACAGGGCGCCCGGACCGGATGGCCTCACCGCACAATTTTATAAAGAATTTTCCGAGGACCTCGCCCCCCGTCTCCTAGCTGTCTACCAAGAGGCGCTCCAAAAGGAAATCCTCCCAGATTCGATGAGAGAGGCGATTATTATCACTCTCCTCAAACCAGACAAGGACCCACAAAAGAGCGAGTCTTACCGC
Organism: Calotriton arnoldi; assembly: GCA_963921515.1. Taxonomy (NCBI): domain Eukaryota; kingdom Metazoa; phylum Chordata; class Amphibia; order Caudata; family Salamandridae; genus Calotriton; species Calotriton arnoldi. The sequence continues at coordinate 41,045 of CAWUFW010011425.1, read as the reverse complement.
CCACTCTCACTGATTAACCTTGACGCCAAGATCTTTGCAAAGCTTTTGGCTACCAGACTCCAACCACTGCTCCCGAAGATAGTTCTACCGGACCAATCAGGCTTTGTACCGGGCAGAGCGACCTCACATAACATCAGAACCCTATTCGGGCTCCTGCATTACCTAACACCAACCCTACCCTCGGCTGCAGTGTTATTGGATGCCTCAAAGGCGTTTGACTCACTGGAATGGGGATTTCTCTTTCCTCTGCTCCGAAGGATAGGACTAAGCCCAATCTTCCTGAAGCATATTCAACTCCTTTACACACAACCAACGGCGCGATTAAGGGTGAACGCGCTGATATCGGAGCCGATACCCATAACCCGAGGCACTAGACAGGGGTGCCCTCTGTCGCCACTACTGTTTGCGATAGCGACAGAACCCCTAGCTGCGCGGCTGCGCCAACACCACGTGAACAGAGGGATTGGCCTTACCACCAGAGCACTCACGGTGTCCATGTATGCAGACGACATCACGCTGTACATGGTACATCCCAAAGACAACCTGGCCCCCATGACTAGGGAAGTGGTCCGCTTTGGTGGGCTCTCCGGAGTAAACATCAACTGGAGTAAGTCTGTGATCCTCCCCTTACATCTGACACGCAGAAATTTGACACTGAATACCCGTTAACATGGGCCTCTGAACCCATCCGATATCTGGGGTGTGGCTCACCAATGACCTGCATGACATATGGAGAGCCAATTATGGGAGGGTAGTGACATGGATTGAGGAAAGGGTCCGGAGGTGGAAGACGCTTCCTCTTTCGCTGGCGGGCCGTATAGCAGTAGCTAAAATGATAATATTGCCCAAACTGCTTTACCTGTTTGTGAATGTGCCGCTCCCGATGCATTTTTTTAGACGCCTAAAATCGCTTATGATCGAGCTGGTGTGGGCTGGGGGTCAACCACGAATAGCCTGGGAAATTTTGACATTGCCGCAGGAGCAGGGAGGGTTGTCGGCCCCGGATTTTGCGCTGTACGCTTATAGTGCTCAGGCGCAATTTTTGCACTTCTGGGTCCACCCCATGCCATACCAACCACACGTGGCCATAGAAATAGACTGCGCCGCTCCCCTACCAATATCGACTGCCCTGTTTCAGCCATATAAGCGCCCGTGCGGAGAAATAGATACTGTACAGGTTCTGAGATGGGCCTGGGAAGGTATTCGTAAAAGAGCACGCTTGGAGATACTATATGCTCCGTCTATGGCCCTTTTCAATAATCCTATGTTTCCCCCTCTCATGGAACGCAAAGCACAGGAACGCGCAAACGTACATAAAATAACAGTGAGCAGTGATCTGTTCCCTGAAGACACTTTTCTTACACTTCAACATATGTGTTCCCCTGCAGAGCCCTCAGCACTTGACATGCTGCTGTACTACCAACTCCGCGCATCCTGCAAGCGTAAATTCCCCACCTTTCCGGGGCCTCCGCCTTCCCTGCCGGCGCTTGAGAATCTGCTGACGGTGGAATCGGGACAAAAACTTATATCACGACACACTCAAAAGACCTCTCCAATCACAATCCCCCCCTCCCGTGCGGCTTGGGACGTGGAGCTGGGTACGCCTCTCACAGATGAACAATGGCGGCTCAGTTGTCAACAGTTGAGGCGCCTTTCACCCAATTACCGCCTCAGGCTCATCCACTTCAAATACTTGCATCGCTTTTATCGCACTCCCATACACTTGCATAAAATGGGACTAAGGGAAGATGACTGCTGCTGGAAATGCGGCACCCCACTCGCAACCTTCCTGCACTTAGCCTGGAGCTGCAGACCCATAGCCAACTACTGGCTTGAAGTCTATAAGCATATTAAAGATATCGTTGGCTTGGATCTTCCCCTCACGCCCCTTACGGCCCTACTGGGGGTGCTGGAGACGGTGCCCCTAAATCACGTAAACTACCAGCAATGCTCCTCCTGATGGCCAAACGTCAGATAGCTTTACACTGGGGGCAACTAGGCCCCGCTTACGAAAGACTGGATCACACAGGTCACATATTGTAAGACACAGCTGGCCACCTATTGGGAACTCCAGCCGACCAGGTCCCGACCTACAGACATCTGGGAACCATTTGTTACTTGGTTAAATGCTAGAATGACGGACGATTAATGTATGGACTCCTTGTTATGTGCCACCGCTGCGCCATGTCTCAGATTGCAAAGTATGGATTTGTTGTGGGGTGCAGGGTTGAGATGCTCCGTTGCGGAATTGTAAGCTATGATGCTCTAGATGGTAGACAACATTTGACAGGCATTCCAATGGGTGACTCGTGTGACTGGTGGATATGTCGTTTCAAACTATTACAGTATAGCACTGCAATGTATGTTGATTTTAATTTATTTGTATTGTTTTTGTTATGAAAATGAAATAAAAAGCAATTTAAAAAAAAATGTATGTGTCTTATACACTGGGACTGGTAGTAATACTGGCCCTGACAGCATTAGACAGTAGTCTGCGCATCATAACGTTCAACAGTGACAAGACACCATGCAAATGCCAAATGCTGTGCAGCATAAAGATGCCTTATATAACACAAGCTCCAGGAAGGTGCACACAAGTAAACATGTAGATTGAGTCACAGCAAAGACCTTTTATCACTAGTCTCTAGTCTCTGTGGCGCAATCGGTTAGCGCGTTCGGCTGTTAACCGAAAGGTTGGTGGTTCAAGCCCACCCAGGGACGTGTCATTTTGCCTGCATAAAGCGCTCTAATAAAACACACATGTGTTTGTTTGCTCTTAGAGCTCCCGCTTGAGATCCTTTACCTGAACATTTCAATCCTCTGCGTTCTCTCTGCACCTGCAGTCAATTTCATAAATAGGGGGTCGGGGGCGGAGCTAGCCAAGCCTGGAGATGGCCGCACTGTGAGCGAGCTCCTCCGATCGAGCCTAAATCCTGCAATGATCCTGCAGTCATAACCTACTAATCCTTACGAAAATAACCGTCGACACGACTTTCAGAGGCGTCCTATAAGAGGTGGTCTCCCTGCGGCCGAAATCAATCTGGTAGGCGGTAAATCATCCCGCTGAATACTCGACCGAGGAGCGGCCTGGTTATCGCGAACGTGGGCGCTGGGACGTAACAACTACGCAAGCCCCAGGCGCGACATCTGCGGCGGAGGCCTAACGAAAGAAAAGTCGAGAGCGGACTTAGCCGATGGTGAACACAGACCTCCCACATCTACAATCCACACAGAAGGTGAGCGGCGGCGAAACAATTACCCCGCTGAGCACAAGCGCTGTGATCCGATACTGCCGCGACCGGGTATATCTGGCTGGCCCCCGACGGAAGCGAAGAGACAGTTCCTCCATGTTACCCGTAAATACCCGCTCCCTATCCGCCGAACAGTGTGGCGTGCCCTCCGGTTGCGACGGTGAGCGGTTTAAGGCCTAATAGCACCCGAGCCAAAGCCTGCATTCCACGTGGGGGAGGTAAGCGCTGTGCTGGACGTAATTGGTGCAAACTGCGGGCAAAACGACAACTAGAGGTGGCGCGCTGCTTGTTGCGCTGGTGATTTGAGCATAGCCTCTACATATGCACAAGAGCGAGAAGATATACTTAAGGCATAGAGGCCCCCCATCTGGGGTGGATTGCAACATCGGGCACCCTATATATCTTCCGCTACACCCATGTTACACACTAAGGCAAAGCTGAACATAAGGTAACCAAAACCAGAGGAGCAGCAGATTGAACAGCGACAGGGGCCCAAGCCGCAAATCTGCGTTATGGTGCACTAGACCAATGCTACGCATGCTAACATTATAACCCGAAGGATCCACGCGAGCAACATTCCACGTGCTCTGTATCTATGCTCCTGGATGATTAACACATAATATAATTTCCTAGACGAGATGCACGTGGTCACGAGCACTTAACGCTATACTTAACCGGCTCTGCATAGAAAACAGTTTGGTACTGTGCAGCCCTACGACAGCTACAACATCTCAGAATACTGAAAGACAGGCCGCGCCAAAACAGCCCCCCACAGAACACTACTTAGACCTGTCTCAACACCTGCAAACATGGGCAAGCCGGACAAGAATCAGCCCAAATTACAATTTGAGCAACCCAAAAAACAAACTGAAAGCAGCACTGATAGCCACCCAAAGGAACAGGCAGACACAGCCACAACAGGCCCTGATGAGACCGTGGACTTCCGAGCGATGTTTAACACGATTCAATCAACGCTATCGAACATTGACGGAAAGATAGACTCCTTAACATACCGAGTCGACCGCATGTCTGAAAGATTAGATAAACATACGGAGCGTATCGACATGGCAGAACGCCGCATATCGGACGCGGAAGATGCTCCAAACCAACTAGAATTGAAACAAACAAAAATAGACAAGGCCTTATCAGCCATGATGGCAAAGACTGAAGATTTAGAGGCGCGCTCACGCCGCAATAATCTGCGCTTGATGGGCGTGGCGGAATCCACCCGGACAGGCAATATGGAACGCTTCATTGAGACCCTGTTGCTTGCTCTTCTGGGAAGGGAAACTTTCTCCGAAGTATTCATTGTTGAAAGGGCACACAGATCCCTGGCGCCCCACCACCACCTGGGGAGCGGCCGCGCCCAATAATCGCCAAAATACTGAACTACAGAGACAGAGATGCGGCGCTTCGCAAAGCCCGAGAACTGGGCACACTACAATATGAAGGAATGACTGTTTCCATTTACCCGGACTTTACCTCACAAGTTCAAGAAGCACGGAAGAAATTCTTGGATGTAAAGCAGAAACTGCGTGAGAACAATATTACTTATGCTATGATCTACCCAGCCCGCCTGAGAATCACTGTGGATGGGAAAAGTAAAATCTTCAATGAGCCAAAGGAGGTACTGAAATACTTGCAACTCAAACATCCGCAATCTACAAGGCGAAAACCCCCGAGAGGGGCGCAGGCAGAGCAGGAGACGTGGAGTAATGCGTCTCCTATGTGACATTACCGGTAACTCCGCAGAGGAACGCACTAAAAACTCCAGTGGATGCCACATAAGACTCAGATAAGTTTTGAAAGTTAAGAATAGACACTTCAGTACGAACCACATTATGAAAAATAATACTGCATAGTTAAAGGCTAGAGACGCCTATGTTCACTATATGAATGATAATTATTAACGTCATGTTGGTAACTTGTTAACACCACCAGATTATGCACACTGCATTATCCTCATTTTAAATGTTATATATTTGTGTATTCGATCCCCCATATGCTAGGCATTGGGCTGTACGGCTGGCAGTTTCCGCCACCTCGTGTATACCACAACTTTTTCTTTCCCTGGTAGGGAATAATTTGTGGGTGGGCACATTTGTTAGTAATCAATCGGGATTGTCTTCGCTATAATTGGGATGGCGAAGTGGGTGGGGGAGGGCGAATGCAGGGTTTTGGAAATATGGTAATCGGATACATGTTGGTTTCAGTTTCATACACGCTAACACATAACACATGCTTAATTACAACGCATGCAGACATGCTTAATCCTGTAAAAAATGTTGACGTCGCGATCTATAATTGGTATTCTCATGATCACACAAATGCATACAGTGACTAAACCTACACCTCTGAAACTCGTGACCTGGAACGTGAGAGGTCTTAATAATCCCAGAAAAATCAGACAAGTGTTTGCTTATTTAAATAGGCATAATATAGATATAGCACTACTGCAGGAGACACATCTACTCCAACAGAAAGCAGTAAAACTTGGTAACAGATGGGCGGAACTGGTGGTGTCGTCATCTTACTCCTCCTATGCACGTGGGGTAATAACCCTCATAAGGAAAGGAACGTGTTTTATACTTGACCAGACAATCACAGACCCTCAAGGTAGATATGTAATTGTAACAGGCATATTACGGGGTACTAAAGTAGGACTTATTAACGTATATGGTCCAAATGTGGACGATCCCGACTTTATAGTGAATGTATGGTCCAAACTTCGTGAACTACCCCCTATGGACTTACTGTGGGGTGGGGACTTAAACATGGCACTGGACGAAACGCAAGACAGGTCTCAAAACACGACGGAACATCATCATCGGGCCGTTTCAGCTATACTAAACGGCATGACAGAATTCCGAATGTATGACATATGGCGGATGCGCAATCCAGCTATACAAGACAGCACCCACTCATCAACAGTACATAACAGCTGGTCAAGACTTGACTACTGGCTTATTACGGAGCAAGCCTGTACATGGCCCCAGAACATTAGTCATCTCCCCAAGACGTTATCAGATCATAAACCTGTTTTATTGACTATACAAATCCCAACATATGTCCCTCCACCATTTGTATGGCGCTTCAATGCTGCTGCTTTATTAGACCCACTCTATAAAGACGCTATCCACACAGCAATAGAAGATTTCTTCACTATGAACAAAGGGTCAGTAGATAGTGCGGGTACCCTATGGGAAGCCTTTAAAGCGACTCTGAGAGGCATATGCATTAGCACAAATGCCGGAATACTAAAAGACATTCGCACACAGCTTCAAACATGCGAAACACACATTAAGAAATTAGAAGCGGAATATGACACTACCCACAGTGCACGCACCCTAAGTGAAATAAAGGATGAACTAAACCAGTATAATGACTTAGCAGATGGAGAAATAAAGTATATATCACGACGGCACACAGCACGCAAGTTGGGCGAAGGGGGCAGACCAGGCCGGATCTTGGCGCAAACTATACGCACAGAACATAAACAACACACCGTTTTAAGGATAGAGGATGATAATCAGATAATTCACTATGACACAGAGGGTATATTACAAACATTTATGGAGACCTATAGCACATTATATAAAACGCAAGATACTGCGTCTACACCAGAAATTTTACAATACATTGAAGACATAGCGTTAGTGTGGCTATCGGATGGCCAACGCGAATACTTGGAGCAACCCATGACTAAAGAAGAAATAGAATTAGCTATTAAGTCACTCCCTAACGGTAAATCACCCGGCCCTGATGGCTACACAGGAGAATTTTATAAAGCATATTCCGATTTATTAAGTCCATATCTCCTTGAAATGTATGACGAAGCCTATAACAATAAGATCCTCCCTCCCACACTACGTGAAGCGCTAATTGTTGCATTGTTAAAACCAGATAAAACTCCCGACAGAGCTGAATCTTATAGACCATTATCGTTAATAAATACGGATGTTAAGATTCTAGCCAAAATCATTGCCACACGACTACAACCGTTAATGTCCACTATAGTTTTACCAGATCAATCTGGCTTTATACCAAACCGCTCCACTGCACATAATATCCGCACTATCTTTGCTCTCCTACATCAGCTGGATCCAGACCTGCAAGCAGTGGCGGTGCTGCTTGATGCGGCTAAGGCCTTCGACTCCGTTGAGTGGTCATATATGTTTACTATACTACAGAGGATTGGATTGCCACCCCTGTTCATTAACTGGATCAGACTACTTTATAATGGGCCCACAGCCCGCATTAAAGTCAATAGACACATATCAAAGGCTATACCGATACAAAGGGGAACTCGACAGGGATGCCCATTATCGCCCCTACTGTTCTCAATTGCATTAGAGCCTCTAGCCTGTAAAATACGTCAAAAATATGCACAAACGGCACTGGGCTTCAAGCTGCGACCCATTAGAATCTCACTCTATGCAGATGACATGGTGCTGTATATTAGAGATCCCGACACGAATCTATCACTGTTACTCAGAGAATATATACAATTCGGTCGCCACTCAGGCCTTCAGATAAACTGGAGTAAATCAGCTGTATTACCACTAACAGTAAATACACAACCGCCACAAATGGAATTCCCTCTAATCTGGCAGGAAGACCCGGTAAAGTACCTCGGAATATGGATTCATCGCGATCCCGAATTAGTAATCCGATACAATTATGGCACAGCAATTGATAAGATAGAAACACAAATTGCCAAATGGATAACACTACCCCTTTCATTAGCAGATAGAATCTCACTGGTGAAAATGGTGATATTACCTAAACTGCTTTACCTCTTTACAAATATCCCGGTACACCCCCCCCACCCCAATTTTTAAAAGAATACGTACAAACCTCATCAAATTAATATGGGCTGGCAAACAGGCGAGAATCAGTCTCACTACATTGACACTCCCATATGCATCGGGCGGATTTACAGTACCAGATATATATTTATATTATCTATGCGCTCAGGCGCAGTATGCGCACTATTGGTATAATCCAGTGCCGTATATGCCACATCTTGCGGTGGAAGATGGGGATGCTGATCCTATTCCCCTTGCCAGTATATTACCACATAACCGGCTACATTTGTCTAAATACGAAATAAATACGATACGAACAACCTCCACAGCATGGCAACACATTAGTCAACTTACTAAAAAGGTTCCCATTTATGCTCCAGATATGCCTCTAGCACACCACCCTGAATTATCAGTTACGCAAGAAAAAAATAGCATGGCGCTCCTCAAACGAGTGGGTATAACAAAACTAGGTGACCTTTACCCCAATGGCGCCTTCATCGCACAGGATGACCTTGCATACATAAGCAACCAGTCACTGTTATTTAGATTTATTTACCACAGACTGCGAGCAGCTGTCAAGGGCCTCTATCCCACTTATCCGAGCGAGACCTCCAACACTAGAATCACTACAGATGCTGATTACAACTCCAACGAACAAGCATATAGTAGCACAACTCTACAAAAGGGTGCAGACGGAGATAGGTGCAAACACACACAGTGCCCGTGATAGATGGAATACACTCCTGGAAACCCCATTGAATGACGAAGATTGGACATCTTGCTGTGCACTTACCGAATTATTGACACCCAATGGTAATCTCCGTATTATCCATTTTAAGTACCTACACCAAGCCTATCATACCCCACTCAAATTATACAAATATGGATTACGTGACAATGCGCACTGCAAAAGATGTGGGCTCGATCAGGCTGACTTTGGACATTTGGCATGGCATTGTGGTAAGATTAAACAATATTGGGAACAAGTAATAGGTCTATTGGAAGGCATCGTTCTATGTAAACTAAATTGCACACCGCAATTATGTCTTTTAGGCCATCGAATACCTCTGCAGTCTATTAACAAAAAATTAACGGCAATAATGCTACTACTGGCAAAGCGCAGAGTGGCAATGTATTGGGACAGTAAACAAACACCTACTATACAACACTGGATCACGGACGCTACCTACTGCAGAGATAATTTTCTGCTATATACTGAGGAATTACCAACAGCTGCCAAACCATCTAACTTCTGGGAGCCTCTCACTACCTATTTACGAGAACATCTTGATGTGTTTAAGATGAACCCTTAGTGTGTACAACTGAAATGTCATTGTTATATAGATATGCTGTACTGATGATCTGCTAGCTAGATTAGACATCTTATAGAACGTCAACGGTTATTGTAATCTACCTGCCATGTGTATTACCGATGTTATTGATTCAATGTATTAATTAAAAAAATCTCAATAAAAAAAATAATAATAATAATAATTCATAAATAGGGTAGAAAACAAAAGGCCAAGCCTTGTATTTCAACAGTAGGCATACAAGGAGGCAAAAGAAAATCGTAAGGCCCACAGCATTTGCTGATAGGGCTCCAAAGGTTGCAAGCGTAGGGACCTCGTGGCGCAACGGTAGCGCGTCTGACTCCAGATCAGAAGGTTGCGTGTTCAAATCACGTCGGGGTCACTGCTTCCCATTTTATTCCCCACTGAGTTAATAAATTTCACTTCCAAAGTCAAAAGAAGGCAGCCTTGCATTGGCCGGGAATCGAACCCGGGCCTCACGCGTGGCAGGCGAGAATTCTACCACTGAACCACCAATGCTGTACTTTGGCAGTTTAAAGGCAGAGCTCTGTCTTTGATGAGGCACACGCACTCAAATTGTACACCTATGAACCAAGTGTGCGCAGCAGACATTGGAACGCCAACGTTTCACATGATGATGGCAAGAATCAGATGCAGGAGACAATAAGTATGAATGTCACTGCTTTTGCCTAGGTCACTGGCTTGGGACTAGTGTTGTGGTTATCAGGGCATGATGGCAGGCTGCTCCAGACAGAAGTGGCTCACATAAGGCACCCTCCAGATCACCAGCACTATTGTGTTTCAGATCCTGTCACTGAACTCTCCTCTTTTTTTTTTTTGTTATAATTTTTTATTAGCATTTCATAAATACAAAATTAACAAATTCTATAACATTTTTCAATAAAGAGATATTGATGAATGCAATTATAAATAGAAAAACAAATACATCACAATTGAAATAATATCATATAAGGGAGCAGTTGAAATTTATAACGTATTACAGCAAAATAGAACTAATACAATTGGCGTAAAGTATTAAATATTGACTGTATAATATTAAAGTATTAAGCCAACAAGTATTAAGCCAATAAATTATTAGTGAATGTAAAACCATAGGATATTGAAGTATTGATGTGCTAAAACATATATTTACACCTTTTGTTAAAGAAAATTAACTGAATTATTAAAAGCTAACGCTCTGCCAGAAGATCCGGAACACAACTATATTAAATGTGAATATAACATAGATATATTTACTACTTGAATAAAATACATTGAAAATATCAATCTATGAGTTACAAGGAGATAATGACCTAGGTAATATAATAAAAGAAATGTAAGAGAAACGAAAAGGTTTAATTAACAATTCATTGAAACAACCAAAGTGAATTAGGTGGTGGTAGAAGATGTTGAAACATCTTGTACGTGTAAGAAAGGGGACCACACTTGTAAAAACATTTCAATTTGATCTTGAATATTATATATAATTCTCTCGTGTGAGGCAGTTTGAATCATTGATGCTAACCAGTTCTCCTGAGATGGCGGGAAGGGGATTTCCATTGTCTTAATATGCAGATCTTAGCAGTAGCTAATGCGGTATGAACAAGGCGACATTGCGGCTTGGAGAGGGAAGGAGATTCTCTTAAATCATGTAGCAAAATAGTTGCTGACGAAAGTGGTAAATGTAAAGGAACAGTGTTATGTAGAACCTGACCTATATAAGACCAATAGGTTTTAACCATGGGACAGCTACATAAAATGTGGACTATGTCACATCCAGGGGCATTACATCTCCAACAATTAGTATGTGATAGTAGGCCTGCTTTGTGCAATTTTACCGGTGACCAATGCCAATCATGCAGAATTTTAAATAAACAAAATTTTAGGCGAGCCTCCCGGGCACCTTTATCTAAGTTTTTCAATAGAGCCACCCATTGTTCATCTTCATAGGAGAGTCCTAGACGGGATTGCCACTTGGAACGGAGATCACGGGATAAAGGAATGGAGAATAATTGTGTAGTAAGTGTTTTATATAGACCGGAGATAACCCCTTTATGACTCCCCAAGTGTGAACGTAAAACACAATTGGTGAAATTTGCAGTGTCCAGGGTTTTGTGCCTAAAGCTTTAGCAAGAGAATTATTAAGTTGTAAATAATTATCTGCTTGTGATAAGGGAAGATTAAACTCATCTACCAATTGTGAAAAAGATTTGAGATCACCATTATGAAAAATCTGATCTAATGTAAGAATGCCAGCTGATTTCCATTGAGGCCAGGAGAGCGTTTTCCCTTTAATTCGTATTCCAGAATTATTCCATAACGGAGCTTTTGCATGTAAACGTGGATTAAAGCCCAAAATACGATGTGTTCTTTGCCATGTTTTACGCATTGCAGATAAAATAGGATTACGGGGGTCTAGATGGCTGGTACCTGACCCATATAGAGCTGAGAGACCTTGTTCAGTAGACAACAAAAACCTTTCAATAAATACCCATTGGGGAGTGCTAGAATTGTCTTGAAGCATGTATGTGAGTTGGAATAGTTGTAATGCAAGGGAGTAATGTTCAATCGAGGGAAGACTCAAACCTCCATTAGAGTGGTGAGCATTAAGTTTGTTGAGGGCTAAACGGGGTTTCATGGAGCCCCATACAAAAGATTTTATCTTAGAGTCTATGAGACGCAGCGTGGGTAATGGGATGTGAAAAGGAAGCATTCCGAGGGTATAAAGAAAGCGCAGAAGAGTGACCATTTTTACTGCTTGCACTCTACCCCACAAAGATAGACCCAACACTTTCCATTTATCGAAATCACGTTGCATTTGAATAAGCAGGGGGCTTATATTGTCTGTGACCATGGCTTCCATACCCTTGTTTACAAGAATACCTAAATATTTTAAACGAGAAGGTTGCCAATGGAAGGGGTAATCTTGTATTATGTATTTTGAGGTTCCATCTGATATAGGGAGCGCTTCACTTTTGTCCCAATTGATTTTATATCCAGAAAAGGAAGAGAAATTCTCTATAATTTGAAGCAGAGATGGTAATGATCTTGATAAGTCTGTAACGGTAAGCAAAATGTCATCTGCATAAAGATAGAGTTTAGATTCTCCCACCGGTAGAGGAATACCAACAACAGAGGTTGACTGGCGGATTGCTGCTGCCAGAGGTTCAATAGCCAGTAGGAATAAAAGAGGTGACAGGGGGCAACCCTGACGAGTTCCTCTGCGGATTGGAAATATATCAGAGACAAAACCCCACAGTTAACTAATGCAGTAGGTTGTTCATATAACAATCTAACTTTATTTATAAACCGATCTCCTAATCCAAATTGTTTAAGAATTTTAAAGAGATACGCCCATTCTACTCGATCAAAGGCCTTCTCGGCATCGAGCGATAATGCTATGGCATCCTCCTTAAGTATTTTGGCAGCATGAAGGCTAATGAACGTAAATGATTTCTAGAAGAGCGCCCTGGTATAAATCCCACTTGGGTATGATGAATTAGTGAGGGAATAACTCTACGGAGACGAGAGGCAAGAATACTGGGTCGACCTCTCAGGTTCTCTGCCACGCTGACGAGCTGCACCTTGGACCCGACGTCCACTATCCACGGGGTGTTGGGTAGATTGAGGACTTTGAGAACTTTGAGGGGTAGGTATATGCTGTATGTCCATATCCTGCAGTTTCATATCATCCAAGAAACGTTGTAGTTCTTCTGGGTTGTAAAAGTCTCTTGAATCACCATTTTTGGTGACCCGGAAGCGGGCTGGATAAAACAATCCATATTTGATGTCCATTTTGCGTAGTTGCGGTCTCATAGATAGGAATGCTTTCCGCCGCTCATTAGTTTCTCGAGAAAAATCAGCCGCCATTCGGACTTCATGACCTTTATAGCTGAAGGAGCCTTGTGTGCGCGCCGCTGTTAGTAGTTGCCTAACTTGATCATGTCTCAAAAAACAAGCGATGAGGGGTCTTGGACGAGAGTCTAGACCTTTACGCGGGGGACCAAGACGATGAGCCCGTTGAATTTCAAGCATTGGATCAAAATGAATACCAACCAGTTTGGGAAGAGTATCACATAGAAAAACTCTAGTATTCTGGCATTCAATTCCCTCTGGAAAACCAAAAAAACGAATATTATCTCTCCTGCTGCAATCTTCCAAATCAACCAACTTGCTACGGAGAAACAATAGTTCTTGATCTCTGCTTTGTACTAAATCAAATTTATTTTCAACTACTGTTAGGCGCTGTTCCAGGCTTTCTGTTTTAGTATGAAATTGGACTATGTCTGCTCTTATTGATTTAGCCTCTGATGCAAGGGAAGAAATGTTAATATCCATTTCCGTTAAACGGCAGCTGATAGTAGAAATTTCTTGAAAAAGGCGATCCATAGCATCCCCTGTTAGCGCAGATGAAGTATTGTGAGGCTGGTTAGATGACGGTGAGGCAAAGCTCTTTGTAGACATATTATTCGATTGCTTAAGTACGTCAGCGAAAAGTGGCTGCTTGGCAGACTTGTTCTCGTTCTTGTTTTTAGACATTACCTTCGAATATTTGAAGAAATAAAGAACAGTAATGGTTCAATCGTGCCAGTAGGAATGAAATTATTTATGGTTACGTAATGTTTGTGACGGAGTAACAAGCATATAAAATGTTGTTGGTTCTTTTTAGATTTAGACAGCCCAGTATGTGGTCCTGGCCAGTTGTTTATGTGAGACGTAAATTCAGGTTAAGAAGCGGTAAGTCCGTATTGATGAAGCAAATAATGACAAAGAAGTTTTAACTGAAAGACTTCATTCTCCAGAAATAGACAGCTGAGAAAGTATCGCTTACTCAATAGGCATGACTTCAGTATGCAAATGACTTGGCAAAATGTTCAGTATATAGTCAGCAAGGCTTGCAAAACCCAGGGTAATTGGTATACAGCACAACGTGATAGCGCTTTTATTCCCTAATGTCAAGGAGGTGCTAACAGGATGTTAATACGGCATTCAACCACTGAATCTCTGTGTATAAGTGACCACTGCGATGTGAGAAAAACCACAATAGATTGACATTATTCACTGCAAGTACATCAAGCGCGAAACTCAGCTGAAAATAAACTTATTTTGTAGTTTGTGCATTCCAAGGTGCTCTATATGCAAATTTCAGCAAACTGCATATTATGAAAAGGAAAGGGTTGGATCTTAATGTAATAACCCTAGGAACACGGTGACAGGAACCAGAGCAAGATTTTGGCTGATAGAGGAATCAGCACTTATTTGGAAATAAATTGTTTTGGCACAAATGAGCTAAATGCAGTCAAGACTCTGAGCTTATTTATCTTCTTTTTAAATTCAGAAGCGCCTCAATTCAAGAAAAGCTCCGGAAAAGAAAGTAAAAATTCTCCGTGACTGGAAAGTCTTTCATTTACTCTGTGAATAACAACTTTGACACTGACCTTTATCTGTGAAGACGGACTTCACATTTCAAAGTTGAAAACCAGAAAATTGTCTGCCTCACATATCTCTGCTATCAAGTTCAAGTGTTCATCAGGAAGGCAGGCCTGTGCATTACGCAAGGCCGGGGATTCCAAATAGGTCACGAGGTCAAAGGCCCGGCAAGCGCTCCTCTCCTCAGGCCTTCCTCATTACGCGAGGCCCGGGGATTCCAAATAGGTCATGAGGTCAAAGGCCCGGCTGCAGCTCGTCTCCTCAGGCATTCTTCAGCATGAAAAAAGCCCCCCAAAAAAAGGTCACTAGTCAGAACAAAACACACTGTTCATGACCACGTAATTTCACCTTCTGGAAAATGTCTAATTATTAGCCCCAAGGTCACTGTAAATGAGGCTGCCTCTGGATGGGTGCCGTCCCGGAGCGGAGCTCTTCTCTCAGGCGGCCATTCTCCCTCGTGGCCAGACCACGCCCCCCCTGAGCTCTCCTCTTGAAAAATCCTTCCCACTGGCTTTGCCAGATTCCCTGTCCTCCCCAAAATTCTGGTGTGAAACAGGCAGAGTTCTGTGCCCTGCGTCCCTTTACGCGTCCCTAACGCGCTCCCAACGCGGCCTACAGCCCTGGTTGGGCTTAGACCACTGGGGCCTCTAGAGAGTAAGAGCCCCAGAAGCCTATGGTCAGGCCTATTGCACAGGCATCTTATGCATGGCCATTCCGGGATTCTTGTGTTTCAGGGCCTAGCCCTCAACAATCCTGGGATGGCTTTCCCTGAGAACCCTCATGTCCCTGTCCTCCCACGAGCCCGAGGTTTTATGTAAAATAAGGTGTGCACTGTGGGCCTTCCCCTTGGCACTCTCTGCCCGATCTCTTTCTCCAAAGTTGAGCTCTGCAGATAAATGTATCTATCTGGGTGAGGGGCTGGGGAGGGCCATTCCCAGCACTCTTACAAGCCAGAGTTCAGAGAAAGCACCTGCTCTGGGAAAGAGACTCTGCTCACAGAGAAGGCAAATCTAACCTACCACAGTGAAGCTGGAATGAGCAAGACACACCCCTCACGGGCTGGTAGCACAGCAACAGAGGAGCAGGGAGCTACGCTAAGCAGGCAACAGAAAAGTCATGTATGTGTCTTATACACTGGGACTGGTAGTAATACTGGCCCTGACAGCATTAGACAGTAGTCTGCGCATCATAACGTCCAACAGTGACAAGACACCATGCAAATGCCAAATGCTGTGCAGCATAAAGATGCCTTATATAACACAAGCTCCAGGAAGGTGCACACAAGTAAACATGTATATTGAGTCTCAGCAAAGACCTTTTAGGCACTAGTCTCTGTGGCCCAATCGGTTAGCGCGTTTGGCTGTTAACCGAAAGGTTGGTGGTTCAAGCCCACCCAGGGACGTGTCATTTTGCCTGCATAAAGCGCTCTAATAAAACACACATGTGTTTCTTTGCTCTTAGAGCTCCCGCTTGAGATCCTTTACCTGAACATTTCAATCCTCTGCGTTCTCTCTGCACCTGCAGTCAATTTCATAAATAGGGTAGAAAACAAAAGGCCAAGCCTTGTATTTCAACTGTAGGCATACAAGGAGGCGAAAGAAAATCGTAAGGCCCACAGCATTTGCTGATAGGGCTCCAAAGGCTGCAAGCGTAGGGACCTCGTGGCGCAACGGTAGCGCGTCTGACTCCAGATCAGAAGGTTGCGTGTTCAAATCACGTCGGGGTCACTGCTTTCCATTTTATTCCCCACTGAGTTCATATATTTCACTTCCAAAGTCAAAAGAAGGCAGCCTTGCAATGGCCAGGAATCGAACCCGGGAATCCCGCGTGGCAGGCGAGAATTCTACCACTGAAACACCAATGCTGTACGTTGGCAGTTTAAAGGCAGAGCTCTGTCTAAGACAGTGATGAGGCACACGCACTCAAATTGTACACCTATGAACCAAGTGTGCGCAGGAGACATTGGAACGCCAACGTTTCACATGATGATGGCAAGAATCAGATGCAGGAGACAATAAGTATGAATGTCTCTGCTTTTGCCTAGGTCACTGGCTTGGGACTAGTGTTGTGGTTATCAGGGCATGATGGCAGGCTGCTCCAGACAGAAGTGGCTCACACAAGGCACCCTCCAGATCACCAGCACTATTGTGTTTCAGATCCTGTCACTGAACTCTCATCTTGAAAAATCCTTCCCACTGGCTTTGCCAGATTCACTGTCCTCCCCAAAATTCCGGTGTGAAACAGGCAGAGTTCTGCGCCCTGCGTCCCTTTACGCGTCCCTAACGCGCTCCCAACGCGGCCTACAGCCCTGGTCGGGCTTAGACCACTGGGGCCTCTAGAGAGTAAGAGCCCCAGAAGCCTAGGGTCAGGCCTATTGCACAGGCATCTTATGCATGGCCATTCCGGGATTTTTGTGTTTCAGGGCCTAGCCCTCAACAATCCTGGGATGGCTTTCCCTGAGAACCATCATGTCCCTGTCCTCCCACGAGCCCGTGGTTTTATGTAAAATAAGGTGTGCACTGTGGGACTTCCCCTTTGCACTCTCTGCCCGATCTCTTTCTCCAAAGTTGAGCTCTGCAGGTAAATGTATCTATCTGGGTGAGGGGCTGGGGAGGGCCATTCCCAGCACTCTTACAAGCCAGAGTTCAGAGAAAGCACCTGCTCTGGGAAAGAGACTCTGCTCACAGAGAAGGCACATCTAACATACCACTGTGAAGCTGGAATGAGCAAGACACACCCCTCACGGGCTGGTAGCACAGCAACAGAGGAGCAGGGAGCTACGCTAAGCAGGCAACAGAAAAGTCATGTATGTGTCTTATACACTGGGGCTGGTAGTAATACTGGCCCTGACAGCATTAGACAGTAGTCTGCGCATCATAACGTCCAACAGTGACAAGACACCATGCAAATGCCAAATGCTGTGCAGCATAAAGATGCCTGATATAACACAAGCTCCAGGAAGGTGCACACAAGTAAACATGTATATTGAGTCTCAGCAAAAACCTTTTAGTCACTAGTCTCTGTGGCCCAATCGGTTAGCGCGTTCGGCTGTTAACCGAAAGTTTGGTGGTTCAAGCCCACCCAGGGATGTGTCATTTTGCCTGCATAAAGCGCGCTAATAAAACACACATGTGTTTCTTTGCTCTTAGAGCTCCCGCTTGAGATCCTTTACCTGAACATTTCAATCCTCTGCGTTCTCTCTGCACCTGCAGTCAATTTCATAAATAGGGTAGAAAACAAAAGGCCAAGCCTTGTATTTCAACCGTAGGCATACAAGGAGGCAAAAGAAAATCGTAAGGCCCACAGCATTTGCTGATAGGGCTCCGAAAGTTGCAAGTGTAGGGACCTCGTGGCGCAACGGTAGTGCGTCTGACTCCAGATCAGAAGGTTGCGTGTTCAAATCACGTCGGGGTCACTGCTTTCCATTTTATTCCCCACTGAGTTCATATATTTCACTTCCAAAGTCAAAAGAAGGCAGCCTTGCATTGGCCGGGAATCGAACCCGGGCCTCTCGCGTGGCAGGCGAGAATTCTACCACTGAACCACCAATGCTGTACTTTGGCAGTTTAAAGGCAGAGCTCTGTCTAAGACAGTGATGAGGCGCACGCACTCAAATTGTACACCTATGAACCAAGTGTGCGCAGGAGACATTGGAACGCCAACGTTTCACATGATGATGGCAAGAATCAGATGCAGGAGACAATAAGTATGAATGTCTCTGCTTTTGCCTAGGTCACTGGCTTGGGACTAGTGTTGTGGTTATCAGGGCATGATGGCAGGCTGCTCCAGACAGAAGTGGCTCACACAAGGCACCCTCCAGATCACCAGCACTATTGTGTTTCAGATCCTGTCACTGAACTCTCCTCTTGAAAAATCCTTCCCACTGGCTTTGCCAGATTCCCTGTCCTCCCCAAAATTCTGGTGTGAAACAGGCAGAGTTCTGAGCCCTGCGTCCCGTTACGCGTCCCTAACGCGGCCTAAAGCCCTGGTCGGGCTTAGACCACTGGGGCCTCTAGAGAGTAAGAGCCCCAGAAGCCTAGGGTCAGGCCTATTGCACAGGCATCTTATGCATGGCCATTCCGGGATTCTTGTGTTTCAGGGCCTAGCCCTCAACACTCCTGGGATGGCTTTCCCTGAGAACCCTCATGTCCCTCTCCTCCCACGAGCCCGAGGTTTTATGTAAAATAAGGTGTGCACTGTGGGCCTTCCCCTTTGCACTCTCTGCCTGATCTCTTTCTCCAAAGTTGAGCTCTGCAGGTAAATGTATCTATCTGGGTGAGGGGCTGGGGAGGGCCATTCCCAGCACTCTTACAAGCCAGAGTTCAGAGAAAGCACCTGCTCTGGGAAAGAGACTCTGCTCACAGAGAAGGCAAATCGCAACATGCCACAGTGAAGCTGGAATGGGCAAGACACACCCCTCACGGGCTGGTAGCACAGCAACAGAGGAGCAGGGAGCTACACTAAGCAGGCAACAGAAAAGTCATGTATGTGTCTTATACACTGGGACTGGTAGTAATACTGGCCCTGACAGCATTAGACAGTAGTCTGCGCATCATAACGTCCAACAGTGACAAGACACCATGCAAATGCCAAATGCTGTGCAGCATAAAGATGCCTTATATAACACAAGCTCCAGGAAGGTGCACACAAGTAAACATGTAGATTGAGTCACAGCAAAGACCTTTTAGTCACTAGTCTCTAGTCTCTGTGGCGCAATCGGATAGCGCGTTCGGCTGTTAACCAAAAGGTTGGTGGTTCAAGCCCACCCAGGGACGTGTCATTTTGCCTGCATAAAGCACTCTAATAAAACACACATGTGTTTCTTTGCTCTTAGAGCTCCCGCTTGAGATCCTTTACCTGAACATTTCAATCCTCTGCGTTCTCTCTGCACCTGCAGTCAATTTCATAAATAGGGTAGAAAACAAAAGGCCAAGCCTTGTATTTCAACCGTAGGCATACAAGGAGGCGAAAGAAAATCGTAAGGCCCACAGCTTTTGCTGATAGGGCTCCAAAGGCTGCAAGCGTAGGGACCTCGTGGCGCAACGGTAGCGCGTCTGACTCCAGATCAGAAGGTTGCGTGTTCAAATCACGTCGGGGTCACTGCTTTCCATTTTATTCCCCACTGAGTTCATATATTTCACTTCCAAAGTCAAAAGAAGGCAGCCTTGCATTGGCCAGGAATCGAACCCGGGCCTCCCGCGTGGCAGGCAAGAATTCTACCACTGAACCACCAATGCTGTACTTTGTCAGTTTAAAGGCAGAGCTCTGTCTAAGACAGTGATGAGGCACACGCACTCAAATTGTACACCTATGAACCAAGTGTGCGCAGGAGACATTGGAACGCCAACGTTTCACATGATGATGGCAAGAATCAGATGCAGGAGACAATAAGTATGAATGTCTCTGCTTTTGCCTAGGTCACTGGCTTGGGACTAGTGTTGTGGTTATCAGGGCATGATGGCAGGCTGCTCCAGACAGAAGTGGCTCACTCAAGGCACCCTCCAGATCACCAGCACTATTGTGTTTCAGATCCTGCCACTGAACTCTCCTCTTGAAAAATCATTCCCACTGGCTTTGCCAGATTCCCTGTCCTCCCCAAAATTCTGGTGTGAAACAGGCAGAGTTCTGCGCCCTGCGTCCCTTTACGCGTCCCTAACGCGCTCCCAACGCGGCCTACAGCCCTGGTCGGGCTTAGACCACTGGGGCCTCTAGAGAGTAAGAGCCCCAGAAGCCTAGGGTCAGGCCTATTGCACAGGCATCTTATGCATGGCCGTTCCGGGATTCTTGTGTTTCAGGGCCTAGCCCTCAACAATCCTGGGATGGCTTTCCCTGAGAACCCTCATGTCCCTGTCCTCCCACGAGCCCGAGGTTTTATGTAAAATAAGGTGTGCACTGTGGGCCTTCCCCTTGCACTCTCTGCCCGATCTCTTTCTCCAAAGTTGAGCTCTGCAGGTAAATGTATCTATCTGGGTGAGGGGCTGGGGAGGGCCATTCCCAGCACTCTTACAAGCCAGAGTTCAGAGAAAGCACCTGCTCTGGGAAAGAGACTCTGCTCACAGAGAAGGCAAATCGCAACATGCCACAGTGAAGCTGGAATGGGCAAGACACACCCCTCACGGGCTGGTAGCACAGCAACAGAGGAGCAGGGAGCTACGCTAAGCAGGCAACAGAAAAGTCATGTATGTGTCTTATACACTGGGACTGGTAGTAATACTGGCCCTGACAGCATTAGACAGTAGTCTGCGCATCATAACGTCCAACAGTGACAAGACACCATGCAAATGCCAAATGCTGTGCAGCATAAAGATGCCTGATATAACACAAGCTCCAGGAAGGTGCACACAAGTAAACATGTATATTGAGTCACAGCAAAGACCTTTTAGTCAGTAGTCTCTGTGGCGCAATCGGTTAGCGCGTTCGGCTGTTAACCGAAAGGCTGGTGGTTCAAGCCCACCCAGGAACATGTCATTTTGCCTGCATAAAGTGCTCTAATAAAACACACGTGTTTCTTTGCTCTTAGAGCTCCCGCTTGAGATCCTTTACCTGAACATTTCAATCCTCTGCGTTCTCTCTGCAACTGCAGTCAATTTCATAAATAGGGTAGAAAACAACCGTAGGCATACAAGGAGGCGAAAGAAAATCGTAAGGCCCACAGCATTTGCTGATAGGGCTCCAAAGGCTGCAAGCGTAGGAACCTCGTGGCGCAACAGTAGCGCGTCTGACTCCAGATCAGAAGGTTGCGTGTTCAAATCACGTCGGGGTCACTGCTTTCCATTTTATTCCCCACTGAGTTCATATATTTCACTTCCAAAGTCAAAAGAAGGCAGCCTTGCATTGGCCGGGAATCGAACCCGGGCCTCCCGGTTAGCAGGCAAGAATTCTACCACTGAACCACCAATGCTGTACTTTGGCAGTTTAAAGGCAGAGCTCTGTCTAAGACAGTGATGAGCCGCACGCACTCAAACTGTACACCTATGAACCAAGTGTGCGCAGGAGACATTGGAACGCCAACGTTTCACATGATGATGGCAAGAATCAGATGCAGGAGACAATAAGTATGAATGTCTCTGCTTTTGCTTAGGTCACTGGCTTGGGACTAGTGTTGTGGTTATCAGGGCATGATGGCATGATGGCAGGCTGCTCCAGACAGAAGTGGCTCACACAAGGCACCCTCCAGATCACCAGCACTATTGTGTTTCAGATCCTGTCACTGAACTCTCCTCTTGAAAAATCCTTCCCACTGGCTTTGCCAGATTCCCTGTCCTCCCCAAAATTCTGGTGTGAAACAGGCAGAGTTCTGCGCCCTGCGTCCCTAACGCGCTCCCAACGCGGCCTACAGCCCTGGTCGGGCACTGGTCGGGCTTAGACCACTGGGGCCTCTAGAGAGTAAGAGCCCCAGAAGCCTAGGGTCAGGCCTATTGCACAGGCATCTTATGCATGGCTGTTAGAAATGGGATCTCTGGTTGGCTAAGGCGTGCGCCAAAGCCAGGCAGAGACCACCACTCTAGTCAGGGCAAGGGAGTTACACATCCCAGATAACCCCTGCTCACCCCTTGGTAGCTTGGCACGAGCAGTCAGGCTTATCCCGGAGGCAATGTGTAAAGCGTTTGCGCAACACACCCACAGCAACAACATACTAGGCACACCACAAAAGGAACTCCACACAAGGTTATATCAAAAATAGCCTTTGTATTATCATAAAACACATTAGAATAGTACTCACATAGTATACATCATGCCACCTGGCACGGGGTCATATTTACAAGGGAATTATTTACACCTGACAGGGCCAACTGGACCACTGTCAGGACCAGCACAAAGCGAACTTAGTATAGGTAGTACTTATAATCAATGTAGGACACATCATGAACGTACAACCAGTAATCACTGGTAACCACTGTACTTAGCATCAGCCTGTAACATAAACTACATTATGCACAGTATCACATCAGGCGCGAATTACATTCTGCGCCAACCTCACCAGCATAACCACAGTATGCAAATAACCTCATAATCATAATTACATTAGAGGTATAAAACAGGGTGCGTAAATCATACTACATGAATTACATTTCCTAGCACCCAAAATCACATTAGCACATGAATCACATTAGGGCCTGGCGCCCTATAAACCTAACTGTCCCCCTGGCCAACTGGCCATCTCTAAAGGGGCTCAAATGCCCTGTGTCCAAAATGTCAGGGCGCGCTGCCACAGCAGCGAAAGTCAAGGGTGCGCAACCGCGCAAACCTAAACGTAGCAGCTGCCCACTACTTGCTGGGCAGCTGTGAAAGTCAGGGGCCACGGAGTGCATCTCACTCCTAAATTTAAAACATGTGTCCCCCTAAGAAAGAAGAACCTACACGGTGCAGCTGCCCACTACTTGCTGGGCAGCTGTAAGTATCAATTGAGGCCTGGACACTCAATGTGCCTTCTGAACAAAATGCGCAAAGGGGTTGCAGCTGCCCGCGCTAGGGCAGGGCAGCTGGAAAAAGCCACAGAACAAGCACAGGCACTACACGTGCTAAAAGAGCCCCACGGGAGACTCTAGAGAAATGAGGCACAACGTTGCAGCTGCCCGCTACAGCGGTGCAGCTGTGAGGCGAGTAAAAGGGGCTCTTGCACCTCTGTGCCCTCGGGGCCCTATTGGGCTTATTTTAAATTAAATTAGCCCCCATCGTTGGAGCGGCCCGCAACGGCGGGACCGCTAATGGCATAGGCAGTGTCACTCTGCCTGGATCGGCATTCCCCCTCCACATAGAGCCCTTCACTCACCGGCTCCTGGGGGGGATTCTGCTCTCCTCTCTTCGGCGCTGGGGCTCTCTCCTCACTCACGGGAGCCCCGCGCTGCTATCGGCGACCTCGGCCGCAACTTCTGCACTTCACCCGGGCCCCCTCCTGGGACCCGGGACTTTATGGACACATGCAGGGCTCCCACCGGCATACGGGAGCCCGTGCAGAAGCAGACACCGCCTCTCCACTTCACCCGGGCCCCCTCCTGGGACCCGGGACTTCCAGGCGGAGCCAGCGAGGCTCCGGACGGCACTTTCGTGGGCGCGGGGCTTCCCTCGAGGAAACGGAAGGCCCGCCCCACGTCAGGCATCACGCTGCCTGACTTCCTGCGAGGCCGATCGGGCCGCGGCGGTGAGTTCGTTTCTTTGAGGCAAACGCGGGGTGGGCACCCGCTCGAGAATAGATCACGGAAGCGGGGTGGGCACCCGCTATCCTCACAGCATAACGCGGGGTGGGCACCCGCTCATCAATTAAAGCCAAAGAGCGGCCGAAACACGGGGTGGGCTCCCGCTGAAGGCACAAGGCGGGGAATCCCTACGCTGGGATTCCCTCTGGAAAGGATTGCAGCTCAGCGCTGCGGAGCCTTCGTGCTCCTTGGCTCCAGGAGATAATTAGGGTAAAGCCTGGCGCTCACAGAGCGCCAAAGAGTGTAGCAAAGGTCCTGGACTGCAAAAGAAGAAGAAAAAGGGTCCCATCAATCCTTAAGGTATCAAGGGGCAATGCAGGGCCCAGAGAGGCAAGCCCTCATGGCAGCCCCCTCTAGGCCCCAGCAGCAGCACGCCCGGCAGCGTCAGGAACAGCACCCAAGCACAGAGAACTGAACAAAAAAACATGGGGTCACAGCCCCTTCTTTTATACACCCTTTTCCTTTGTCTAAAGGTGTAGGGTTTAGGGAAAACCAGATGCAACTGGTTTGGGGGAGCTTTGGAGCACTTTGTTTTGCTCAGCTCCTCTCTCCTTTCACAGGACAGGCTAGGGACATCAGACGCACCACAGGGGTGGAGCCAGCATTGTGGAGGGAAGGCACAGCCCTATTCAGGTCCCAGGTGCAACTCCTCCCTCCCATCTAGATGCAGATCTCCTATTCAGCCCTGCGCTGACTCATCCTGCCCCTCCTGGAGCCACACACACCTCTCAGCCCCTGTCACTCACAAGCCAGACATGCAATTCACATCAGGCAGGCAGACACAGAGCACACATAAATGCCAACTTCTAGAAGTGGCATTTCTACACAAGTTATAATAAATCTGCGCACACCATTGCGCAGCATTTATTCTCACGAGTTCGCACATACTAAACTCGCCCCTGCACTCCTCTCACACCAGGAATTACCATGGACATACATATCCCCCATGCATTCCTATGGGAGGGCCGGACAATCTCACCACACGCACTCAGCGCGCACGCACTTTACACTGGCCCACAGTGCTAAAGTGCCCAGAGACTTAAAACTACTGACATACAAGGCAAAAAGTTTAGGGGTGAACCGTCCAAAAAGGGCCAAGTCCAACACAACCCCTTCCAGCCAAAACGCAGGGCAGACCAATCACCACTGTGATGGGCTTCCCTGCTTGGGGCGATAGAACACGGACGCGGGCCCGCACTACAGGGACACCCTCCGGTTCTACGCCACTTGGAACCCCTGGAATCCATCTAAGAGAGAGAAAAAAAAAAAAAGAAAGAAAACTCAGGACCAACTAGGCTACCCCACCGGTACTCCTTAGTTGTCCACGGCCAGGACCAGGCCCTAGGCCACCCAGATACCACTGGTCCTTGCCAATCCACAGAGTGGGGGCAGTAACCCCTGGCATCCAATAGCCATTCTCCACTCTCCCTCTCAGTGTAGTTCCAAACTACCACTGATCCTTCAACCTAGGGTCCGCACCCTCAGGCCGACCAGAGGTCACGGGCGAAGCATCTCCTCCCCCTACCTCTATTTCTGACGTTTCGCGCTCTCCCAGGAGAAGCACCTACCAGAACACAACTCTCCCACCAGTTCAGGACCTCTCTCCATTACTGGTCTACCACCTGGGAAATAAATTCACCGGCTGCACCGGGGTCAGAGGCGAGGACTCCCTCCCTCTGCACCCCTTCCAGAGTCTGATACCCTCCCAACTGGAGTGGTACCCCTAAAAGGCAAAACCGGCCAGGACACTGATTACAGCCGCCCTGCCGTCCAGATCCGGAAACACCGGCTACTGGCTCCCCAACCCAGGGACGTACCCTTTGGTCAGATGCCCGGTGAACCAGGACTTCACGAGGGTGACACATAACTAACGGGTCGTGTGACAGTCTGCCCGGCGCAACCCCAGGGCAGAAGTGGCATCACCATGGTCACTCATTGGCGACTCAGCCCTGCTGGCTGGCCCCTGACCCACTGGCTCTTCCACTGGGTACTTTTTCCCCCTCTCACCCCTCACTCTGGACTTCTGCACCCTCCCAAGGGGAGTGGTACTGCCAGACACTAGGACTGCTGGAGCTCTGATTACAGACGCTCCACGTCCTCTAGACACTGGGAGATCCTCCTCAAATGGCCTACAAGTACAGCCTAGGCCCCCAACCTGATGTTCCCTTTAAGAAACAATCCAGGTCCTGCGACTGGGTTTCGGGCACCTTGGGACAGAACCACTCACTCTTTCTCCTCTGAGACAAGATGTGAGCCCCTACACCGGGACCTAGCTGGGCTACACTGAACCTCCTCCACCATGGAAGACACCTGAGCCACTCTTATTGGAATCACTTCCAGCTCACCTACCACGGGGAGGTCCGCCATACAGAACAGTCCAACAGGACAGACTAGGTTCCTTTCCTGGTGTTCCTTCTAAGAACCATCCAGTACCGGAGACTTGAGATTGAGGCTCGGAATACGGCCCAGTCTCACACCTTCCTCGCAGGACATGATGTGAGGCCTTGCAACCTCCTCACTATAACGGTTCCTAGTTGGGTTCCTCTGAACCATCTCCGCCACACGGGTTGGGAGACACCTGCACCATCCCTCAAGGTTACTCCCCAATGCAAGTTCCTTATTTCAGAGAACTCACACCCAAGTATTCAGCAAGCTCCTTATTTCAGAGAACTCACACCCACTCGTCCAGTGCAACACACCATTTATCCACACACACCCCCCCAGACCGGTGAGACAGTATCTACTGCCCCTGAATCTCAACCTGCACCCCTCTTACTGAGCACCAGGTACCATACTCTGGGAACGGGACGGGGAATTCATGCACTGGACACACTTCTGCTGCCACCACTGGATCCCACCCTCACTGGGGAATCCAGAAAACTCACACTGCACTTAGGGGATAATCTACCCTCCCGAGCTAGTGACCATACCAATTAAGTCCCCACTGTAGGCCAACCCAAGAACCAGCGCAATGGCTCAAGGGCAGTCTCTCCTCCAGATTCTCTGGTTTCTGTCCTTGGCAGGACACCCAACTCATAGTGCACAAGAAACACATTTCAAAAAGAAATGACACTTAAAACAAACTCAGAAGCAATAATCCCTTTCCATGTGACTATCTAAGATGCAGAGTTTTGTAATGCAGCCAGTTGTCGCTGTGGTATTGCGCAAACGCAAGTCCTAATCCCCACCGCTGACAACCAATGTTAGAAATGGGATCTCTGGTTGGCTAAGGCGTGCGCCAAAGCCAGGCAGAGACCACCACTCTAGTCAGGGCAAGGGAGTTACACATCCCAGATAACCCCTGCTCACCCCCTTGGTAGCTTGGCACGAGCAGTCAGGCTTATCCCGGAGGCAATGTGTAAAGCGTTTGCGCAACACACCCACAGCAACAACATACTAGGCACACCACAAAAAGGAACTCCACACAAGGTTATATCAAAAATAGCCTTTGTATTATCATAAAACACATTAGAATAGTACTCACATAGTATACATCATGCCACCTGGCACGGGGTCATATTTACAAGGGAATTATTTACACCTGACAGGGCCAACTGGACCACTGTCAGGACCAGCACAAAGCGAACTTAGTATAGGTAGTACTTATAATCAATGTAGGACACATCATGAACGTACAACCAGTAATCACTGGTAACCACTGTACTTAGCATCAGCCTGTAACATAAACTACATTATGCACAGTATCACATCAGGCGCGAATTACATTCTGCGCCAACCTCACCAGCATAACCACAGTATGCAAATAACCTCATAATCATAATTACATTAGAGGTATAAAACAGGGTGCGTAAATCATACTACATGAATTACATTTCCTAGCACCCAAAATCACATTAGCACATGAATCACATTAGGGCCTGGCGCCCTATAAACCTAACTGTCCCCCTGGCCAACTGGCCATCTCTAAAGGGGCTCAAATGCCCTGTGTCCAAAATGTCAGGCGCGCTGCCACAGCAGCGAAAGTCAAGGGTGCGCAACCGCGCAAACCTAAACGTAGCAGCTGCCCACTACTTGCTGGGCAGCTGTGAAAGTCAGGGGCCACGGAGTGCATCTCACTCCTAAATTTAAAACATGTGTCCCCCTAAGAAAGAAGAACCTACACGGTGCAGCTGCCCACTACTTGCTGGGCAGCTGTAAGTATCAATTGAGGCCTGGACACTCAATGTGCCTTCTGAACAAAATGCGCAAAGGGGTTGCAGCTGCCCGCGCTAGGGCAGGGCAGCTGGAAAAAGCCACAGAACAAGCACAGGCACTACACGTGCTAAAAGAGCCCCACGGGAGACTCTAGAGAAATGAGGCACAACGTTGCAGCTGCCCGCTACAGCGGTGCAGCTGTGAGGCGAGTAAAAGGGGCTCTTGCACCTCTGTGCCCTCGGGGCCCTATTGGGCTTATTTTAAATTAAATTAGCCCCCATCGTTGGAGCGGCCCGCAACGGCGGGACCGCTAATGGCATAGGCAGTGTCACTCTGCCTGGATCGGCATTCCCCCTCCACATAGAGCCCTTCACTCACCGGCTCCTGGGGGGGATTCTGCTCTCCTCTCTTCGGCGCTGGGGCTCTCTCCTCACTCACGGGAGCCCCGCGCTGCTATCGGCGACCTCGGCCGCAACTTCTGCACTTCACCCGGGCCCCCTCCTGGGACCCGGGACTTTATGGACACATGCAGGGCTCCCACCGGCATACGGGAGCCCGTGCAGAAGCAGACACCGCCTCTCCACTTCACCCGGGCCCCCTCCTGGGACCCGGGACTTCCAGGCGGAGCCAGCGAGGCTCCGGACGGCACTTTCGTGGGCGCGGGGCTTCCCTCGAGGAAACGGAAGGCCCGCCCCACGTCAGGCATCACGCTGCCTGACTTCCTGCGAGGCCGATCGGGCCGCGGCGGTGGATTCGTTTCTTTGAGGCAAACGCGGGGTGGGCACCCGCTCGAGAATAGATCACGGAAGCGGGGTGGGCACCCGCTATCCTCACAGCATAACGCGGGGTGGGCACCCGCTCATCAATTAAAGCCAAAGAGCGGCCGAAACACGGGGTGGGCTCCCGCTGAAGGCACAAGGCGGGGGAATCCCTACGCTGGGATTCCCTCTGGAAAGGATTGCAGCTCAGCGCTGCGGAGCCTTCGTGCTCCTTGGCTCCAGGAGATAATTAGGGTAAAGCCTGGCGCTCACAGAGCGCCAAAGAGTGTAGCAAAGGTCCTGGACTGCAAAAGAAGAAGAAAAAGGGTCCCATCAATCCTTAAGGTATCAAGGGGCAATGCAGGGCCCAGAGAGGCAAGCCCTCATGGCAGCCCCCTCTAGGCCCCAGCAGCAGCACGCCCCGGCAGCGTCAGGAACAGCACCCAAGCACAGAGAACTGAACAAAAAAACATGGGGTCACAGCCCCTTCTTTTATACACCCTTTTCCTTTGTCTAAAGGTGTAGGGTTTAGGGAAAACCAGATGCAACTGGTTTGGGGGAGCTTTGGAGCACTTTGTTTTGCTCAGCTCCTCTCTCCTTTCACAGGACAGGCTAGGGACATCAGACGCACCACAGGGGGTGGAGCCAGCATTGTGGAGGGAAGGCACAGCCCTATTCAGGTCCCAGGTGCAACTCCTCCCTCCCATCTAGATGCAGATCTCCTATTCAGCCCTGCGCTGACTCATCCTGCCCCTCCTGGAGCCACACACACCTCTCAGCCCCTGTCACTCACAAGCCAGACATGCAATTCACATCAGGCAGGCAGACACAGAGCACACATAAATGCCAACTTCTAGAAGTGGCATTTCTACACAAGTTATAATAAATCTGCGCACACCATTGCGCAGCATTTATTCTCACGAGTTCGCACATACTAAACTCGCCCCTGCACTCCTTTCACACCAGGAATTACCATGGACATACATATCCCCCATGCATTCCTATGGGAGGGCCGGACAATCTCACCACACGCACTCAGCGCGCACGCACTTTACACTGGCCCACAGTGCTAAAGTGCCCAGAGACTTAAAACTACTGACATACAAGGCAAAAAGTTTAGGGGTGAACCGTCCAAAAAGGGCCAAGTCCAACAATGGCCATTCCGGGATTCTTGTGTTTCAGGGCCTACCCCTCAACACTCCTGGGATGGCTTTCCCTGAGAACCCTCATGTCCCTGTCCTCCCACGAGCCCGAGGTTTTATGTAAAATAAGGTGTGCACTGTGGGCCTTCCCCTTTGCACTCTCTGCCCGATCTCTTTCTCCAAAGTTGAGCTCTGCAGGTAAATGTATCTATCTGGGTGAGGGGCTGGGGAGGGCCATTCCCAGCACTCTTACAAGCCAGAGTTCAGAGAAAGCACCTGCTCTGGGAAAGAGACTCTGCTCACAGAGAAGGCAAATCGCAACATGCCACAGTGAAGCTGGAATGGGCAAGACACACCCCTCACGGGCTGGTAGCACAGCAACAGAGGAGCAGGGAGCTACGCTAAGCAGGCAACAGAAAAGTCATGTATGTGTCTTATACACTGGGACTGGTAGTAATACTGGCCCTGACAGCATTAGACAGTAGTCTGCGCATCATAACGTCCAACAGTGACAAGACACCATGCAAATGCCAAATGCTGTGCAGCATAAAGATGCCTTATATAACACAAGCTCCAGGAAGGTGCACACAAGTAAACATGTAGATTGAGACACAGCAAAGACCTTTTAGTCACTAGTCTTTAGTCTCTGTGGCGCAAATCGGTTAGCGCGTTTGGTTGTTAACCGAAAGGTTGGTGGTTCAAGCCCACCCAGGGACGTGTCATTTTGCCTGCATAAAGTGCTCTAATAAAACACACATGTGTTTCTTTGCTCTTAGAGCTCCCGCTTGAGATCCTTTACCTGAACATTTCAATCCTCTGCGTTCTCTCTGCACCTGCAGTCAATTTCATAAATAGGGTAGAAAACAACCGTTGGCATACAAGGAGGCGAAAGAAAATCGTAAGGCCCACAGCATTTGCTGATAGGGCTCCAAAGGTTGCAAGCGTAGGGATCTCGTGGCGCAACGGTAGCGCGTCTGACTCCAGATCAGAAGGTTGCGTGTTCAAATCACGTCGGGGTCACTGCTTCCCATTTTATTCCCCACTGAGTTCATAAATTTCACTTCCAAAGTCAAAAGAAGGCAGCCTTGCATTGGCCGGGATTCGAACCCGGGCCTCGCGCGTGGCAGGCGAGAATTCTACCACTGAACCACCAATGCTGTACTTTGGCAGTTTAAAGGCAGAGCTCTGTCTAAGACAGTGATGAGGCACACGCACTCAAATTGTACACCTATGAACCAAGTGTGCGCAGGAGACATTGGAACGCCAACGTTTCACATGATGATGGCAAGATCAGATGCAGGAGACAATAAGTATGAATGTCTCTGCTTTTGCCTAGGTCACTGGCTTGGGACTAGTGTTGTGGTTATCAGGGCATGATGGCAGGCTGCTCCAGACAGAAGTGGCTCACATAAGGCACCCTCCAGATCACCAGCACTATTGTGTTTCAGATCCTGTCACTGAACTCTCCTCTTGAAAAATCCTTCCCACTGGCTTTGCCAGATTCCCTGTCCTCCCCAAAATTCTGGTGTGAAACAGGCAGAGTTCTGCGCCCTGCATCCCTAACGCGCTCCCAACGCGGCCTACAGCCCTGGTCGGGCTTAGACCACTGGGGCCTCTAGAGAGTAAGAGCCCCAGAAGCCTAGGGTCAGGCCTATTGCACAGGCATCTTATGCATGGCCATTCCGGGATTCTTGTGTTTCAGGGCCTAGCCCTCAACACTCCTGGGATGGCTTTCCCTGAGAACCCTCATGTCCCTGTCCTCCCACGAGCCCGAGGTTTTATGTAAAATAAGGAGTGCATTGTGGGCCTTCCCCTTTGCACTCTCTGCCCGATCTCTTTCTCCAAAGTTGAGCTTTGCAGGTAAATGTATCTATCTGGGTGAGGGGCTGGGGAGGGCCATTCCCAGCACTCTTACAAGCCAGAGTTCAGAGAAAGCACCTGCTCTGGGAAAGAGACTCTGCTCACAGAGAAGGCAAATCTAACATACCACAGTGAAGCTGGAATGAGCAAGACACACCCCTCACGGGCTGGTAGCACAGCAACAGAGGAGCAGGGAGCTACGCTAAGCAGGCAACAGAAAAGTCATGTATGTGTCTTATACACTGGGACTGGTAGTAATACTGGCCCTGACAGCATTAGACAGTAGTCTGCGCATCATAACGTCCAACAGTGACAAGACACCATGCAAATGCCAAATGCTGTGCAGCATAAAGATGCCTGATATAACACAAGCTCCAGGAAGGTGCACACAAGTAAACATGTAGATTGAGTCTCAGCAAAGACATTTTAGTCACTAGTCTCTGTGGCGCAATCGGTTAGCGCGTTCGGCTGTTAACCGAAAGGTTGGTGGGTCAAGCCCACCCAGGGACGTGTCATTTTGCCTGCATAAAGCGCTCTAATAAAACACACATGTGTTTCTTTGCTCTTAGAGCTCCCGCTTGAGATCCTTTGTAGGAAGGTGGAATCTGACTATATGGTTGCCCCCACTTTTTTTATGGTGTTTTGCTGGTTTATGACTTAGTTGGACTGGGATCCTGCTATTCAGGGCCCCAGTCTATCTGCTTTCTCTGTAAAAAGGTTTCCATGTGCCTTAGGCACATCACTGATTGGAATCTGGAGTGCCCTTATAAGTCCCTAGTATTTGGTATACTATGTACCAAGGGCATAGGTACCTCAGAGGCCTACCAGGGGCTGCAGCATGTATTATGCCACCCCTGGAAGGCCAACCAAACTGACACCACAGGTCTGCTACTGCAGCCTGGGTAAGGTGGTGCATGCACCCCTTACTGTGATATAGGTTACCTATATCACTAAATACATACACACATATAAACCTATAAGTCACTCCTAAGGCAGGCCTTATCAATCCTAAAGGCAGAGTGGATGGTTCCTATGTGAGAGGGTGCCCCTGCATGAGCAGGGCCCCTCTGCAGCGTTCGGAGACCCTTCTCTGATGCTGTTTGTAGTGCAGCCTGACCATACACTCTTAAGCGCATTATAACCTCGCGTTAAATGCTAACTTTGGAATGGCTGCACCTAAACATGTCGTGTTTGGTGTCAAACATCTTGGAATACTACCCCCCCCGCCAATTCTGGCGGCGGGGTAGCATTCCACCCTTCTAGAGGGAAAGACATGTTAACTCTGGCTAGCCCGGTAACTTCTTTCCAAAGCCCTGGCATCACAAAATGGATGCTGCTGCCGCACAGACACGAGTCTGGCCTCCTGCTGCTGGACGAAACTCCGGCAGGGGAGGCCTGGACAATAGGTTTCCTGTCCCAGGGAGGTGTGACCACCTCCCCAGACAGGATAATGTGTATTGGGGCTGGGCGGGAGCACTTTCGGGTGCTTTGAAGTCCTGCACTGGGGGCACATTTGGTGTCCCTGTGCATACCCCAGTTCAAACCGGATCAGGGGCTTGCAGCCCCTGCTTTGGCACGAACTGGACAAAGGGAAAGGGGTGTAGCCACCCTCTGCCCTGACCCACCCATAGGTGGGGCCACAGAGTAGTCCAACCCCTATCCTTAGTATAAGTATAGGAACCCAGTCCTTAGGACTTTAGATTATCCCTGGACGAAACTCTGAAACTGAATCCTGGACCTTCGACGCTCTACTCACGATTAGAGGACAGAAGAATCTCCCTGGGGTCAAGGAGTGACTCCCCTGCTTGGCAGGCACCAAAGAAGCATCTGTCCGGTTCGCATTTCTGAAGCTCCCGTCGGTCGCCGAAGTCATCGCATCACCAGAGGTGGATTCTCAGACTTCCCCTAGGCTACCCTGAGTCCCCAGCAAAGCTGAGGCCCGTGGCTATTGTGGGTGACTTGAGACCGTGACCCCTGGACACCGAGCACATTTGCAAGTGCATCCTCTTCTGGGTCTCCCAAGAAGTTGTGCTTTGGGCTCCGAGTAGCCCTAGCCTCCAGCACCACCTGTACCGAAGATCACTGGCCCCCACTCCACGAGTATCCTGTAAGCCAGATCCACGTGCGGCGTCACAAGGCTCCTTCGCGGTTGCTAGCCCGTTGGCTAGTAGCCCTTCACGGAGGCCAATCCTTTTCTAACTTGGCATCCTGGTTGCTCCAGGCCTGCCCTCACTTACCCTCGCTGGGTGAGTTTCCCAGACCTTACTGGTCTGCACCATCGACGATCTTCCTCTGCATCGAGACTTGCCGTTGCCAAGGCTTGTTGGGTCCAATCCGGTCGCCGACACCTCAGCACTTGACAGACATCATGTACCAGCCCGAATCCTGCTCCTGGTCGCCGACAACGCCTCCTGGACCTCGTGGCTGAAGAGTCAAGACGACCGTCAATGCACCTGAAGCACTCGACATCGGTGGGCATCTGTCCATCGCCTTCCTGGTCACTGGCTTGTGACCCAGACTCTGTCCCCTCTGCTTTCAGGTTCTTCAGAACTCCGATCCACTCTTGGATCCACCCGGACACTTTTCACTTGGTCGCCAGCAGCACTTTGCAGCAGATCGCCATTCAAATCGACGACGAAACCCGACCCCGAAAGGCACCTATGCACCCGGCTTCCTGGGTGAGGTAACACGAGTACTCCGGTGCTCCCGTGGGTAGAGACTCTTCAAAGTCCTAGATCTCAAAGGGTTTGGTCCAAGTCCTCTTTAAAGTGTCCCTTTTCTCTAATTTCCCGATCACGACTTTCTCCATAGAAGTCAACGGCGTATCGCGGTTGTGTATTTACACTGCACGCGTCTCCCGTGGGTCCCCTGTGTCACTACCTTGGGTGGTTCCTTGTGGTCCAAGCACTTCTAGAGGCTCTAGGCCTAGTGTCTAGTTCAGTCGTGGGTCTTATACCACTTTATTGGTATATGGTTTGGTACGCCCCTAGGGCCCAAACGTGTATTTGTGCTATTACTGTGTTTAAATAACTTCTAACTTATGTACTTCGAACTCTAGCCTCATAAAGAGACTAGAGGGGTGTGTTCAGCAATAAATACATATATTTTGAATATATACCTGGTGTGGTGCTCTTTCATTTGATCATTCAAGAGATTATAGACTGGTAAAACAAGCTGCTTTACATTCCTTCAAGACTTAGCCTGAAGGCTGCTCTCCATAGCTACCACTAGGATAGCTTTCAATAAGGTTGTCTTTAACCTATCTCCAATAAGGGGTTGTCTGGACTGGTGCAAGGTGCCCACTATAATTAGTGGACAGCATATACCAGGCCAACTTCTCACATTGGTGTGCAGCGTGTGGGATTCCAGCTTGCTATTGTTTTACCAGATAATCTCAATTGAATTGATCAACTGAAAACCACTAAAGGTACCTAAGGTACATATAATTTAAGCTTAGAATACAGTAAAGTCTACTGAACTTAGAGTTGTGTGTGAAGGGATAGCACAACCCTTTCTACAACTCAAGAGAGTTTAGTAGGCCACACTAGAGTAGGTAGTGCATACACCACACCACACTAGTAATGTCTTTAAGGGTAGGATCTAAAGAATCCTTGCAGGAAGCCATTGAGCTTCCACCCTCCAAGTATGATACACTCCCATTCTTGGAATTGAGAGCTTTATGCAACTTGAGAAAAATAAGGACAGGCCAAAGCCCCACCACCCAACACCTCAAGGAGTTGTTGGTGGCTTATGACCTTAGTAAGCCCTTGGGGACTGAAGGGGTAGGAGCTGAGGGTGGGGCAGGAGATGAGGATGGGACCAGGGGTACCAGTACCCCCAGCCCCCCCTCTGAAACTGACCAGGAGGGCGACAATGGCCCTGACCTGGATAATCCAACCCCTCCTGAGGAAGATGAAGAGGAGGATCAGAATGATGCACCCTTTGTCCCCCAGGAAGGATTGTGAGTGTGCCCAGAAGGTCTAGATCTTCTTCTCAGGAGTCTAACCACTCTGGCACCTCAATAGGGAGCTCTGTCTCATCTCATAGGAGGGAATCCTCTCATGAGAGAAGAAAGAGGCTGGTTCAATATGAGGAAGCTCAGCTTGAACTCAAAAAGAAGCAACTAGCCATAGACAGGGAGTCCCTAGATCTCTTTAGAGAGAGAAGAAAGTTGGGACTAGAGTCCCATGGTGGCAGCAATATCCCTAGAGATAGGGAAAGGTCTTATGACCATAGAAACCTAAACAAGATTGTCCCTCCCTACCAGAGTGGGGATGACATCCACAAATGGATAACTGCACTGGAGAGGGCCTGTAAAGTTCAGAAGGTCCCCCAGAGGCAGTGGGCAGCAATCTTGTGGCTCTCCTTTGCAGACAAAGGTAGAGACAAGCTCCTCACTGTAAGAGAAGAGGATGCTGACAATTACACAGTCTTGAAGAGTGCTCTAATAGATGGGTTTGGCCTAACCACTGAACAGTATAGGTTGAAGTTCAGAGACACCCAAAAAGCTCAGACTCAAGACTGGGTTGATTTTGTAGATTGTGCTACAAAGGCTCTGGAAGGTTGGATACATGGCAACAAAGTGCATGACTTTTTAGGATTGTACAATTTGATTATGAGGGAGCAGATCCTTAATAATTGTCAAAACCAGCTTTTGCACCAGTATCTGGTGGACTCTGATCTGACCTCTCCCCAAGAATTGGGAAAGAAGGCAGACAAATGGGTCAGAACCAGAGTAAAAACTAGAAATCAGGG
This sequence comes from Calotriton arnoldi, assembly GCA_963921515.1. Taxonomy (NCBI): domain Eukaryota; kingdom Metazoa; phylum Chordata; class Amphibia; order Caudata; family Salamandridae; genus Calotriton; species Calotriton arnoldi. The sequence continues at coordinate 4,379 of CAWUFW010011425.1, read as the reverse complement.
TGGTGACCAGAAGAAAGATTCTACTAAGTCCCAAGAGAAAGGTGGGGATACATCTAAGGATAAGTCCACTACAGCGCCCCAAAATTCCTCTTCTGGGGGTGGGTCCCAAACTCCTTCCTCTCCTGAAAAGAAACCATATTGCCATGTCTGTAAAAAGCCTGGGCACTGGAAATCAGATCCCAGTTGCCCCAGGATTGGCAATAAAGAAAATGTTCCCCCAGCAACTACTACCCCCCCTCCTGGTACTACCAGAAGTAATCCTCCAGTTGGGAGTAGTGCACCCAAAAAGTTAGGTGCTTTTGCAACAGGAACAGAGGTGGGCCCTGGTTCAGACAGGGACCCCTCAACAGACTCCTCTGACTCTGATGGTGGTGTAGGATTTGCCACCTTTACCATGGGTCCCACAGCAATGGGCAGGTACAGACTGGAGCCAATGATTAATGGTCAGAAAGCTGTGGCATTTAGGGACACAGGGGCTAGTGTCACCATGGTGGCAGGGAAACTAGTCCCCCTCACCAGCTTTTACCTGAGTTTAAATACCAGGTGACCAACATTGATGGTGTCAGAACAGATCACCCCATGGCCATAGTCAATCTCAGCTGGGAGGGGGTCACAGGCCCAAAGAGAGTGGCAGTGTCCCCCACCTTACCTGTAGATTGCCTGATGGGCAATGATCTGGAAATTTCAGCCTGGGCTGAAGTTGAACACCAAACCCACCTTAGGATGTTGGGCGTCCCTGTAAAGGTTAGTGGGGCTGTAATGGCCACAGCCCCAGCCCAAGAATTTGGAGAGATGGAGCCTGAAAGAAGGGCCCACTCTCCCCCAAAAGAGAGCACAAGGGTTGAAGAAAAGTCTTCTTCCCTCCAGACAGTAGGTAAGGGTCAGACTCCTCAGGGAACTGACCGTACCCCTAGTGAAGGAACTGCCCCAGAGGAAGTCAGGCCTGGCCACACCCCTAATGGCAGAGGACCCTTCCAAGGTGGTACCCAGTCTGGAGCAGGTAACCTGCCCCTCTCTACCCTGCCTCAGCCAGCCCAGGGCTGCAGAGGTCAGGGAGGTCAGTGGACCCCCAGGGCCCCCTGTCCAGAGGAACCCCCATCAGCAGATTAGGGGCACCCAGTCTAGTAGCCCTAGCCAGGTGAAAACTCCTCTACACACTGAGGGATCCCCCATGCCTTTATGTAGGGACCTCCCCCAGAAGGACTCTGGTAGGCAAGGGCAAACCTGGGACCTGAAGGTTCCAAACCTGCCCTGTCCCTCCAGTAGTCCATCCAAAGGGACCCAACCCCCAGCTGTAGGCAGCCAAAGGTTGACCCTTAGAGCAAAGTGCAACTCAGTCATGGAAAGACAGGCATACATGGTGACCAGTGATCTGAGGAAGCTGAGGCCAACATTCCTAGGGCCTCACTTCCCTACTCAGACACCTCACCAGCCTTGTACTTTACCTAAGCACACCACAGGTAGTGATTCCCCATGGTGGAGACCCTCTCATACCCTTAGGGTGAGGGATTGCTTAGTGGACCATAAGACAGGGGGCAACCATGCTAGTGCAGGTGCTTCCTTATATGACTACTTAGTCAATGAAGGCTCAACTGGCCAAGGTTAGCCTTATCTCCTTTCGTTTGGGGGGGTTATGTAGGAAGGTGGAATCAGACTATATGGTTGCCCCCACTTTTTTTATGGTGTTTTGCTGGTTTATGACTTAGTTGGACTGGGATCCTGCTATTCAGGGCCCCAGTCTATCTGCTTTCTCTGTAAAAGGTTTCCATGTGCCTTAGGCACATCACTGATTGGAATCTGGAGTGCCCTTATAAGTCCCTAGTATATGGTATACTATGTACCAAGGGCATAGGTACCTCAGAGGCCTACCAGGGGCTGCAGCATGTATTATGCCACCCCTGGAAGGCCAACCAAACTGACACCACAGGTCTGCTACTGCAGCCTGGGTAAGGTGGTGCATGCACCCTTACTGTGATATAGGTTACCTATATCACTAAATACATACACACATATAAATCTATAAGTCACTCCTAAGGCAGGCCTTATCAATCCTAAAGGCAGAGTGCATGGTTCCTATGTGAGAGGGTGCCCCTGCATGAGCAGGGCCCCTCTGCAGCGTTCGGAGACCCTTCTCTGATGCTGTTTGTAGTGCAGCCTGACCATATACTCTTAAGCGCATTATAACCTCGCGTTAAATGCTAACTTTGGAATGGCTGCACCTAAACATGTCGTGTTTGGTGTCAAACATCTTGGAATACTACCCCCCCGCCAATTCTGGTGGTGGGGGTTCCACCCTTCTAGAGGGAAAGACATGTTAACTCTGGCTAGCCCGGTAACTTCTTTCCAAAGCCCTGGCATCACAAAATGGATGCTGCTGCCACAGACACGAGTCTGGCCTCCTGCTGCTGGATGAAACTCCGGCAGGGGAGGCCTGGATAATAGGTTTCCTGTCCCAGGGAGGTGTGACCACCTCCCAGACAGGATAATGTGTATTGGGGCTGGGCGGGAGCACTTCGGGTGCTTTGAAGTCCTGCACTGGGGGCACACTTGGTGTCCCTGTGCATACCCCAGTTCAAACCGGATCAGGGGCTTGCAGCCCCTGCTTTGGCGTGAACTGGACAAAGGGAAAGGGGTGTAGCCACCCCTCTGCCCTGACCCACCCATAGGTGGGGCCACAGAGTAGTCCAACCCCTATCCTTAGTATAAGTATAGGAACCCAGTCCTTAGGACTTTAGATTATCCCTGGACGAAACTCTGAAACTGAATCCTGGACCTTCGACGCTCTACTCACGATTAGAGGACAGAAGAATCTCCCTTGGGGTCAAGGAGTGACTCCCCTGCTTGGCAGGCACCAAAGAAGAATCTGTCCGGTTCGCATTTCTGAAGCTCCCGTCGGACGCCGAAGTCATCGCATCACCAGAGGTGGATTTTCAGACTTCCCGAGGCTACCCTGAGTCCCCAGCAAAGCTGAGGCCCGTGGCTATCGTGGGTGACTTGAGACCGTGACCCCTGGACACCGAGCACATTTGCAAGTGCATCCTCTTCTGGGTCTCCCAAGAAGTCGTGCTTTGGGCTCCGAGTAGCCCTAGCCTCCAGCACCACCTGCACCGAAGATCACTGGCCCCCACTCCACGAGTGTCCTGTAAGCCAGATCCACGTGCGGCGTCATGAGGCTCCTTCGCGGTCGCTAGCCCGTTGGCTAGTAGCCCTTAACGAAAGCCAATCCTTTTTTAACTTGGCATCCTGGTTGCTCCAGGCCTGCCCTCATTTACCCTCACTGGGTGAGTTCCCCAGACCTTGCTGGTCTGCACCATCGATGATCTTTCTCTGCATCGAGACTTGCCGTTGCCAAGGCTTGTTGGGTCCAATCCGGTCACCAACACCTCAGCACTCGACAGACATCGTGTACCAGCCCGAATCCTGCTCCTGGTTGCCGACAACGCCTCCTGGACCTCGTGGCTGAAGAGTCAAGATGACCGTCAACGCACCTGAAGCACTCGACATCGGTGGGCATCTGTCCATCGCCTTCCTGGTCACTGGCTAGTGACCCGGACTCTGTCCCCTCTGCTTTCAGGTTCTTCAGAACTCCGATCCACTCTTGGATCCACCCGGACACTTTTCACTTGGTCGCCAGCAGCACTTTGCAGCAGATCGCCATTCAAATCGACGACGAAACCCGACCCCGAAAGGCACCTATGCACCCGGCTTCCCTGGGTGAGGTAACACGAGTACTCCGGTGCTCCCGTGGGTAGAGACTCTTCAAAGTCCTAGATCTCAAAGGGTTTGGTCCAAGTCCTCTTTAAAGTGTCCCTTTTCTCTAATTTCCCGATCACGACTTTCTCCATAGAAGTCAACGGCGTATCGCGGTTGTGTATTTACACTGCACGCGTCTCCCGTGGGTCCCCTGTGTCACTACCTTGGGTGGTTCCTTGTGGTCCAAGCACTTCTAGAGGCTCTAGGCCTAGTGTCTAGTTCAGTCGTGGGTCTTATACCACTTTATTGGTATATGGTTTGGTACGCCCCTAGGGCCCAAACGTGTATTTGTGCTATTACTGTGTTTAAATAACTTCTAACTTATGTACTTCGAACTCTAGCCTCATAAAGAGACTAGAGGGGTGTGTTCAGCAATAAATACATATATTTTGAATATATAACTGGTGTGGTGCTCTTTCATTTGATCATTCAAGAGATTATAGACTGGTAAAACAAGCTGCTTTACATTCCTTCAAGACTTAGCCTGAAGGCTGCTCTCCATAGCTACCACTAGGATAGCTTTCAAAAAGGTTGTCTTTAACCTATCTCCAATAAGGGGTTGTTTGGACTGGTGCAAGGTGCCCACTATAATTAGTGGACAGCATATACCAGGCCAACTTCTCACA